>JAVXUO010002322.1:322500-693544 GCA_033065855.1 Escallonia rubra | reverse complement strand
TGCCAACCATCCTGCCGGTTTAATTACCAAATATATATAAAAGGTGGAAGATTTCAAATTGCGTGATAAAGGGTCCTAACGGCGTACCTTTTATTGTCAAAACATGGTGAAGCCCAAAGGCTTACTCCTTGTCTGGTATTGTTTCTGAAGCCGAGCAATTTACCCCTAAACGAGCATCTTGCGTGATGGTGAAATGGGCCGCACCCACCACTACCGTTTGTCTCATAGGCTAAGCAACACAGGATCTTCCTGCGACACTGGGGCGAATAGCTGGACGTGATGGTGCAAGCTCGAGGGGAGGCATCGCCGTCCAGGAAAGGGGAGGCGAGGAGGGAGAGAAGAGGTGGAAGGCTGCGACGCGTCAGAAGGAAGGAGTCAGAGAGTTTGGGGGTCAAGAGAGAGGATATGGAGGTAAAGTGGGAGAGGGAGGTGGAGAAGAGGGAGGGATAGGTGGAAGGTCAGGAAGGCGGTGTTGACGCCTCAAAGGGGTGAAGGGCAAAGTACGGGGAGTTGAAGAAGAGGAGGGAGAAGGAGGCAGAAAAGAGGGAGAGGTGAAAGGTCAGGAAGGCGGTGGCAGCAGCATACAGGGAGGAGATCAGAGGGTCTGGAAGGCAAGGATGGAGAGAGGCGTAGAACGGGGGGAGACGTCACTTGTGCCAGAACCTGAAAACCGTGTCACGTATAGGGCATGTGCCTTTTTTGCCTTAAAAAGTATGAAATGACGAATCCATCTTGTAACTTAACTAGAAAAACAAACAGATAGACTAAAAACGTGACATAAAACAGTATAATGACGATTTTCAAGGATTTAACAATACAGAGACTGAAATAAAAAGCCAAGCAAAGTACAAGGGAGAAAAATGGCTTAAACCCTAGGACACATGTAGGACTATATGCAGATAAATTAAACTCGAACTTTACAAGGAAATGTCACGAATGATATTCGTTAAAAATTAACAGGTAACACGAGTAAAATTCATATCAGTTAAGATAATCAGATTATAGTAAAATCAAACCTAATTTATCTTTAAGTGCAGAAGGTCATCTACAATTTACAGAAACATTCAATGGTTCCATATATACAGATGCAAAAGTAGTAAGGAAGTATTGTTCTGTATAACCATATTTACATCTTGTATTTACAATATAGACAGGTCACTGCTTACCACCCACTCACGTCGTGGTAAATCCGGATCCACTGCATATGTGCATGGCTTTGGTGACATCTCAGCAACTGATAACCCAACTTAACGAGTGATTATTCACCTAGCAGTAGCAGTAGGAGCACCTTCTCTAAAGAGAATATTTGCGACTGGTGCAGGAAGCCATGCTGAATTGCCACCAGCAGTGGGACCATCTTCAGCATGGCCATCACCATGCATTTGAGTTTTACGGCCCTTCTTCAGTCTTGCTCCAACATTTTTTCCAGCGAACACACCAAGCTTCACTGATGTAAAAACGCCAACTGCAATCGCTAGTGGCCGCACAGCCCAGTGAAAATCCTCAATATGCTGGTACTTACCAACAACCCCAGTACAAGTATCGAAAGAAACTCGCTCCACTTCAGCCGGATCTGCCAAGAAGATATTGTTTTCATCTTTAAACACAAATCTTCCTGGGAACCTCACAACAAGGCATCCATTTGGAAGTACTCGTGAAATTCTCCCAGTTTCCCATGCTCCTCCCCCTTTGTGAGGCCAATCAAACCTGGGAGAGAGAACATCTGCCTTCAACCTCACAAACTGTCCCACGTGATATGGCTCTACCATTTGGAGCTCAGAAGAATGTCCTCTCCAGAGAGCGTCTAACCCTATGACACCAACAGCAACGCTTCCATCGCGTTGTATCGAGTGCAGAATGCCTGTAGGTGAGTGTTTCTTATTCTCCTTCATCAAACGCACCCAATCACCCACTGCCAAACCAGATGTTACCCTCTCCAGAGTTGAAACATTTACTCTTAGGGGGTTGTGAATTCCATGTACCCGCACAAGAACAAATCCGTCCTTATCAGTGTCCTTCTCAACCCCAACTACGTTTCCTTCTGCTACAATCATGTTTTGAGGTTTCCAAGAGTTTGGTGACGTCCTTGAACGAACTATATCACCCACTTGGAGATGATCCTTTGAGAGGAACCATGTGGAGTACTCACGTGCATTTGATTTCTCTGGAAGTATTCTGCTTCCAAGGCCAAGCCATTCTCCATCGTTGTACACGGCATTCTGTGAGCTGCAACGTGCAAAGTTTACACGAGTTTGACTTCCCAAGCTAAAAAGATGAAAGCTATTACAAGTCTAAAATTTCTACCATTTGGACAGTTCTTATTTCCACAGTAATGCAACAAGAGTATATCTGGACCATTTGTCTTTTCTCTTGCTATTCTTCTGAAACAAGTGGTCCTTCTGTTTTCTTTTTGAGTTTGCCGTCTTTAAATACATTTTACCCAGAGGGGTTCGGCCTGGAGCCATAAGCCCCTTTATGACCACAAATAAATATTAACTTTATGACCATAAATCTTAATCAATCAGGTACTCTTTGAAAGGTGTAACAGACAAGTCACTCGCGAAAGTAAAGCCCCTTCTCTGATCAACTTTTTCCTTTTCCACCCTCTTGCTTACCTATTTCCAGAACTAACGACTCTTCATCCATGCAAACTGCAACTATGTGCTCCATGTCCCACCCACCCAGACAAGGGGGACTGTTGAGAAGATATGTGTACACACAAATAGATGAAGAAAAAAATATCTCCCAATATGTACAGTGATTTGTTGAAATTTAACAGGTAAGCTAATATGTTAAAGCAACAACCTCTAACTACTCACATATCATATGCACGAAATAACAATATTCATCGAAAAGGTCCAAGTAATTTTGAACAGATATATACAAACATAGACAGCTATGTAGGTACATCCAGCAAAAACCTCTAAATTTTGGAATTCAAATTTATTTGAAATAGAAGTCCTGAAGGACTTATGTGCCACAAGATAACACTTTGGATAGGAGAGAATGGAGACTGATGACTCCGACTACTTTGGGACTTGAGGCCTCTTTTTAGGGTAAAATTCAGTTGGATACTTAGGCTAATTTATGAAGATCACAGAAACTTTGGATAGGAGAGAGTGGAGGCTAATAACTCCAACAAGTTTGGGATTTGAGGCTTATTAAGTTGAATTGAGTTGGATGCACTTAGAGCTGATTTGCGAAAATCACGCTCATTGGTATTGAGATATACCAGTGAGTTTCTGTAGTTGCTCATACTTGCATTGTGGTGGTTGCTGAAGTAATTTGGCAAGTCGGTTTGCTGGGGTGAGCACTATTTGGATTAGATGCTGATGGTTGTTGATTTAAGCTTTACAGGTTAGAGAAAGGGTTTCTGTATTCTGGGTTGGCTCCGGATTTACTAGTCTCCTTTACATTTACATATGTATAAGCATCTACATTTCGAGATACAAACCTATGTGCAACACGGAAAATGGGTTGAAAATGCAGAGAGCTTTTAGTATTGTGTCCTTCATTGTCAACTCTGTGAAACATTTACCGCATATTATGGGGCTAATTTGACCAGGAGAAAAGGAAAGGAACACCCCTTTGTGTCAATTTACTATTTTGAGTCTAGGAGGCAATGAAGAAGGCCAAATATAACAGTTCAAAAGGGAACCTCCCTTCCCCTCCCACATTGAAAAATAACGCATCTACAATACACTTAAGAACATAATTTTCCTCTACATGCAACTTTGTTATCACACTCTTTAAATCAAAAACCAAATTGATAGAATACATACACACTGTTTTGGATTCCAAGTTTTCATTTATGACAATTGACAAGCAGGGAACTATTGAAAAGTCTTCAGTTCCTTGAATACTATGGTTTAAGTTGGATATGCTTTTGGTCAGTTCTTCTTTTCTACTCTTATAATTTTTTCCTGTCTTTCTTTTTTTTTTTTTTTTCTTTCTTTTGGGAGGGGGATGGGGTAGTTGCAGGTTCTTTTCTTCGAATAAGTGAAGAGATGGTACTCTTGAAATCATATATGCTCAGCTGTATTATAAGGGAACAGTTAGATCAGTCATGTTTTTGGTTCCACCTTGTATACATGGCCCTAGATAAAGTGAAAATCAATTCAACTTGGCATGTTTAATGCTTATTTATGTTTTTGATTACCAATATTAAAATTTTAAAAGTGAAAATCAATTCCACTTACTGAAATGTGCCTGTGACAGATTGTACACATTTATCAAATATTGGTCATAGTCATAGTCATGGCAATAAACTAACAACGGATATAAACTAGGAAAGTGAATCAGATGAGGTAACAACCTAAAGGCTTTTGTTAAAAGATCTACCATGTACCCTAAAGGCTTATGTTATTGAGTATGGGACCAACAATATCAGGCAAGGTATTGGAATTTTTCATGCTTGCATATCTGGTCCCTTTTATAACAGTGCTATTTGGGGACAGTTTATTTGCGCACTTGGTGGTGGTGCACCTTGTTTCTCATTCATTTGTCTCTCCACGTGCATTCGGGGGCTTGCCGTGAGGAGAAATGTTAAACATGATATACAGTGTTGGGTCCATTGACTCCATTCTCTACTAACTCAAGCCTTTAGAGCACGTGGTAACTTAACAATTCGAGTCACCTAGGGTAACTGCAAAAGACAGAAAGTAACAAACCTTGCAAATGCTCGCAGAATATCAGCCACTAAAGGGCGATTGCGCATATCATACTCGAAGCAGCCACTGACAACATTCTCAACTGCAGGAGGCAGTCCACTTGGAAGATGTGGTTTTTCTTGCTTCATCACAACTGAATGATATATTTCTTCGGCAGATCTACCAAACCAAGGCTGAACACCAGTAAACATCTCGACAATGCTGCATCCAAAGCCCCAAGAGTCAGTCTCAAATGTTATTGGACCTCTTACTTCTGGTTCCCATTGTTCTGGAGCCATGTAGTTTGGGGTGCCGAGCCTAATATTAAGATCTGAATTTGGCAGTGGAATTCCACGGAGTAGATATGGGATCCCGATATCTCCTAGAATCGCTTGGTCATGTTCATTTAGGAGAAAATTAGTTGGTTTAAGGTTCAGCACCAGGACGCCTGTTGCATGCAACGCTTGAATTCCTTCAGCCAACTCAATACCATACCTGTAAACATTAGCAAACTATGAGGATATGCATGTAGATTCTAGAGTTTCAGCATGCAAAGTATATTACCTCAAAACATCAGGTAATGGAAGTTTTCCTCCTTTCAGTCGAGCCATTCGATCACCCACTGAACCCTCATAGAACTTAATTGCCACACAGATCTGCGTGTGGTGAAAGAATAAGCAATGGAACTAGGACAAAAACCATAAGATATACTCAAAATAGAACATAAGTCAATAGTCACCTTCCCAGATATGACTGAAATGCCATGCAACCAACAAACCCCCGGGAGTTGTCTGAACTTCAAAAATAATGCCTCAAAATTATCCAAAAATTTTTGCATGTGATCCTCCTTTATTGGATGTAACATCTTGACTGCCACTTCATGATACTCATCAAAATCATCTGCAGACTGGTGATGTGTTGCCAACCAGACATCGCCAAATGGCCCTCGCCCAATCCTATGCTTAAGTTTCAAAGATGCAGGATCAATCCATGGACTAGCCTTGCTCGGTGTAGCTACAACAGTTTTAAACTGGCCAGGATCTCCTACGTAAAGTTCATAATCAAAAGAAGCTGCTGGTGGGGTCGCTCCAACCTCTTCGGCCATATATACTGAAAAAAGGCATCAAATCAACAATGAAGTTCATGTTCTCTGCGACAGCCCGCAATGTCCAGTATAGAGACAAAAGTGATGACAGAGTCAAATACAATAATCGCTTCGTTCTATACTGCAAAATTAAAGAAATACAGGACGAACGCGAGTTACGCCTCATACTGGGGAATAATACATATAACCAACTACATAACCTTAGAAGCATGAAGAGATCATTCATTTATTCCACTTCTTTGAACCAAGTAGTAACTTTAAACTTCCAGCCAGGGATCGTTCACTTATTCCATTCCTTGGAACTATAGTTGCTTTAGACGTCCACGCAGACTCTGAATTCCCAAATCCATACAAGTACTCATACCTTGGTTACTCAAAAAAGGTTCACAAAGCCTACACGTAATTATGCCTCGTGATAATTTTATTACGGTCTAGCAGGATATGACTTGCAAACTTTTTGTCCGCACGAGTCCATATTTCATGCAAGCTTTTCGGAAGGATGCATTCCACTTCATTTAGAAACCCACGTTTCAAAACATGGCAGACTGAATTTAGCAACCACAACAATTTTGTCCTACTACTTCTATCTCAAATAATCTTCGTGAGAAAGGGAAGAATTAAGAGCTTCTACAAGTGCACCGCGGATATATAAAGCCTTATGTGCGTTGGACAGGAACTAGTTTCCCCAGCCAGGCACGCTAAAGAGGTGAAATATATAGAGATCCAGCTAGAGTTGATCTATTCATACTAGCAGGGGAGGGGCCACCTACAGGAACGAGCTTCATTTGGGGGACAGCTGTTTTATAGGCTTAGGCGGTTTCCTAAGGTCTGAATCTTTGCATCTAATAAAGTATAATATCAAGATTGAAATTTCTAGAACTCTCTATTAAGTATAGAAATAGTTGAAAGAGGCTCCATCTACGCAATCTATATAAACCTGATACTGCCATTCCCAGCTTAATATCTCGGCATACCCAGTAAGCCAAAAAGACCATGTTTAACGTTCTGTCTACTGCAGTTATGTCTCAAGAGTGCAACAAAAATTATCACCAACTAAAATCAAGTCAAGACAGCTTAAGGCCCTGCTATTCCCAGAAAACGAAAAAGCCGCAATAGAAAGAGGCAGTAACTTCAAGGATGACTCGAGCTGAACGTAGCCTCTACGTGATACAAACAAGCAATCTGCCCTGATTTCAAGTACAAGCAGTGTTGGACCTAAGTCGCCAAATCCTTCTAACTTGGGAAGCGCTCCCGCTCCCAACTCTCGCTCTAGCGTCGGCTTCGCCAAATGCTGTCGCGCTCTTACTACGTGTCCAATTTGCCCGCTCTCATGCTTCCCACCTTCGCTCCCGCGCTCAAGCCCGTCGACTAAAGTGACACTGCCCTAGTACTATAAGTAACTTCTTTCGGTACTTCATATGCTATCTTCTCAATTCACACAGCAAATCGACGAGCCAAAATCGATTGTGAGGTACAGATCATCAAATTCACCAAAAGTTAAGTAACGATCCAGGAAAAACTTACCAGTGGACAAATAAGAGAGAGATGCCGGCGGCCCGAAAGAGAAACCACCAGTTTCAGCGCGAAAGCTGCACTAGGAACCTGCAGTCGTAGTTTCTAACCCTAGAAGTGTGATTTTATAAGTTTGTTGAGGATGAGAGAACAGTAGCGTAGAGGATGAAGAATCTGTTGTTTTGAGAAGCGAAAGCTTCTCTCCTTTCTGACGGTTGTGAAGGAAGGAGCTTAGAAACACGCCACTCCGTCGAGAGAGTACAAATGGAACGAGGGGCCCCAGAGAGGAGCCATGGATAGCGATCCCATTTTTGTTTGGCTGCTCGGTGGTTAACGATTTTTTTATTAATTATAGGACAAATTACACATAAAACCTTATAGTTTGACACTTTGTGCGCATTTCACCTAAATATTTCAATTTTGTCACGATTCACCTTACGGTTCATTAATTTGTACTCAATTTACCAATCAACAGGCTAAAGTCCAATTTATTGGACGTCCGTCAAAATTCGAGGGGTAAGATGGTCAATTCATATCGTTTTTCCACCTTGGCAGCCAACATCAGCATACCAAGCACCCCCATCACACCTCTCTCTGTGCATATTCCCGCACCCGAAAAGCACCACCACCACACCCACTTCGCTGCCACCACCAACAACACCATACACAATTGCGTCTCTGTCAGTAAGCACGACTCCTCACCATCCACAACCACCACAACCAAATCAAATCCCAACAACTGCCACCGATGAAACCCCATACCATAGACCACAGTACCACCGACCATAACCATCGCCATATACACATAACGACCACCCCCAAACTTCGGATTCTAACCCTTAAAAACCCATCTTGGATCCAGATCACCCTTGATCTATCTAAGCAAATTGCATAGTGGTGAGGGGTGATGGTGATTAAGGATGAGGTGGGTTGTTTGAAGTTTACAGTGGTAGTAATGGTGGCGGATTCCACAGTTGTTTGCAATAGATAGGTGGTGAAGGTGGGTTTGAATTATGGAGGTTTTGTTGCTGGTGTAAGTGTGATGATGATGGTATTAGTTGAGAGGTTGATGATGGTTAATCTCCGCATGTAATCAACCGAGGGATTGTCAATTGGGTTATAGTGGACATGGTGTTTGGGGATGTAAATAACCGATGGTGGACTCGATGGTGAGCGCGATTTGCCCTCAATTTTTGTTATCGTGGCTAGCAGTGGTGGCGCTTAATGGTAAAACAGAGAGGAGAGAGATAGAGTAACGACGATGGCGCTTAATGGTAAAACAGAGAGGAGAGAGATAGAGTAACGACGATGGCGCTTAATTGTAAAAGAGATAGAGAGATAAAGAAGCTGGTGTGGTGGTGAGCGTGTATGATGTGGTTGCCACATGTAAATAGAAAGTTGATGTGGCTGCATGTGAGTAAAAAATCGCGGAAGTTACAATTTTAGCCTCCGAAAATTGACGGGCATCCAAGAAATTGGACTTCAGCCCATGAATTGGTAAATTGAGCACAAATTAATAAACAATGAGGTGAATTGCGTCAAAATTGAAATAGTAAGGTGAAATGCGCACAACCCCTCAAACTATAGGATTTTATGTGTAATTAATCCTTAATTATATAAGAAAAAAATAACAAAATTATTGCTCGGGTCAAGGATGTTGCTTGCCCTTTGGCACTTTTTTTTTTTAAGGAAACGGGAAGTATTTTACGATGATTTAGTGATAACTTATCGATTTTGTCTAAGTTTTATTTGTTTTCCCGACCAATCAATGCACATATTGCCTCCAATTTAACTTTGTTTTGTTATTCCCTCACATGCTTTGTCTTATAGTGAGCCAAGTTAAACAATTTGGGGTCACGGGCGAGTGAATAATAAGATGAGAGATAAAATAAGCGGGGGACAGTTGAAAACGAGAAAGAGGGTTGAATATTGTTGATGAGGAAGAGGGTTGACTATTGTTCGGTTTAGAGCTTAGAGTAACTAATTTAGCCAATTGATTTAATTTTCTGAGAGAGTGAGGTCTCACATTCTAATGGCCGAATACAAACACCTCCATAGTAATCTATGCATTCCAAATATGTACTATTTGAAGTGGAATGTATGTGAGTCTAGGCACATACACTACATGGTTTTCTTGGGTGTTGCTTTTTGATATCGTTATATGGAGGTCATATCCGATAAAAAAAATCAAGTAACAATCTTGCTGAAATGCAAAAATGTTACTATTTGATCGACAATAAGCCAGTACATGAAATGTACAAAATTCTTATCTCCTATCTAACAGGCTCACGTGGTAGTTGGCAAAAATACAACGCATTTTCTTGTGAATTATGACGCAACCAATGGGTCGAGGCACGTATATGCAGGAACCAATCAATAGTTCAAGTCACACACATTCATAACCAAGCTTGACACGTGGGAATTGCTTACGAGCCCTGTGAACAACGTATGCAAATGAGCAAGCTTGAAATATAAATGAACCACTGAGATAATATTTTTCTCAAGTCCAACTTTCATACAAAAGTGCTTAAGTAGGGGTACTAACCAAGGGTGTTTGTAAGGCACATTAAACATGTATATATCCCCCCATTTAAGAAAGTCAATAGCGTTTCCATGGTTGACACTTTATATAAGTATTTCTTAATTTACCGAACGATACATGTTTGACTGGAGCTTTGAATTCCGAACGTTCTTTATTCGTATATATTTTTCATTTCGATCTTAGTTAGTTTACAAAATTGAATGGTCAGCTCTCATTCCAATATCCAACCTTCGATTCGATTGTGTTTTCAATACTGTTTTGAGGACGTTTGTGTAAGCCATTTAAACAAAAAAATATTTCCTCCGTCCCTAATTAATTAATCGTGTTTGACTCGCATGTCTATTTAAGATATGAATTATGCTTATGAATTTTTTATTTTACCTAAAGTGAGAGAAAGAGAGAAGAAATGAATAAAGTTGGTCAGGAAAGAGAAAAATGAATTGACGGAGGATTGAATGTGAATTAAATAAAAACATGCAAGAAGGATATAAATTTTTTTGAGACAACTTATAAGAAAATGATCAAAGATTTACTGTCCGTTTGGAACCAATTCTTTTAGAATTTGGATTTCAGATTTGGAATTTAATTCACAAATTTTTTTTTGTGTGGAACGAAAGGGAATTCAACTCACGGAAATTCAATTTTGTGTTTGGATAAAAGAGGAAATGGAAAGGTAATAAATTTTTAGACAATTATATCATTGACTTACGATGAAAAATAAATTACAGTAAGTGGCTTCAAGTGTGCTAGTGCCATCACATGGTAGTGGTGGTGGTGGTGGCAGCACTGCACAGGATAACAACATCGACGATGGAAGTGGTGGGGTGGTCAAGTGATGATAATGATGGTAGCGGTGGTATTGAGGTATAACTGGTGATTGTCAACTAACGCCAATAGTGATACCGGTAGCAGTAGTGGTGGCAATAATGGTGGCAGCGACGGTGATGGTGGTGGCAACGACAATAAAGATGGTGGCAATAGTGGCGGTGACGACGGTGGTGGCAGTGATGATGGTGGTGGCGGTGGTGGCAGTAGTGGTGGCAACAATGGTGGTGGCGGTGGTGGCAGTAATAGTGGTGGTGACGGTGGTAGTTGAGGCAGTACTGGCCATGGCTGTAATGGTGGGGGATGCAGTAGTGGTGGCGGTGATAATAGTGGTGGCAGTAGTAGTGGCGACGATGGTAGTTGTGGTAGTACTGACAGTAGCGATATTGGTGAAGGATGTTGTAACGGTGGTGGTGGCAGTAGTGTTAGCGGTGGTTGTGGCGGCAGTGACAATGGTAGTGGTGGTAGTAAAAGTGTCGTGGCGATAGCGGCAATGAAGATGGTGGTGGTGGCTTCATTGTTAGAGAGATCCATAAAAAAATGTAAGATCGATAAATAATTATTTTTAATTAAAGTAAATCGAAATCCGATAAAATCGACAATTTTTTATCGGATTTCACGCTATAAAAACAAATCCAGTCAAATCTCATGAATTCCAATTCATTTTTTTAATGTTATAAATAACAAATTTTGAGGATTTGAAATGAAATCCCATCAATTCAATGGTTCCCAACACACTCTTATTTGTTTCTATAGTGTGAAATCCGATGAAAAATTAGTTGGATTTCATGGGATTTCGATTTACTTGAATTAAAAATAATTATTTACCTATTTTACCATTTTTTCGGATCTTTCTAACAATGAACCCATTACCACCGTCTTCATTGCCACTACCACCACCAGCACCACTATTGTCACCACAATCGGCACCACTACTACCATCACTATTGTCACCACCGCCGCCATCACTACTGTTGCCACCACTATCGTCATCGCTACCACTGCCACTACCAATACCACTGTCGCTACGACCAACACTACCACCGCAACCACTCTACAACCACCACCGCCGCCATTGCACACTTCACCACCACCACTACTGCCAGTACTGCCACAAATATCACGGTCACCGCCACTACTGCCACAACCACCACCACCATAGCCACCAATAATGTCACCACCACCACCGTCGCCACCACTACTGCCACCACCACCATTGTCACCACTATTGCCACCACCGGCGCCACCACCACTACTGCCACCACCATTGCCACCACTGCCGTCACCATCACTAATGTCACCACCGCTACTGGTGCCTTCACCACCACCATCACCATCGCCACCACCACTACTACCACCACCGTCGCCGCCATCATTACTGCCACCGACGTCGCCACCACTATTGCCACAACCGCCACCACTACTGCCATCGACATCACTATTGGCGTCAATTGACGACCACCAGTTACACCTTAACACCACCACTACCATCATTACCATCACTTGACCACCCCATCACTTCCACCGTCGATGTTACTATCCCGTGCGGTGTCGCCGCCATGTGGTGGCACCATCATACTTGAAATCACTTACCGTGATTTGTTTTTCATCGTAAATAAATGATATAATTGTCTAAAAAGTTATTACATTTTCATTTTCTCTGTTCTCCAAACACAAAATTGAAAATTATGTGATTTGAATTTCCTTTCGTTCCAAATAAAAAAAAGTGAATTCCAAATCTGAAATTCAAATCCTAAAAGAATTGGTTCCAAACGGACCGTTAGGGACGGAATGAGTATATAAAGTACCTTCGAGGTTTTGCACTCGTCTTGCGAGTATTTATGCTATATTGGGCGGCAAGCCTTCGGTGGCTGACATATAAGTGCAGGCCCATATCAACGATTACGGCCCATTTTGCAGAGTCGGTCACGTGCTAGTGGCTACCGCCTAAGGCCCTTACCGATATAACAATATATCGACGGCTTTATAGATCAAAGCATCTCTTTACTTCCCCTTGTTTCGCTCTTCAAATGAGAGCGAGAGTTTTATCTCTCTGTGAGACACTCCACTCAAAACCCTAGTGACCGCCATTAAAGCTCTCGTCACATCCCAAATTCACGAACTCTTGTGAGTACTGGAATACCGTGGAATTCGCCTTCTAGGGTTTCGTTTTAGTGATTCTTCGGCTTTTGCACGGATCGATTGGTTCCGAGTGTTCTAGGGTTTTGGACGAGATATGTGGAACAACGGACAGGACATGTGGAACAATGGCGGCCAGATTGCGCCGCCAGGCACCGGGGGAGGAGGAGGCGCGATACTGCCGCCCGGAACCGGAGGTGCCGGTGGCCTGATTCCACCACCGCCTGCGGCGCAGCCTTCCTACACCGTGCTTCCGTCGCCGGCCGAGGTGGAGGCGCGGCTGGAGGAGAAGGCTAGAAAATGGATGCAGCTGAACTCGAAACGGTACGGCGACAAACGCAAGTTTGGCTTCGTCGAGACGCAGAAAGAGGACATGCCACCCGAGCACGTCAGGAAGATTATTAGGTGAGTCGGCGTTGATTTGAGATTTCTTGTTGTTTAATTTGTATGCACGGATGTAGCCTCGTGCTGTATTTATGTATGCTGTTTGAGTTTTTTTCTTCATTGCGAAGGCCTGGGTATTACGAAGTATTTTGGCATTTTCATATCTACATGCTTCCGTATGTACATGTGTAATTGGGTGGATAGTTTCTCTCATTATTAGGGTTCGAATTTACCGGCTTTATTATGTACCTCATACTGAACCTTTTAATTGCCCGTATATTGATCGTTGTCATGCAAACTGGTTCACACTGCAAACTCGTTGGGTATAGCATTGGTTCACACTGGTTCACACTGCAAACTGGTTCACTTGGATTATTGGGTATAGCATTGGATTTTCATCTTTGGGGAAAAAACCATCTCAGTAGCAATTTGGCCGTGCAGTTAAATTATGACTGGAACTGGCCCGTCGACTTGAACTTGGTGCCTAGCAGTCCTTTCAGTCACAAGCCCTACTAAAATCTATTTATTTCCACAAGACAATAGTGACGTCTTTTTCCTCGAGAATTCCCATCTTTCTGTAGACCATACAGAACCATAGACTTACACATCAGATTACCGTTATATGGCATGAGAAAACTCTAAAATTGTTGGTGAGCACTTGGTCTTTGAAGCTTTGTGGTGGATGTCACAGCAAGTTCTTTTGATCTCTATTCCCTTTTATCCACATTTTTCTATTCCACAATTTTGCAGTGTGCTCTGATCTTTGACCACGATCTCCCTCCGTCAATTGACCACAACTCTTGTTATTAAAGTACCTTTGATGTTTAAACTTTGGATTTGCTTCTCCGTTACAGGGATCATGGCGACATGTCCTCAAAAAAATATCGGCATGATAAACGTGTATATCTAGGAGCTCTTAAGTTCGTCCCACACGCTGTATACAAGCTACTTGAGAACATGCCAATGCCTTGGGAACAGGTATTGCTTTTGTCTCCATATGGTCATGTACCTCTGCATGGTTGTGTCGTATGGACTGCTTCCCTGATTGCAATTTACTTTATTATGCTTTTGTGATTACAGGTCCGAGATGTCAAAGTCCTATACCATATTAGTGGTGCCATCACATTTGTTAATGAAATTCCGTGGGTGGTTGAACCTATCTATCTTGCTCAGGTATGACCCTTTAACAACTTTCTTACTCTGATTCTTGCATCCTAGGCCGTGTTAAGGGAGTAGTTAAGGTCTCTGCGTGGATTTTTGGAAGTTGCAACAAGTGTTCTGTCACGATCAGTCTATTCATCGGGAAGGAGTAGTCCTCTTTCCCACTTGGTGTTCATATTTGTCGATCTTGTGATTTTCTTTAACATTTCAGCACTATTCGTAGTAATATTTGATGTTTAATGGTCTTCACAGTGGGGTACAATGTGGATTATGATGCGAAGGGAAAAAAGGGATCGTCGACATTTCAAGAGAATGCGCTTTCCCCCGTTCGATGATGAGGAACCTCCATTGGATTATGCTGATAATCTTCTGGATGTGGAACCTCTGGAACCTATTCAGTTAGAGTTGGACGAGGAGGAGGATTCTGCCGTACATACTTGGTTTTATGACCATAAACCTCTTGTTAAGACAAAGCTTATTAATGGTCCCAGTTACAGAAAATGGCATCTCTCCCTGCCAATCATGGCAACTCTGCATCGGCTCGCAGGACAGCTGCTTTCTGATTTAATTGATCGCAATTACTTCTACTTATTTGATATGGAGTCATTTTTCACGGCCAAAGCTTTGAATATGTGCATACCTGGTAAGTTTTCTGTTCTCCTGGATCTATTTTTGCTTTAAACATTCTCTTTCTGCCTCTGCAACTGCTGTCAGATGAGACTTGTGAATGTTTGATCAGCATATGGTTAAATTCATAGAAAATTATTGGTTGAGCTTTTCCTTATGAAGTGATTTTACTACAGGTGGTCCTAAGTTTGAGCCGTTGTACCGTGATATGGAAAAAGGGGATGAGGATTGGAATGAGTTTAATGACATCAACAAACTTATCATTCGGTCACCTCTCAGGACAGAGTACCGGATCGCATTTCCCCATCTATATAACAACAGGCCCAGAAAAGTAAAGCTTTGCATATATCACACTCCTATGATAATGTACATAAAAACTGAGGATCCTGATTTGCCTGCATTTTATTATGATCCTTTGATACACCCGATAACCTCTACCAGTAAGGACCGGCGTGACAAGAAAGGCCACGACGAAGATGAAGACGACGATGATTTTTATTTGCCAGATGGGGTGGAACCGTTGCTCAAAAGCACTTCATTATATACCGACACCACAGCTGCTGGTATTTCTCTTTTATTTGCCCCTCGTCCTTTTAACATGAGGTCTGGGCGGATGCGGCGGGCTGAAGATATTCCCCTTGTGTCAGAGTGGTACAAGGAGCATTGGTAAGACTACTAGATGTTAAAATCTGCTTATGCATGTATGAAATACAATCTAATATAATCCAACTTCTGTTGCATTGCTGCAGTCCTCCCTCATACCCAGTTAAAGTCCGGGTTAGCTATCAGAAATTATTGAAATGTTTTGTTCTGAACGAGCTGCATCACAGACCACCTAAGGCTCAGAAGAAGAAGCACTTGTTCCGGTCGCTCCAAGCTACGAAGTTTTTCCAAACTACGGAACTTGATTGGGCTGAAGCTGGTCTCCAAGTTTGTAAGCAAGGGTATAATATGCTGAATCTGTTGATACATAGGAAAAACCTTAATTACCTTCACCTGGATTATAACTTCAACTTGAAGCCTGTGAAAACTCTCACTACCAAGGAACGTAAAAAGTCGCGGTTTGGTAATGCTTTCCATCTCTGTCGTGAAATCCTGCGTTTAACAAAGCTTGTAGTAGATGCAAACATCCAGTTCCGCTTGGGGAATGTGGACGCATTTCAGTTGGCAGACGGTCTGCAATATACTTTTTCACACGTTGGCCAGTTGACAGGCATGTACCGTTACAAGTATAGGCTTATGCGACAGATTCGGATGTGCAAAGATTTGAAGCACTTGATCTATTACCGATTCAATACTGGGCCGGTTGGGAAAGGACCTGGATGTGGGTTTTGGGCACCCATGTGGAGGGTTTGGTTGTTCTTTCTTCGTGGTATAGTGCCCCTTCTAGAACGTTGGTTGGGGAACTTATTGGCACGACAGTTTGAGGGCCGCCATTCTAAAGGGGTGGCGAAGACTGTTACTAAACAACGTGTTGAAAGCCACTTCGACTTGGAGCTTCGTGCTGCTGTCATGCATGATGTGCTCGATGCCATGCCAGGTGACCAGTTTATACAACATATTTTATGTTGCATGTTGATTTCTTTTTAAAGTCCTCGTGCATTTTATTTCGATAATTCTGGCCAGCACCCTTGATTACTTTCTTTCAACTGCAGAGGGGATTAAGCAAAACAAGTCGAGAACCATCTTGCAGCATTTGAGTGAAGCATGGCGCTGCTGGAAAGCAAATATTCCTTGGAAGGTATTATAATGATCTTAAAGTTAACCTTATTCCTTTTGTGGTTCTGTTTTTCCCATTGTGATTTTGTCTTAAATTTGCATTTCATAGGTGCCTGGTTTGCCGGTTCCGGTTGAGAACATGATTCTTCGCTATGTCAAGTCAAAAGCTGATTGGTGGACAAATGTTGCTCACTACAACCGTGAACGTATAAGAAGGGGTGCTACGGTTGACAAGACTGTTTGTCGGAAAAATTTGGGGAGGCTGACTCGCCTTTGGTTGAAGGCGGAACAGGTACACTTTTCTTTTACTTGGTCTTTACATTTCCTTACATTCTATGTCCCAATGTCTTAATGATCTTTTTTTGTGGTTTTACAACCTGCCGGCAGGAGCGACAACATAATTATCTGAAAGATGGACCCTACGTGACACCGGAAGAAGCAGTGGCTATTTATACTACCACTGTGCATTGGTTAGAATCAAGGAAGTTTTCCCCTATTCCATTCCCTCCATTGTCTTATAAGCATGATACAAAGCTTCTTATCCTTGCTCTTGAGCGGTTAAAGGAGTCTTATAGCGTGGCTGTGAGGTTAAACCAGCTTCAAAGGGAAGAGCTGGGCCTCATTGAACAAGCATATGATAATCCGCATGAGGCTTTGTCAAGGATTAAACGTCATCTACTTACACAGCGAGCCTTTAAAGAAGTAAGTAGCACAATATGAAGGTTTTTAAATACATATATACGGGCACACACGCACAAACTCAGGAAGACGTGCTGAATATGTCCTTTTTTTCAGGTTGGCATTGAGTTCATGGATCTGTATAGCTATCTGATTCCAGTATACGAGATTGAACCTCTTGAGAAGATTACGGATGCATATCTTGACCAGTATTTGTGGTATGAAGGTGACAAGCGCCATCTCTTTCCGAATTGGATCAAGCCTGCTGATTCAGAACCACCACCGCTCTTAGTTTATAAATGGTGTCAAGGCATAAACAACCTACAAGGTATATGGGACACAAGCGAAGGCCAGTGCGTAGTGATGCTTCAGACAAAGTTCGAGAAGTTCTTCGAAAAGATTGACTTGACCATGCTGAACAGGTGCGTATTGTTAAACTTCTACGTGATCAATGTAATCGTTTTTCCTTCTAGAATCTTATATCTGTGAGTTATACATCTTATGATTTTACAGGCTTCTACGCTTGGTCCTTGACCACAACATTGCTGATTATGTCACTGCAAAGAATAATGTTGTGCTATCTTACAAGGACATGAGCCACACAAACTCCTATGGGCTTATACGTGGTCTGCAGTTCGCTTCTTTCGTCGTACAGTATTATGGCCTTGTGCTGGATCTCTTACTTCTTGGTTTGACTCGAGCCAGTGAAATTGCCGGTCCGCCACATATGCCAAATGAATTTATTACTTTTAGTGACACAAGGGTCGAAATAAGGCATCCAATTCGGTTGTACTCTCGGTATATCGACAAGGTGCATATATTGTTCCGCTTTACTCATGAAGAGGCACGTGACCTTATCCAGCGATATCTTACTGAGCATCCTGATCCCAACAACGAAAATATGGTTGGTTATAACAATAAGAAGTGTTGGCCAAGAGATGCCAGAATGAGGCTCATGAAGCATGATGGTAATGTTGCTTTATTTCAAATTAACTAGAAACCTACTTTTCATAAACCAAGTTCTTTGCATTCATTGGTTTTTATTTGGATATTTTAATAAAATTGTTTCATATTTTTTATAACAGTCAATCTTGGAAGGAGTGTGTTCTGGGATATGAAGAATCGTCTTCCTCGGAGTATCACCACACTAGAGTGGGAGAACAGCTTTGTGTCCGTTTACAGTAAAGACAATCCAAACTTGCTCTTTAGCATGTATGTATATTCATCAAGTTCTTTTACATAAATATCTTGTTCAGTCCAAATATTGCCGTAAAACTGCCTGGTGTCCTATCTTGTTTTTTGTTTGACTTCTAGTAAACAACAAACTACTCTCTCCCCCTCCCCCGCGTATCTTTCAATTCGAGGTCTGTTTTGCCACTGCTGAAGGGCCGATGAACCTTTTATTTCTGTTTTGCCGTTGCTGAAGGGCTGATGAACCTTTTTGATTCGATATGAACACCTCACATTTAATTCATGTTATCTTGATTCAAGTCCCATGATAACTAAATATACATCCTTGCGTTCTATTGTCTGCTGGACAATTGGAAGTTGATTGTCATTTTCTGCTATGTTAATTACTTTCTTTTGTGTAGGTGTGGATTCGAGGTTCGTATACTTCCTAAAATACGAATGAGTCAAGAGGCATTCAGCAACGCAAAAGATGGAATCTGGAATCTACAAAATGAACAGACCAAAGAACGCACCGCAATTGCTTTTCTAAGGGTTGATGATGAGCACATGAAGGTGTTTGAGAACCGCGTGAGACAAATACTAATGTCTTCAGGTTCAACAACATTCACAAAGATTGTTAACAAATGGAATACAGCTCTGATAGGTATTTATTATCTCTGTTACTCATTATGATGAATTTGCTTTTTGCTGAATACTGCTTTTTGATATCCGTAAAAGGCTTCGCTTTGTGTTGACTGTTGTTACTTCCTTGTTACAGGACTCATGACATATTTCCGTGAAGCAACGGTGCATACGCAAGAACTATTAGATTTACTGGTCAAATGTGAAAACAAAATTCAGACTCGTATTAAGATTGGATTGAATTCTAAGATGCCTAGCAGGTAAAGTTCATGGTCATGCAAGCTATCGTAGATCAACTAAACTTCTTGGTGTATGTTGATATCCAACGCATTGTTCTGTTTCAGGTTCCCTCCTGTTATTTTCTATACCCCAAAAGAAATTGGAGGGCTTGGCATGCTGTCAATGGGTCATATATTGATTCCACAGAGTGATCTGCGCTATAGTCAGCAGACGGATGTTGGCGTAACACACTTTAGGAGTGGAATGAGTCACGAGGAGGACCAGCTGATTCCAAATCTGTACCGTTATATACAGGTATCATTTATGCTTATTTAGTTTTTATTTTGTGGTTTGGTTACAGGCCAAACTCTATATATTGCCGTCATTCTTCTAATTTTTGAACTTGCTTTGTAACAGCCATGGGAGAGTGAGTTCATTGATTCACAGCGAGTTTGGGCGGAATATGCGCTGAAAAGACAGGAAGCTCAGTCACAGAATAGGCGTTTGACCCTTGAAGATCTAGAAGTGAGTTTTCTTGCCTCTCTAGATGGTGTGAGAGTGGGTGACAGGAGGATTGGTTACCCCTTTTGGGTCTGCTCTGCAAGCTTGTCTGACTTATAGTTTTGTGTGTCTTTCTGCAGGACTCATGGGATCGTGGTATACCTCGAATCAATACTTTGTTCCAAAAGGACCGGCACACACTTGCTTACGACAAAGGGTGGAGAGTCAGAACAGATTTTAAACAATATCAAGTTTTGAAACAGAATCCTTTTTGGTGGACGCACCAGAGGCATGATGGGAAACTGTGGAACTTGAACAATTATAGAACTGACGTCATCCAAGCACTTGGAGGTGTTGAAGGAATCCTTGAGCATACATTATTCAAAGGGACTTAGTATGTTTCTATTCCTTCTTTACTTGCCTCTCTCTTATGTATTTTCTTAATACAATTGCGGCCGCAGTTTCTCCGTCATTGCTCCCAGTACAATTGACTCGGGGGTTGAATACACATAAGCCGCTGAATTACATTTTGAGAACATGGTTGGGAAATGCATTCATTGGTGGAACATTAAAGTGTACAACTAGGGGGTGGTTTTGCCTTCTGATGAGTGAATGTTGTTTATTTGATCAATTGCACGACTACCTACACTCATTGTGGAATGTCTGTGTGAAATGCTAATTTTCAGAATCTTGTACAAGTACTTCTGTTGCTGACTTGTTTATTTTGATTTCAGCTTTCCAACTTGGGAGGGGCTTTTCTGGGAAAAAGCTTCTGGTTTTGAGGAGTCCATGAAGTATAAGAAGCTGACTAATGCACAAAGATCCGGGCTCAATCAAATTCCAAACAGAAGGTTTACCCTCTGGTGGTCGCCTACCATAAATAGAGCTAATGTGTACGTTGGATTCCAAGTGCAGCTGGATTTGACTGGGATATTCATGCATGGAAAGATACCAACCTTGAAGATTTCTCTGATTCAAATATTCCGTGCTCACTTGTGGCAGAAGATCCATGAGAGTGTGGTGATGGACCTTTGCCAGGTTTTGGACCAGGAGCTAGATGCCTTGGAAATTGAGACTGTGCAGAAAGAAACTATCCATCCGAGGAAGAGCTACAAAATGAACAGCTCCTGTGCTGACATTCTCCTCTTTGCTGCACATAGGTGGCCCATGTCAAAACCCAGTCTTGTGGCTGAGTCCAAGGACGTGTTTGATCAAAAGGCAAGCAATAAATATTGGATAGACGTGCAGCTTCGCTGGGGTGATTACGACTCGCACGATATTGAACGTTACACCCGGGCAAAGTTTATGGACTATACGACGGACAACATGTCTATCTATCCATCGCCAACTGGTATGTTGCTTGAGATGTTCTAGTAGCTTATAGCTATGCTCGTCTATTGGCCTAAACATATGTATTTTTTACTTCCAATGCAGGAGTGATGATTGGGCTTGATCTTGCATACAATTTGCATTCTGCTTTTGGGAACTGGTTCCCTGGTTCCAAACCGCTGCTTGCTCAGGCAATGAATAAGATTATGAAGGTACTCTACTCTTTTGATTGGTCGGTTTACTTTGTAATTGTCATCATCAGATGTAAACCCCTAAAACTGATGACTTTTTTTGTTTCCACAGTCGAATCCCGCTTTATACGTTCTGAGGGAGCGGATAAGGAAAGGGTTGCAATTGTATTCCTCGGAGCCTACAGAGCCGTATCTGTCATCTCAGAATTATGGGGAGATATTTAGCAATCAGATAATCTGGTTTGTTGATGACACAAATGTATATCGGGTGACAATCCACAAGACATTTGAAGGAAATCTCACTACAAAACCCATAAATGGTGCTATCTTCATATTTAATCCTAGGACAGGACAGTTGTTTCTAAAGGTTTGTAATCAATAAGCTGTATTCTGAGAGGACTCTCTTACATCAGTCGGCAGCTTGGATTTGATTAATGATAATATGGTTTTTTTTTCTTTTCTTCAGGTGATTCACACGAGTGTGTGGGCAGGGCAAAAACGACTTGGTCAGCTGGCTAAGTGGAAAACAGCTGAGGAAGTGGCTGCGCTGGTGCGCTCCTTGCCAGTTGAAGAACAGCCAAAACAAATAATTGTAACTCGGAAAGGAATGTTGGATCCCCTGGAGGTTCACTTGCTAGATTTCCCCAATATTGTCATTAAAGGAAGTGAGCTGCAGCTTCCATTCCAGGCTTGCTTGAAGATTGAGAAATTTGGTGATTTGATTCTGAAAGCTACAGAGCCACAAATGGTGTTGTTCAATATATATGATGATTGGTTGAAAAGCATTTCATCCTACACAGCATTCTCCAGGCTCATTCTGATACTGCGTGCACTTCATGTGAACAATGAGAAAGCTAAAATGTTGCTGAAGCCCGACAATACAATTGTCACCGAGCCCCACCACATATGGCCTTCCCTTACAGATGATCAGTGGATGAAGGTAGACCTGGTTAATACTGCCAGAAGCATGTTAGAAATCTTGTTTGCTTAAAGGATATTTTACTAGATTTGGTTACTCACTAATTAATCGTTTTGTGACGCAGGTTGAGGTTGCACTGAGGGACCTTATACTCTCCGACTATGCCAAGAAGAATAATGTGAATACATCAGCACTGACACAATCTGAGATTCGTGATATAATACTTGGAGCTGAGATTACTCCTCCCTCCCAACAGCGTCAACAAATAGCGGAGATTGAAAAACAGGTCATGATCAGTTCTTCTTTTCTCGGTTCTGATGTCTTATCATATGCTTCATCAATCGTGTAACTAACACTTCTCTTTTATTATTTATCTTCAATTTCAGGCGAAAGAAGCAAGCCAGATGACAGCAGTCACCACAAGGACCACAAATGTGCATGGTGATGAGCTAATCGTGACAACCACGAGTCCCTATGAACAAGCTTCATTTGGGTCTAAAACTGATTGGCGTGTGAGGGCAATTTCAGCCACCAACCTTTATCTCCGAGTACATCATATATACGTAAACTCAGAGGATATAAAGGTAATCACTTTGTTTTTTCTGTTAATGGACTAAATGATGAAATTTTAAGGTCCAGTATTTTGCTGACAATTTAGTGCAACTGTCGTGCAGGAAACTGGATACACATACATCATGCCAAAGAACATTTTGAAGAAGTTCATATGCATCGCTGATCTGCGGACGCAAATTGCTGGGTACTTGTATGGTGTAAGTCCTCCAGACAATCCACAAGTTAAAGAGATTCGTTGTATTGCCATGCCACCACAGTTTGGAACCCATCAGCATGTAAATCTTCCTTCCGCTCTTCCTGAGCACGACTTTCTTAATGATTTGGAGCCTTTGGGATGGATGCATACGCAACCAAATGAACTTCCACAACTGTCACCACAGGTATGTTTTATATTAAACTGTGGATGTGTTCAAAAGCATCAGGATTGAGCTCACCTTCTACCTAATTTTTTGGGATTTCATTAACTGAATGGAGTTCTCTTTTAGGATCTTACTTCCCATGCACGGATATTAGAGAACAACAAGCAATGGGATGGAGAGAAGTGCATTATCCTGACATGCAGTTTTACTCCTGGGTCATGCTCATTAACTGCATACAAGCTTACTCCAACCGGTTATGAGTGGGGGCGTGCCAACAAGGACAATGGAAGCAATCCTCATGGTTACTTGCCAACGCATTATGAGAAAGTCCAGATGCTCTTGAGTGACCGTTTCCTTGGATTTTACATGGTAAGAACATTGGAGGCGATTTATCTTAAATGCTGGAATACTATCATTGTTTGGTCTGAGGTGACTAATTGTGTCATTTTGTGGCTTTTCTGCTCAGGTTCCGGATAGTGGTCCATGGAATTATAACTTCATGGGGGTAAAGCATACAGCAAGCATGAAGTATGGGATCAAGTTGGGGACACCTCGGGAGTACTATAACGAGGATCATAGACCCACTCATTTCTTGGAGTTCAGCAACTTGGAGGAGGGTGACACTGTGGAGGGTGATCGGGAAGATACCTTTTCATGAGTCCCTTCGCATCTTTTGACTTCCTAATAGGCACTTAAAACAGGCTTGTTGTATTCTGCGTATCTCCACGATGAAGCTGTTGTAATGCATTTGACTATAATGTTAAGAAATGAGTAGTTGCAGGCACAAGTTTTGTGCTACTACATGTAAACGTAGGTCGAAGTTTTGGTTGCAGGTCAAGTAAATACGAAAAACCAATGTTTTTTCTTTGTTGCCATATAAGTTTGTTATGAAGACGAGGTGTTGTAATGATTTTTTAAATGACAAAATTGTTATTAATATATCAGAATTCCTGAAATACCCCAAAATTGTACAACGAATTCTCCTAACCCCTCCAAGCAGATCAGAGGTACATGGGAAACACGATAGATGAGTCAGGCGGCGGCGAAGGGGTTCGCGGAGGTGACATCCAGCAAAAATGATGAAAACATTTTAGCGCCGACGAGAAGACAAAAAGTGCACAAACCAGCCAGCCCTCTTCAGACTCCTGAGTATAGAAAAATTATATCCGATACACTCGTGTCTATTGATTTCATTAACATGGAGAAACGAAGGAAAAAAAATACAGAGTAGTAACATCCACACGAAAAATCACAACATTCGCCCTTTCAATTCACCAGGCAGCAAATATCCTAACCATTTGATCAAATAGATGCCCATAGCCGAGTAGCTCCAGCCGTCAGCATTTGCTTCTTCTTTTAGGTTTCGGCCTTTTCTATTTCTTGCTTTGATTCCTTTTCCTCCGAAATGTATTCCGAGCTATCTTCCGCGCCAGATAACCCATCATTATAGTCCGCACACGGCAGACCCTGGAACAATTCATCGTTTTCTAGAGTAGCGAACTTCTCTTTTGACTCGCCCTTCAGTAGCTCCACTACCTCAAGGATGGTCGGTCTCTTTTCAGGCCGGCTATGTGCACAAATGAGTGCAACAAAGACGACTCTTTTCAACTCCTCTTCCACGTACTTCCCATTCAGCCTTGGGTCCGCAAGTTCGCTGAACTTCCTCTCGCATGCCAATGGCAACGCCCAGTCCGTGATAGTGCGCTTGATAGTTGAACTGAGCTTCTCAATGGGTTTCTTGCCACTAGCAAGCTCAAGCAAAAGAATGCCAAAACTGTAGACATCACAGCTCTCAGATGCCTTCCCCAACATTGCATATTCTGGGGCAAGGTAGCCAAGAGTACCCTTAACTCGAGTGGTTACATGAGTTGCACCATCGGGTATTAGCTTTGCAAAACCAAAATCAGCAACCTGAGCTTTGAAATCTGAATCTAGCAAAACATTGCTTGCTTTAATATCTCTGTGGATAATATGTGGGGTTGCATGGTGATGAAGATAGCTGAATAGAATACAATAGGAGGTTAGTTATCTCACGCAAACACCCACACACACCCATACACAGAGTCCAAGTGCTTACAGGATTCCCTCGGCAGACCCAATTGCAATATTCATCCTTCTGTTCCAATCAAGAAGGCATTCAGCTGAGTGCTGCCCATGAAGGTGGGAGAGCAAGCTCAAATTTGGCATATAGTCGTATACAATAAGACGCTCCTGTCCTTCCGCACAATAGCCACGTAAACTTAGCAGATTCTTGTGTCGCACTCTTGCCAGTATCTCAACCTCAACAGCAAACTCCATTTCTGCTTTATTGCTCCAAACCTTCAGCCTTTTAACCGCTATC
Organism: Escallonia rubra; assembly: GCA_033065855.1. Lineage (NCBI taxonomy): Eukaryota > Viridiplantae > Streptophyta > Magnoliopsida > Escalloniales > Escalloniaceae > Escallonia > Escallonia rubra. Next base: position 667,959 of record JAVXUO010002322.1, on the reverse strand, counting down.
TGCAGATATGTATATCTTTGTAAGAATGGAAGACAAGTGGATGTTAAAGGTCCCGTGACTATCCAGGTGTGTACAACACTACAACCAGGTAATAAGTAGAGTTGAAGAACAGCTGTGAGATTGCAAAATCAAATTAGATTTCCGGCTAGATAACTGGAAAATATTTTCATTTTGAGAGCTGAGCTGAAACCCAGTTGTGAGATTGGAGAACCAGATTAATTTTTGATGCTAGATAACCCAAATATATTCTTATTGAGATTACATCTCTGATTGCGAACGTTTTAAGGAAAGAATTGTACAGCACAATGAATGATGTTAATATGTCTATTCAAGGAGCCTGTAAAACCAAGAAAGAAGCTTTTAACACAAGAATTGGGAAGCATTAGCAGCGCGCACACACACAGTATGTGTGTGAGAGAGAGAGAGAGAGACCCAACTAAGATGAAGAATGTGAAGATACAGTATGAGTGAAAAAAAAGTGTTAGGGGGTGGGAGTAAGATGACACTGCCTGGAGACACAGAGCAAGGGGAACAAGAAATAGAGAAGATAACGGAGACAGGAAAGAAACTAGATAGCAGGAAAACTTCTGATGCATGCAGGAAGTTCCAAATAAATTAAACAAGTAAAAAGGGTCAGGTAAAAAGGGTCCTGAATCTAATACATGGGGCTAGCATAAAAGGTTGGAAGATATTACATAGGTCAGGCTTAAGTTAATGAAGAACCTGATGGAAATGTGGTACTGATGAATCAATTAACAGCATCTAGAAAAGAATTCGGAAGTGTATATTCACAGCTTATGTCCCCTTTGTTGAAAACTTCAAACTGAACCCAGTCAAGTTGACTTGCAAATTGCAATGTTGACCGTCTCAGCCCATGCTGAACTATCATTGAGATAACTTTCCACCTTACTTCCATGCAACTACATGACACCAGTAACTTTTAACTGAACGAAATCTACTAAACATGGGATATCAAACATTCATATTCCTCTGAACTGGTGATATTCCATTTATATATAGATCTATCAGCCAGCTCTATTTTGTGGAAGCATTTGCATGCCAATGTGATGAGTTAGGACCCTAAAGATGCCAACCGCAGGTTTGAGCAGTACCAGCCAGCTCTATTTTGCAAAAACATCATGAGCATCTTCTTGAGAATGACCAAGGTAGCTATAGGTAAAATACATCTACTTTGCAGCAAAAAAGCGAAATATCTGAGGTGCTCTAAGTTTGAAAGTAGCTTTTCCATGGTCCTTGTCCTATTCATTTATTTCCCGCTAACAACTATCTGACCACTAAATGCTGTTTTAACCATCAGGGGACCCTACTTAATAGAAAGTGAATACAAAGGATTTAACTCTGAACAAATGAAAGGCCATGGACCACATGAAAATCACCCTCAAACAGAAAGGACCAAATTGTAATGGAGATATGAAACATCATGCTCCACGGAAAATTTGGAATGTAAGGTGTGATAATTGATGAACTTGTTTTTCTTCCCGTCCTCCTTACATGGTTTATCACTTTATCTCATAAATTTATAGAACCTTGGGTCCTTCAATACTTGAGTAAACTAAGACTTTGTTCCAAACAAGTTCTGCCAGCTACATCTATTTTTGCCCTCCACATTCCCAATCAATTTTTTTTTTCCCATAAGTAAAAGTATACTTAAAGCCACCAGGCCAAACCCAAGATACCCATAATACAATAAGGAGCTGAAATCTATCTAAACAGGTATACAACCACTTAAGCTGTCCAAAAATTCCAAAAGTATATCAGTCGACCTATACACTTATACTCGGACCACAAAAATAATGTATTTAGGACATTAGCTTCAAGCTCAGACACTGCACACTCTTCTGCTTCAAACGCCCTACTGTTAGTTGAGAGATTCTGGGGACCAAGTACTCGTATACCTCAACCCGTGTTATATTCTGTGCTGCTTACCTCTCTTCCGTCGTCAATACATTTCTACTGGGCATCTGAAGTCTCCGCTTAGCTAGACTAAACCATCTCAAGTGGACCTCATATTCTCCTCAATTGCGTCACCAGCACCTTCATGGCCACTCCTCCGCCTAATCTTTCTCATTTCAGCAACACTCATCTTATTTGTGTTGCTCCTTGGCTGTCTAAGCAACAACGACAGCATTTTCATTATAATTTAATAGGAAATGTTCTGCTTAGGTGAACTCCTAGAAAATACAACCATCGTATCCAAGCGTGACCTTATTCTATTTTTGATCCAAGATACCAGTGCAATTCTTACTTTACCCTCAGTCCTATTCTTGCAAGGTTGCACTCCGTGTAACCTTAAGCTCTGGGATACCAATGTACTTCTCCACAACTCCAAATATGTACTCACCACTATGATTGTCTCAACATGTAACACTAGATCCTCCACAAATAGCAAATACCATCATGATACGTTGTCCAGCATATTCCTAGTCAGCCCTATGATTAGAAAGTGTATTACAAACCAAATTAATCAATAGAAACACGTTATCAGCCTTTGCAAAGATCCTGACAAATTAATAAAGGTGCCACCAACTAATGAAGTGTCTCCAAGTCTCTGCTTATGATCATTCACCCTTAAATATGGTTTATTACGTTCAAGACCTCGTCTTTAAAGTTGAAGTAGGGTCCGCATCAAAGCATTAAAAATACCAGAGAATAATAAGCGAGAATGCGACCTGCCCATTTCGAGACACCACATTCTATCAATTTTCTAAATTTTATCTAGAAGCTCCATGTCACAAGGGCAAATAAAATATTCCAAACTCAAGGCTTCAATGGCCTAACTAGACTCTTATTCTGCTCAAAAAATTTAATACCATACATTGAAAGGTACTACCGTCTACCGGTGCAAAATGAGCTTTGCTTCCCAAAAGCATATGTTTAGCTTTTCACTAATCCCGTTCTTGAAGAAATATACAAACTCCAGACAAAACACCCTAAAGCCCTAAGGGGCTAGTAATCCTATGCCACCACTAGAATAGACGCAGCATAACCACTAATCCTTTCATGGCAATGCAGGTCCAAGTTCTGATATAAGATGTTCAACCAGGGGATCCAATTAACATATAAACTGAGGAAGACTAGAACATCCGTGACAAGAAAAAAAAGGCAAAAGAAACATCAGCAGTAAAAATACCACAGATAAAATCAGGTTTTGGTGGTAAACTCTACTGGATGTCGTGCCAGAATTAGGATGTATATCCTGGGAAAGAGATAACATGATCTGTAGTTCCGGGTGAGGCCCTTGAAGGTTGCTCAACACAGATATAATAGGTTCAGCGCTTCATTATCCAATTTATTTAAGTCCCCGCACGAAACATGACGTACAGACGAATGAATGTGGAATGTAACATTAACACCGTCCTCTTAAGAATATAACTAGTCCCACTGGTCAACATTAACAAAGACAACAAGTATGACTTTAAAAATAAAGAAGGAAAAGAGAAGTTTTGCTCATACTTGTGACCCATCCCATAGCTGACCCCAATAAACACTGCCAAATCCGCCTTCTCCGAGCTTGTTGTCATAATTAAAGTTGTTTGTAGCAGAGTGCAATTCCTTCAACGAAAAAATCCTCCATGTCGCTTGTTTCTTCCCCTGCCCTTTCCTGCTCATCAAGCAGACTACACATTAGAGGAGAATCTTTTATTTCACAGTTCAATTCTAAATTCTAACCCATTAGCAGTATTCAGTAATCCAAAGGGAAAATGAAGAACCAGCCCATTAAATGCACAGCTTAAGTTCAGTTCAGCTCTTTGCCTTTTTAAAAACATAACAGTTCAATACATTAAACAGTAAAAACAAAAGAAAAGGATCGCATTCCAATTAAACCTAGATATCGTCCCTAGAGTTCATATGCTGACCATCTGGACCCTGTAAATTTTGGTACTACCACGATAGGGGTAGGCGGCTAAAAAATTTACGGAGTTCATATGAACCATACGGTTCAAGTAAACTCAAAGGCAATATTCAGGTTTTTTCAGTAAATAATCCAAAATACTTATGCATCAGTTGGCAATTTGGTTTTAGTATTCCTAATTTTCTCGTCTAAGAAACAGAGGGCAACAGCATAACTCATTAATTAAAAGTTAAAACACGTGCCTTAGTTATAACCTATATTGAGTAACGAATTGATCATTACTTGATTATCACCACCCACCAAAAAATGGACCATCAATTAGAACCAACAACAACTTACCAGAAAATAGAAATGTTAGCATTTGATCACTTAAACGAGGAACCAACTTACCGATCCGACCCTTTTACGCAACAAAACATTGAGCTAAAAGCCATAGCCCCACAGTTCCGAGTTTCTCGCTCTCTTTTACAAGCTTCAAGCTTCAATCTGTTGACTAGGAACGTACTGAATCAGAACCCACATAGCCTTGAGTTACCCACCTCTTTCTCTCCCCCCAGCTTGCTTCCCCTCAAGAGAAAGCGCAGCGTTTTCCAATACTGTGAAATGCTTCCCTTCCGATCAAAGCAAGTGCAACCCTTGTGGTTTCTCTCTCTGTGTAACTTTTTCACTCCCTTTCTCTCTCTAGAATCTGGTTGAGTGGGAGCTAGAAGATGCGAAACGTAACGCTTTCGGATGCAGACATTTTTTACTACAGCGAGAGAGAGACCGAGAGAGGGGCGAATGTCGGGCAGAGAGAAATGGGAGCTTCCCTTGCCCCAGTGCGTGTAAGAGAAAGTCTTTGATTTACACTTGTTCCTTTGGACTTTCCCTTGTTCGGTCGCTGTTTCGTCTCCATTTTTCAAAATTTTCAAACCTATAATGGGGTTTCGGTGAGGCCGGATCGTGAGAGCAGGTTAAACCGTCAATTATTAGTAGTAAGAGCGTAATAGCGCAAAGTGAGAACAAGACTTACAATCGATAGCGATAAATTTTGTCAACTTTAAAAGATACAATAAGTTTCATTGGTTACTTGGCCCTCTTACAAGCGATTTGGCAACAAGTCCGACAACAATCAATTTTTAAGTAATTATTTTTAAAGATATAGATAAGAATCTAGCGTTATACAGCATCTCTATAACAATTTTAGTGATGAAATTATCATTACAAATATTTTGTTATTATTACTTAAATAAATATATTTTGATAACCTTTTATTCCTTAAATGCGACATTTTCCTAGTCCCTACGGCATTATGTCTACTCTATTTACATATATGTTGCACGATGTAATTGTTTCTATCTGTGTGATAAATGACATTAACACATTCTAATTGTCAAGTCAAGAAAAACAAAAAATATTTCAATATTTATTTTGCGAAATGTTATTTTTCCCGCTTGAATATTTTTTTCACTTGCTTTTTGTTTCTAAAAACGAATTTTGTGACAAAGAAAATCTTTGAGGAAGAGAGCGGCGTTGTTATTAACTTATTGTCAGTGCCTTCATAGGCTAGTTAGACACAATATTAGTTAGCAACGAATAAAGTTTGAGCCATCCCCTAACAAAAGAACAAATTATCAAACATCCCCAATAAGTGCCTCATAAGTGAAAGCCCGAGCTTGACAACATGTTGCCCACTTCTTAAGTTGTTAATTTACCTAGCAATACCAAAATATTTTAGCATTTTTCATTTGTTGCATACAATTCTAACTTTGACCAACATACTATTCGACATATTATCAAAAATTTAATAATTATGATATCTATTTTACAGTAAACACAAGTAATTAATTTGAATGTTTCTGTAAAAAGATTTTTGTAACGACCTGGTCATCATCACACTATAAGAACAATCTCGTACTATCTGCTATCCTATATAACCTTTGTAAGTTAAGACCACCTTCCTACCAAAGTTTGAAAACCCAAATTTGAGGAGAGTGGAGAGACTCCATATATGCAAGTAAAAGTATTGACAAAGGATATGGGACCATTTATAACGGATGAAAGATAAGTAGTTCCTTAGCTGGTATGCCTAACAATCATTGATGTCAGAATTGGATGCCTTTAATAGAATCGATTCCTACAAGACAAAAGTCTGATTAGTCTGGTACTAGCAATTTAATTACCCCTTGTTTATGCCTAAATAATATTTCATACCTTTTCAGTAACAATTAGAAACTATCTTCATTTAAAGGGGAAATAACTCAAATAAGTGCTTGTAAAAATCAGCAACACTTATGGTCCAAGCTTTGGTAATGGTTCAAGTGTAAAGCGAGAAATGTCAGATGTGTGGATATTATAAGAACCAGATGGAGAGGTATCCCGAAGATTTAGATGTGTTGCTAAAGCACAAATTTGTCGCTTTTCTGCATTCAATTGTTTTTTCAAGATGATAGAGGACTTTAAGTAATTAAAGAAAATATCAGCAGTATCTGGATTCGAAAGGCACATGTTTGTTCTTAGGTCTGTTTGAAAACACAGGCTAATGGCTACACATGTTGCGTAGCCATTAGCCGGTTTGAATGTGCAAATAGAGCTACTCATTTGTTAATACCCACATTCAAGTCAATCAGGAATGATAAACTCTAGAGAAGCCAAATGTAGCGTCAAGAGAAAATGAAAGGTTACTCATTTCTCGGTTCTGGTGTAGGTGGTTACTAGTCTTTTTGACTATTTGATACGGAATTCATTTCTTTTGGTTTTTTTGGCTTTGATTTGAATGGTACGGAGTATTTTCTACATAATTCTAATCACAGCATTCCTCAGACATATGTATTACAAGAAAAAATATTAGTAAGTACGTTTCTATTTGGTGAACTTTACGGTGCTTGTCACAATAAACAGACAACAAACACAAGAAAGCCTGTTAGCAAACTACTAAGAAGTGAAGATTGATGAACTACACCAGCTGACTTAGTAGATGATCTTGGAGCATCTCCACTGCTTGTAGAGACATGTCGCACTGTAACTGGAGATCCGGGTCTGGATGCCCCACAATGACTGATACCCGAATCGAATAATGAACTCAAGTCATCTCCAAAACCATTACTTTCGTCATAGCACAGTCCCAAGTTGTTGTCAATCTTCAGTTTCCTTCTCATCCTCCAAGCCATTTCTCTCCCAAAAGGGACAAGCCCCGTTAACTGATTATTATCAAGTCTAAGCTCACTAATGGTATTCAAGCTACGGAAACTTGAGGGAATCGATCCGCTTAAATGGTTCCCATCTAGATGAAGAACGCGTAAATCTGGTAAACGGCCTAGTGACTCGGGTATCGGTCCATGTAAGTTCATGTCCGAGAGGACTAAAGTCGTTAAGTCCTTCAGCCCATCAAACACGTTGTTTGGAATTGTCGTAGACATCATTGGATTACCATTGAGAATCAAAGTTTGGAGAGAATTCAAGCTCCTCAGAGATAATGGAAGCGGACCCGAGAGGCTATTGTAGCTCAAGTCCATGAAAATAAGGCTTGTTAGGCCATCTATTGCATCCGGAACAGGACCGAGAAGACGGTTTCGGCTAATGTCAATTTTTATGAGAGAATGGCAGCTCCCAAGGGTGGTTGGTATTGAGCCAGTGAGGTGGTTTTGGTTGAGATCGAGCACATTTAAGAGAGGGAAGGTTACTGTGGGGATTGGACCTGTAAACTTGTTGCCACTCAAATCTAAAGACCTCAGACTAGTGATCTGACCGAGTGAAACCGGTATTGAACCGTTTAGGTTGTTTTTGTGAAGATCAAGGACTCTTAAATGGGTTAGATTGCCAAGTTCATTTGGTATAGGCCCCACATGCCCGTTCTCCCTAAGAACTAGGGTCTGTAGGTTAGGGCCTAAGCGACCCAAAAAGGTTGGGATGGGTTGAGGGTTGTTGCTGAAACAACGATAGAAGAAAAGAGTCCGAATGTGCGGGAGTTTTGTGATGGAAGGCGAAATGAACGACAGGGTCGGCTCGCATGTCGGGAAGGCCGTGTCGTCTGACAATGCTCCGAACGACAGGGACACTACGTGGTAGACGTTGTCCTTGTCCGGCATGCACTCGATACCATGCCACCGGCCGCGACACACATCGGATATGTCGGTAGCCCATTCGTTCCCGGTGGCTCTCATAATGTCGTAAACGGCTTCCTGTTCATGGGTATCGGTCCGGGCTCCGTTGCTGTTCATGGAGAACCCGGTTTGCGGGGCGTCTACAAGGGCCGATGGTACTCCAGATTCTGACATGGTAACCGTGAAGGGCACACCAAGAGGAATGCACATGAAAGTGAAGAGAACTAAGGCTTGTAGGGGGAGGAGAAATAGGCTCATTTTGAGATAGAGAATTTGGATCACTCGTTGTCTGGGAATTGAGCATGTTAAATAGGTATCGAAGTTAATGACATGGGCCAGGCTGATGTTCGTAACTGATGAATGTAGGGGATGGGTTGGTGAAGGGATTGAAGTGAGCTAATTATGGCTTCACGAGAATGAGGAGCAATAGGAATAAATACTCCAAGGTTTTGAGCATTAATGTGCTTCACGAGAGTTATACCATCAGATGAGGACTGGTCTGAGTGGTGGGCTGGGTTTGGCCTAACCTTGGGCAGTATTTTGTTAATTATTGTTCCCAACTGCTAAATATGATCCCCCATCATCTTAAAGCTAATTAAGTTCCTTAATTAGAGTAAGCCCTTCAAGTTATTTTGAAAATCAAACACCCATAATGTGCCATGTATGTCTGGTGCCACCAGAAATTTTAAGTGCCGCTAAGAAGAAGGTCAGAAGTGACACGAAAGAAATAGTATCGTCATTTAGATCACTTTTCTTTCTTAATTAGCAACTAATAATGGAATTCAATTGATAGGAAATAAATAGTACTTGTTCTTATTGGCCTTAAGATGACACTATTCATAGGTAGTAGAATACTTTTTAGGGTACCTATGACCTATCACTTGAAGTATCTCTAGATTATTTTGTATTTCTGTGACATTTGTGTGTCGCACTTTTCCATTTGATTAGCCCAAAAATGTTATTAAAACCAATACAGTCTGAACATTCCGGAAGTACGATCTTTTGATACGTTGAAGACCTAGGGCATCCTTCTACAAAGCTCCAAACCGTGGCGGGTTATGGAGCGTGTTGAAGTTCTATTACGCATTATTAATGCACGTTAGTTAGAATTAAACCTGCTGCTCTGTTAACTTTTGATTAACAATGTGCTTGGCTTATGATGATTATGGGAAGAAATATATTGTTCTTCACTATTTACTTCCATCCTTTACTTTCAACATAAAAATTGGAGAGAACTTTCAAGTTATAAATTCTTTACTTGGATAACATTTTCATATATATCATTTCTGTTGCTCTGAGGGTAGTGCAGAAGACTCCATATATAAGCAAGTACATGTATGGAATAGGATTTGGGACCATGTATAGTTCCTTTGTTGGCACCCCCAAAACTAGGATGCCAATAGTGGTAGCATTCTCATAAGACAAACACCTAAAATGATCTGGCTATAATACCTTCTGAATTCTATTGAATCCTTTTAACTGTGGAAACTAAAAAATAAAAAAAGCGTTGCTTAACATTTTAAGGTCGCACGTTCGAGACTCATGGGTGTTTGGCATAATATTAGAATTCTGCAATCGTGGCCGAAATAGAAGCTTTGAATCTACAGGGCCATTGGTTAAAAGGTTTTGTGGGCTAAGCTAGAATGCAACAAGACCAATAACCCAAAGGAGCAGGGCCAAGCTTCCCTTTAGACTTTGAATCTACAAGGCTTAGCCCTATCCCCAGAGCACCCAACCAGATACATTCGAACTTGGGAGCAGGGTAAGACAGAGGTTCAAGACAACTCCATAAATTCATAAATTGCATTAAGCCAGTTCACCCTACTTTTTGGGTAAGGATTTTCTCACAACCACGTGCAGCGTTTAAGGGGAAAAAAAAAAAAAAAGGACAAATCCAGATTGACTAGTGAAGTTGTTCGGGATCAAAAGTACGATTAATATTTTTTCAGAGAGCGTGATTACTGAACTTGCATCATATAATAGACACTAAATGAGTCACGGTGAGTGGTATCCCAAATCTTCATATTCATTGCATATACCCATAAATGATAGTGGCTGACCCATAAGCGAATCCATGATCTCTTCTTGAGGGGGACCTTATCTAACATAATCACCAAAACCCTTCAAAGATTATTAAAATTAGGTAAAAATGTCTTAACATCTCTCTCTCTCTCTCTCTCTCTCTCTCTCTCTCTCTGAGAGAAAGAGAATTATGAACCAAGTTGTTATTATTTCATAAAAGCAAAATACAAATCGATTAACATTGCGTATAAAATATGTGTTTTTTTTAGCGAAAGTAGAAACATATACCTTGATAAAAGAACAACATCAGAATATACAACTAATTACTAGTATATGTGGTAAATTGCCAACTATATATGTATGAAAAAAAATGAACCTATTTTTTTATTTTTTTTATTAAGAGTATAAATATATGCCACGGATAAAGAAGTCAAGTTACATCAAGCCGATATAAGGCAAGTAAACAGACGCACATATGACATCATAATCTGATAAGAATCACAATAAAATAAATAGCCTACAAATAAAGGTTACAAAATAAATAACAAAAGATAAAGAAGTAACGAGGTTATGAGGATAACTAAACAAGCACTAAAAAAAAAAACAACAACTTGGGGGGGGGGGGGGGGGGGGTGACCATAAATAAATTAACTAAAGGGATAATATCATTTTAGTCCCCTGAACTATCCCCGTTTTTTTATTTTGGTCCTGTACTTTAAAACTCGTTAAATCAATCCCTGTACTTTGTGCCGTCATCAAATCGGTCCCTCCGTTGGGATTTCCCCGTCAAAAAGGACCACGTGACAGGCACGGGTCTTTTTTTGAAGGGTATTTCCGGCAAGTCTCCTGCTAACCTATTTTGGAGGGAGAAGTGGCTCTCTTCAGAGACGTCAAAGTGACGGCGACCCTCAACGGCGACTTGCCGACTTCGATCTCAAACGAATCATAACGGAGGAACAATTCGACGACCAAAAGCCTGGACGCCAACACCACAAAGTCCTTACCGGCGCACTGCTTGTTGCCCACCGTTAGGCTCTCCGTCTCCGGCCCGTTGGACCAAAGCACGTGCCTCAGCTTCTCCTCGCCCTCCTCACCCACGAACCGGCTCGGCACAAACTCCTCGGGCCTGTCGAATATCTTCGGGTCCTTGGTAGCAAATGGTTGGTACCCGAACAGCAACTCTCCTTCTTTCACATCAAACGCAGCATCGTGCGACTCGATGATAAAGTCACGTTTCGCTCTTCCATACTGTGACGCGACGGGCGGTTCGATCCGGAGCGATTCGTAGACAACCAATTTCATCAACGGCATCTGCTCCATGGCGGCCATGGTCACTTCCCCGCCGTTGGTTTTGACGGCGGATCGGATCTCTTGGGCCAGCTCGGTGTGACGCTTGGCTCCGGCACGGCCGATCCATTTGAGCATGTTGGGGAAGAAGATCTTCATGCCGCCGAAGGAGTTGAAGCAGGTGTTAAATAACAGATTGTGGCAGGCCTCTTCTTTTGAGATCCCGATTCTTTCGGCTTCTTCGAGTGTGTCCCAAAGTGTGTCCATTTCTCCCTCCAAAATAGGTTAGCAGGAGACTTGCCGGAAATACCCTTCAAAAAAAGACCCGTGCCTGTCACGTGGTCCTTTTTGACGGGGAAATCCCAACGGAGGGACCCATTTGATGACGGCACAAAGTACAGGGACTGATTTAACGAGTACAGGGACCAAAATAAAAAAACGGGGATAGTTTAGGGGACTAAAATATCTATCACCTGCCACACAAGGCAACAGAGACAACCCCTAACTGACAATTTGCCCATGGACACGTGTCCAACAACACCATTCACAGTCCACCTCCCTGTCGTTGACCACCACAGGAGCTTAGCCATTGGTTACACCCCCCAACAAACCACCATCACCGCAAGCAGACCTAATACTACACCACCAGATCTACTAACGCCAACCACCACATATCCGTCTTGCAACCCAAGCAACCGGATCCGAACAAACCCTATACCGACGCAGTTACACCTTCCATCACCAAGCAAACATGAGACCTTCTGGCACAAGGGGAGAGGGGGAACAACCCTATCAGGGGGGATAACCTTAGCGGAAAAAGCCCTTGTAATAGACTCCTCATCCAAATGCGAACCACCGACACCACCACGCCTGTTACAACCGAGAAAACGACCACCAACCCTTTACCCATCACCACCAGATCACAGTCTTACCCAAACTAACCTTTCAATTCCATCCAATTACATACCGACGACCATCATAGTAAACCACCTCCACCCGACAGATCAAACCATCCTCGGCAACCAAAAGCACTGCCATATCCCACGAATAGTAGGCAAACTCACAAGGCATAACAAGAAAAAAATAAACAAGAAACACTGAGGCTACCACGCCACGACAAACCGAAGGGACCTGGCGGTGGTGGCGGAAATTGAAGGAGAAATAAGTTTGTGTTTAAAAAAAGATAGTGATTCTGTGTTTTTAGAGAGACTTTCTCAACTCACTGGAAGTACCCACCCGAACCTGTATGGCTGTATTTAATAGGACCATTCTAAAAAATGAATCTAATAGTTATGGCATACAAACAAACTTAAATTATTTCATTTACATTGCACAAAACATAAGACAATCACTTATATCTTAATTAGATAAAGTAATTGAGCGATAAAGAGAGCCACCTTGATTTAACAAAACTCTAACTTATGGCTATACAACTCTTTTTACCCAAGTTATGAGGGCAAATTGCATAATAAATAGGATTAATTAGGCTAATATATGAGTTTCAAGATTCTTGGGAATAGCCATGACCCCACCCGTCACTCCCTACATCCGCCCATAGCTGACCCTAGAATAGTGGGAATGTGCATCCAGTAATTCTAACGTAGTTGTAACAACCTTAATAGTAATTGTAATATATAAATATATACACTTTCTTGTTTGTGAGGTCCTCGTCACTCCATCGGAACTATCCTTCATGCTAAATAGACAACAATACAAAGAAAATTTGTAAATCGGAACAACCTATTGCGAATCGAAGATGTACGGACTACACTAGCATCTGATTTCTTACACTACATTTTGTTATCACGTTCCTTGTTTTTATATTTCTTCATACAAGATAAATCCTTTGTTAGAATTGTGGTTAGATAATATATTGAATGTGTAGATGCATTTTGCCCCGTTACTTTGCTAGCAGCCTCACACAATTCTGCTTGATCGTCCAATACATCTGACTGTTGAACCACGTGCCTTATTAAATATAATGTTCTCACGAACCTTTGAAGAGGTCGATAGTAGTCTTGAATTATTTCCTTTACATAAATTAGTATGGTTTGATCCAAAGAAATTGAAACTTTAAGTTGTGAAAGAAAAAAAACACAAACAATGCACAATCCGTCCTGGTTGACTTGATCTATGCTCTTTGGGTGTAAGTGCTTCTCACTTCTAGAAACAAATAATAATAGACGAGTCATCTAAAATAAAGTATCGGAAAAATTAATTAATTTGGCCTTGCGTGTCTCAGCCTTCTATGTAGTCTAATGCATTATGACAAAGTGTCTTTTTATGGATCGCTACCCAGCAACAAGGGAGTAGCTAGACCAAATGACAAACCCTTGGCAGGATCATCTTTATGAGAGGGTAATGGACCCCCTACCTGTAACATATTTTAGGTTGAAGGTGCGAGTAAAATTTTAATTTTATTAGTTTCTCAGCGACGGTTTAACTTTATGAAGCCGAGTTGTGAACAGCGTTTAACACCCAATACGCTATTCTCTATAGTGACTATTAAAATTTATTAACTCATTAAATATTAAAGCGTCACATTGTTATTAAAAAATGAACAAATTTTGAATCCTACCTGGGTTGTAGGAATCTTCTTCCAACCTCGTATATAGTGATAATTAATTGTCGCTAAATATTTCTAGTGACTTTTCTTCTAACACTTTCAGCGACAATTATTAACAGCACGTTTTTAGCGTCACTAAATAAAAATCACTAAAAATATTTAAAAACGATTGATTGTCGTTATATAAGAGATATGAGAAGATTCTTCCGATTAGGATAGCAACTAAATTTTTTTCTTAAAAAATACGTACTCAGTAGCAAAAGTACACCAACCTATCATCACTCCGGTACCGTCCGATCTAATCACATCTTCTAATTAGCAAAATGGGTTTACCTGGGACCCAACTGCTACAGAAATCACAGTGGAACAGACCATCAAGCACAGTCGTCGTCATCTCCATACAATCAATTCCCCAGATGTCTCCAAAGTCACGTCAATCCGCACTTTGCCTAATAACAATAGGAAAAGGTTTGGACTTTGGAACTAAAAGAAGCCCTTTACGCCTTTCCCGTTGCTTCTTCTCGAAGTACTCGAATCACTACGGTGATAAGCCGAGTCACCTATCACACTCTCGTGAGCAGATCACCCGCACTTCACAAACCGATCTGACTCAGCTTATAAGCATTCGCACTTATCACCTGCCCATTCTGTTCAAGCTCCCCGCTCCCAAACCCCCACGCGCTCGCATGACACAAACCATAAACATTTCCCACGTGTCAAAATTCCCAACCGCCATACACTCTTATAACGTGTCCGCTGCCGACACGTACATTGAATTTCACTTTCACACGTCCTACGTTATATTCACGCTCCTTAAAGCGAGTTCACTTTCCAGTAGTTGCCATTAATTTCCGTTGAAAGGTCTCTCTCTCTCTCATGTAGTTTCAGACTTGCTATAGATAGAGAGAGGGGAGAGAAAGCACTTATAAAAACCGACCCCCTCCCCCACGCCCACCCCCGCCGCCTACGCCCTCCCCCTACCTCGTAGTTGTTCAGGTCTTTCTGCAAATCTCATATTTGTATTTCTTGGATCAGTCAATTGCAGAAGGTATGTTTCATTTTGTGTCTGTGTATGTAATTTATCTGTCTGTCTATATGTGGAAGTGAATTGTTGGAAGGTGTGTGTGGATGTGTGGGTGTTTGATTTGATGTGGTTAGAACATCGGTTGGTTTTGATGGGCTGAGAAAACCCTAATTTGATTTGTTTTGTGTCGTGTGAAGTGTTGGATTACTGGAATTCGGTGGATCTGCGGGGTTTGGTTGGACAGAGATGTCTTCGTTGAGCAGAGAGCTTGTTTTTCTGATACTTCAGTTCCTGGATGAAGAGAAATTCAGAGATACTGTTCACAGGTTAATTTTGGAAACTTAAGTTTTTTTTGGGTTTTTTCTTTTTGTGATGGGGTTTTGGTGATGATTCTCGGCGTTTTTTGTTTGTTTGTGAATATGAAGGTTGGAAAAGGAGTCCGGGTTTTACTTTAACATGAAGTATTTTGAGGATTCTGTGGCGAATGGTGAGTGGGATGAGGTGGAGAAGTATCTATCTGGGTTTACCAAGGTTGATGATAACCGTTACTCTATGAAGATATTCTTTGAGATTCGAAAGCAGAAATATCTTGAAGCTCTTGACAAGTAAGTAGTGTTTTAGAGATTTTAATTTGATTTGGGGAATTGATGGTTTAATTGGGGAGGTATTTGATGTTTCGTTTATGTGTGTTTTTTGCAGGAATGATCATGGAAGGGCTGTTGAGATTCTGAGAAATGACTTGAAAGTGTTCGCCAATTTTAATGAAGATCTTTTTAAGGAAATAACACTCCTTCTGACGTTGGGGAACTTTAGGTACAAGTGAATTTGTTGTTTGGTGAAATTTATGGTGCTTAATAATGATGTTGACTTTGGTCCGTGCCAGATTTTTTTTGATGATGAACGCTCTGGTGAAACATTATCTTGAAAAGGAAAAAAGAGGAATACGGAAAAAAGGCTGAGCTGTATGTACAATTTCACTCGAAACATGGATTCTATGGCGTGCCGTAAACCAATAGACGGGGAGGGAGTTTGGGAGGTTATAGCGAGGTTATTTAGATAGTTTTGGTGACTTTGGTCGAGTTTTTGAATTAGTACCTTTGGAGTGCAGACTTGTTCTTAGTACATAGAGGATGCCTGGAATTAGTGACAAGGAGAATTGGATTAATCTTGGTGATGTTTCCCATTTTTTTGGTTTCCCTTTAATTGTTTTAGTTGTCTTCCACGTGACGTCGATATATTTATCTAATTCAAGTCTTAGGGAGGCTGATATAAGCGGTCAATAGTTGGATCCTTAGACTTTTGAACTTTGAACTAGCTTTGATGCCTCGATTGACTTTTGTTCGCATGACAGAGGTTCAAATAGGAGTTATCAGTTTTTATACGTTCTTAGATGAATTTTGTGGAAAGTGTATGGAGGCCGTAGAACTGCTGTGCTAGAGGAGCAACAATTTTGGCGCCTTAGATTTTTATATGAACTTGCAACAGTCAATGTTTTCCTATATGTTTGCCAGACATTATATATAACTCCTTGTTAAAGGACTACAATTTTTACTTCAGGGAGAATGAACAGCTTTCTAAGTATGGAGACACTAAGTCAGCTAGGGCTATTATGCTTGTAGAGCTCAAGAAATTGATCGAGGCGAATCCCCTCTTCCGTGATAAGCTTCAATTTCCAACCTTAAAGAACTCAAGGTTACGGACATTAATCAATCAGAGGTAATTTGAGGGAATGATTCTTTTTGCTACCTTAGAATGTCTTCATCAGTTGATTGATAACAATTTAGAAATTTTTTGTGTGACTGCAGCTTAAATTGGCAACACCAGCTTTGCAAGAATCCAAAGCCTAATCCTGACATTAAGACCCTCTTCGTGGACCATACTTGTGGTCAACCAAATGGTGCCCGGGCTCCATCACCTGTCACGAACCAGTTAATGGGTACCATGCCTAAAGTTGGTGGTTTCCTCCCGCTAGGTGCTCATGGTGTAAGTCCACAAGAAATCAGCTACATTTGTCTAAGCATTTCGGAAAATTTCCAATGGGATTCCGTTACTATTATTTTTCATCTACAAGGCTGTTCATATCCATCTATCGCTTTCAGCCATTCCAGGCCGCACCAGCACCACTTAATACTTCTCTTGGAGGATGGATGACTAACCCATCCTCTGTGCCACACCAGGCCATTTCTGGAGGGCCCATAGGCGTAACTGCTCCTAATGGCTCAGGTATTAACTCTTTAATGCAAGTGCCATGCATTTAGTATTTCCGATTGATGGTTTTCTCTGTGCGTGAAAGGAAAGAGGGGATGAGGAAAAAACTTAGTAATTGTGCATAATTATGAGAGTTCTATATTTTCTTTTGATATGTATAAGGTTTCAACCCCTTCTTGTGCCTCTCTGATCTCTTGCTAAAGTAGCTTAATAATAGCAATTTGTGGACTTGCAATTGATATTCCCTAGCTATGAGCCTTTGTCACTAGACTAATTCCCTTGTAATCAGTTTATGAAGAGATTGTCAGTTAAGACAAGGTTTTTCTTGTCAGTTCCATATCGAGTAGTACACATTGTTGAAGAGGATGTATACTGCGTCTTATTCTATTGTGCTGAAGTAGTGGTGTAGTACACTGTTTATTATTTTTAAATGTAAGAAGTTGGAATTTGTTGTGGATATGAATCATAGCCTTTACCCATTAAATAGTATAGGGTGTACAAAGCGCAAAATGGGTGAGATTTTTTGTTGAGAGATGTATGAGACTGCAATTTCTACGTATTTTGACCCGGCATCTTTATGGATTAGCTGAAGTAACTCATTCATATTATAATCCAAAGAGCATGACACAACGTGGCATGTTCAGAAGTGCCATCCATTGCCCTCTGCTTATTAAGAACAAATTTTTACGCACGTTCAGAATGAGTAACAACTAACAAGTTTCAGTTTGATGAGAAACTGATGAAATATTTAAGCGCTATCCATTCTTATAATTTGAGAGCAAACAGGTTTGATGCTTCATGAATATGTATAAGGTAATAATAGATGTGTCATGCGATTATTGTTGTTCTGAGTGTAGGGATTACAACCGTAATTTAGTCAAGTGACAGAAGGAATCAGTTTCCATTGTTTAGTTTATACATGATCTTTATTTCCTTCTATTTTACTTTCACCTTTCCGTCCTCTTCCCTTTAGATTGATTTTACCATCCCATCTGTACAAAGCATGCAATAAGTTCCTCCTTTTACTCTTTTTTGTTCTTCCAATTTGCTTTGTTAAAGCATATGTCACTTCCCACCTATTTTTTAAACGTTTAATTGAATGGGAAACAGTTTTTTGTTCTTTGTTTCCGTCACATTTTTGAGATACAGTTTTTTTTTCCTTCTCAATCTTGTTACTACGCGAGGTTTGTTTTTAACTCAGGTTTTCTTCTCTTAGCCAAGTCTGTTTACTCTATTTATATCTGCATGTTGTAGTAGCATCTATGCTAAAGCGTCCTAGGACTCCTCCTTCTAACAATCCGGCAATGGACTATCAAACTGCAGATTCTGAACTTGTGCTGAAGAGGTCAAGACCTTTTGGAATATCAGATGAGGTATATATTCCATTCAGTTTACCATTCCCATATATACTCCACAAGTGTATAAAACCTTGATGAGAATCGGGGGCACTACTTACTATTTTATGTTAGCTATATTCAACATATATTGCTGTTTCTGTTGTTGCACTTTCACAGACTTCAGATTTCTTTTGACGATTTGAGTAATTGATTATTCTCGTTCTGGGGCCTCTGTAGGTTAACAATGTGCCGGTTAATATACTGCCCATCACATATCCTGGCCAGAGCCATGCCCATACCTCACATGCTTCTGATGATCTGCCAAAGGCCGTTGTTGCAAATTTGAATCAGGGTTCTGCTGTCAAAAGCATGGATTTTCACCCAGTGCAACAAACTCTGCTTCTTGGTTAGTTCTAGTCTTAAATATTCTTAAATTAACAAGAATCCTTTTCTTTTTTTTGGCTTACGTTTGTTTTATTTGATTTTTGTTTCAGTTGGAACAAACATCGGTGATATTGCCGTATGGGAGGTAGGTAGCAGGGAGAGGCTTGCTTTTCGAAATTTTAAGGCTTGGGAGCTTGGAGCATGTTCAGTGGCTCTGCAGGTAAGATTCGTTGTCCCCTGGTTTCTTCGGCATGGATCCCCCTTCATTTCTCTATATTTAAGCAGAAAGCTTAATTACCCTTTGTTTGTGTAGGCATCTCTGGCAAATGAATATACTGCATCGGTGAACCGCGTGATGTGGAGTCCTGATGGCACCTTGTTTGGTATACGTTCCTTATTCCCCCTATATTAGAATACAACTTTGTGATTTCAAATTACTTCCAATTTTGAAGTACTTTAGCAAGATGAACTCTTCTCCCTACACTACCGTCTTGGAGTAGTTTAGACTTTAGAGTGAAGCACAGAGTGAAGTATTTAGAAGAACTACTGAGCTTCTAGTTGTGAGTTTTGATAGTTTTAATCTCTGGGTTCAGGTGTTGCATACTCGAAGCACATCGTGCACTTGTATTCGTATCATGGTGTTGATGATGTACGGGACCACCTAGAGGTTTGTCGTACATACAAATTTCCATAAATATCCGACTGATCTTGTGGAGTAATTTGTATCACTTTTTGTCTCTGACTACACGTGATTGATTACTATCTTATGTGAATTCTTGCAGATAGATGCTCATGTTGGCAGCGTTAGTGATCTTACGTTCTCTTACCCCAACAAACAGTTATGCATCATAACCTGCGGAGAAGATAAGGCTATCAAGGTTTGCTTTTGTGAGCAGTTACGTCCGATGTATGATTATGCTGAGGACTGCAATCATAAGCTTGGTGTCTGTGCAGGTCTGGGATGCTGTTACCGGTTCGAAGCTGTACACTTTCGAGGGTCATGAGGCACCTGTGTATTCTGTATGCTCGCATTACAAGGAAAACATTCAGGTAATTGGTAGTCAAAGGCTTATTTTGTTCCCCTCATTGAGGTATTTAACTTGAGGCATGAATGAAAACTGTAGATTTTGTTGGTTATATCTCTTATTTTTATGAGGATAGTGGCTCTTTTGTCGAACAATGAGAAAAGAAATGGGTCTAGATCTGTGATCCTGTGCTAAAGCTTGCTAAATACACGTCAGTAGCTTATTTTTCTCCCGCTCATCTCTATGTCAACGGTGATAAAACAGTATCAGCAAAGCTTGGGATACGGGCATATGGAGCAATAGGGAACCAAACTTGGTTAAGAGAGAGTTTTATTTTGCTTGATTACGAATGGAATTACATCGAGGGGCTTCATAATAATAAATAAGAGCTTACTGAAAATTGTTCCTCACCTTTTATTTGACCAATGCACTGCTTTCTTGAGCAGGTTTATGTTTTTCCCTGTGTTTTGGGGATGTTAGAGGATAACTTTAATAGTTAATCAATTGGTTTTCTACCTGTTTAACTTTATTTTACTTATTATAGCTTGCTTTCATACTGCTCTGTTAAATTAAGTATGAAAACGTGAAACATAACCTTAACTAGGGTTTATAGAATTTCCAGTCCTCTTTTTTGTCCCATTTGGCCATTAGATTGATATGTTTCCTATAATGGAATGTCTTTTTTTCTATATATGTAGTTCATATTCTCAACAGCCGTTGATGGGAAGATTAAGGCATGGTTATATGATAGTATGGGCTCAAGGGTTGATTATGATGCACCTGGTCGTTCGTGTACAACAATGGCCTATAGTGCTGATGGGACAAGGTAAGACAGCCTTTACCTTTTTTCTCTTCTGATTTTAGTCCATTAACTCGTCGTTTTGGTCGGTGTACTTTAAGTTATGCTATCAACATCTCTGTCTCATTGGTTATGGACAAACTGCAGGCTGTTTTCCTGTGGAACCAGCAAGGATGGGGAGTCGTACATTGTGGAGTGGAATGAAAGTGAAGGTTCCGTCAAACGAACGTACCATGGTCTTGGGAAGCGGTCTGTGGGAGTTGTGCAGTTTGATACGACGAAGAATCATTTCTTGGCTGCTGGTGACGAGTTTCGGATCAAGTTTTGGGACATGGATAATGTTAACGTTTTAGCAACTACTGAGGCAGAGGGTGGATTACCGGTAAAAGCTAGATTGGATCTCTTCCAGACTGGCTTTCGAGATAAGCTTCATATTGCGTTCTAATTGGCGTTATATTTCATTTTCAGGCTTCGCCTTGCATTCGGTTCAACAAGGAAGGTATGCTTTTGGCTGTATCAACAAGTGAAAATGGTGTTAAGATTCTTAGCAATTCAGAAGGTATACGGCTTCTTCGTTCCATCGAGCATCGTGGATTTGATGCTTCTAGAGTTGCTTCAAAGGTATGTTTGGTATACAAATTTTGTGAGATGACTTGACTTTAGATGTGCTTCTTAACATGCATTTTACGTGTTGCAGGCCCCCGTTATTGGCGCATTTGGAGCTCCCAGTTCAGTTGCTGGATCAAGCATTGGTTTCACAGATAGAAATGCACCAGTGACAGCTATGGTTCCACTGGTAAGCATTGGATACCATTGTCACCTGGATAAGCAGGGGGCTTCTAGATCATCTTAGGAACTTGCATCTGCTGTAGTGCACTTTGAATTGTTAACTAGATTGTAGGTCTACTATTTCATTCTGTCTGAGTTGTTGACTGATTAACTTCATAATTCTAGATTGGGGATAGCCGAAGTTTGCCGGATGTGAAACCCAGGATGACAGAGGAGCTGGAAAAGTCCAAGATTTGGAAGCTGACAGAACTGAGCGAACCCTCTCAACTCCATTCTCTCAGGCTTCCTGATAGTTTACTATCAGTTAGAGTACGTGTCTCATAATCTTTTTCCGTTTATTGACATGCTTATATGTGGTATGCACATGCGCATGTGTGGCACTTGTTTTGTATTCTCCTGCCAGAGAATGTTATCAGAGGGATGTTTTTGGTCTCTTCTATTTGGAGTACGGGGCTGGCTTGTGGGGAACTTTTAGTTTCTTTTCCTTTTGGTTTATAGTTGTACGATACCTGCTTGTTTCCTGCTTTTTTTCTAATGTGTGAAGGGTTCTAAGTTTGCCATTTCCTAATATGTGGAGAGACAGAATCCAGGTGTGAGACAATGACTTTTAAAGCAATGATATACATGCTGGGTCCACTCTTTCAGAGCGTATGATGACTTGACATAATGACATGATATTAGAGCTCATGGTTGTGCAAGGTCTTGAGTTCAATTCTTTCCACTTGCTTCTGGCCCCATTTGTATATATCTCATTGATTGGCTAGTTCGTTCGTTTGTGCACTTGGCGGTGGTGCACCTCGATTTGTTTCTTGCTGATCTGGGGCTTGCACGTGAGGGGAGTTTTTAAACAATGATAAACATACTGGGCATGGTAGTTTGACATTGTCCGTGTTATTCTATACTTGTATTCTTAGTAACAGATCATATCTTCTGCTACACCATCCAAAATTTTATGATATGTGTGAAATTTAGAGGGTAATGATAAAAGTGAAGAAAAATAACAGTTTACATTTTAAGTTTACAATATGCTCTCTATAGCGTTCTTGGGGGTGTTCTTCTGCATGTGCAGACTATATCTGAGCAGCTTATGAATTTAGGCATCCCACCTGTCTGCATGGTAGCATTTCTTTTTTCCTTACTTTTTTGAGTTTTCCTTGATTTGTTAATCGTTCAAATTGTATAATTCAGATTATTAGGTTGATTTTCACAAATTCGGGGGGTGCCATATTGGCGTTGGCATACAATGCCGTGCACAAACTTTGGAAATGGCAGAGGAATGAGCGGAACTTGACTGGAAAGGTATTGCTGCATTTTTCTTTGTCGACTTGATTTGCCTTTTATTGTTGTGTTCGATGTGCTTTCCCTTAACAAAGCTTTGCCAACTGTAGGCAACCACCAGCGTACCACCACAGCTATGGCAACCTTCTAGTGGGATATTAATGACCAACGATATCAGTGAGACAAACCTTGAAGATGCTGTTCCGTGCTTTGCGCTTTCAAAAAATGATTCTTATGTTATGTCAGCATCTGGAGGAAAAATTTCCCTATTCAACATGATGACATTCAAGGTACTAGCAATTTTTAGGGAGAGATGTCTAGTTAGTTTGCAATTTTGAAAAATCAATGTGTATGTGCAATCTCTCGGATCTGCTGAGTGTTTCACTCTTTGTTTCTGCAGACAATGACAACATTCATGCCCCCACCACCTGCCGCAACATATTTAGCCTTCCATCCGCAGGACAATAACATTATTGCCATTGGCATGGATGATTCTTCAATACAAATCTACAATGTTCGGGTTGATGAGGTCTCTAACTATACTGACTCTAGATCCATATGATACTTTAGAAACTATGATCAAAACATCTTAGTTGTGATTGCAATGTTATTTTGCAGGTAAAAAGCAAGCTTAAAGGTCATCAGAAGAGAGTAACAGGCCTGGCCTTCTCCAATGTCCTAAATGTTCTTGTATCATCGGGAGCTGATGCCCAGGTACATTTGGTTGACTATGCTGAACTTTAAATTTGGAATTGCCTTTTCTCAAAAAAAGGAAAAACCCTGCTACAAAATACAAATTATTAGGGCTTGTTTACAGAAAAGCTTTACGAAGTAGTTTTGTTAGAAGGAGAATTGAAGATGCAAAAGTTCTAGTCTCAATGAATAAGCGTTTACTCCATGTTGTGCATGATTTATGAGTTGGAGGGACTTGAATGAAGTATGGCGTAAAATATGTAATTACTTTGAGCTTTTATTTTCAGCTATGTGTTTGGAGCACAGATGGATGGGAGAAACAGGCTAGCAAATATTTACAGATTCCTCCTGGACGAGCATCAACTCCTGTTGGGCAGACCCGTGTTCAATTTCACCAGAATCAAACGCATGTGCTAGTTGTCCATGAAACACAAATAGCCATCTACGAGGCACCAAAGTTAGACTGCATTAAGCAGGTGCATTACTTTCACTAAAATGTTTGGATTTTCATTTCTTTAGTTGGTTTCACTTTCCACTTCTATATTCTCCTATGATGCGGAGCCTTTAGTTAGTAGTTGCCATACTCAGTATTATTGCGAGGATGACAGATTTTTATATGCAGCATATTATTGTGTTCCTGTTGAACATGTTGTGTGCCTGAATTACGGCCTTTAAAGTTTGTGAGGAGAACCAGGGCATCCTTTTCCAGAGAGGAAATCTTCTCATGATTCGAGTTTAGCATGTCTTTCACTTCTCTGTTAGCAAGTGATATCTGTATGCTCAAAATGTGCAGTGGATTTCGTGGGAATCAAGTGGTTCTATTACAGATGCTACATATTCATGTGACAGCCAATCAATATATGCATGCTTTGAAGACGGGAGTGTGTGCATCCTCACTGCCACAGCACTAAGACTGAGGTGTCGGATTAACCCCAGTGCTTATTTACCTTCTACTCCCAGGTGTGTTAATATAACTTTCAAGCAGGCAAACAAATGAATCAAATAATGTCTTTTGCCTCTCTAATGTTTTGATGCTCCCTGACAGTTCAAGGGTGTATCCTCTTGTCATCGCGGCTCATCCAACTGAATCCAATCAGTTCGCTCTGGGACTCACTGATGGCGGGGTTCACGTGCTCGAGCCCCTCGAATCAGAAGGGAAGTGGGGTATCATGCCACCGGTTGAAAATGGTGCAGGCCCTAGCGCCAACCCTGCTGCGGCTAGTTCAGATCAACCGTCAAGGTGACAGTAATGACTGCATCAGAGTACCTCACAGATATCTTAGCTTTGTAGAATACACAACTCAGAGAGATGATATATAGGCTTGTTCAACTTTGGTGTTTATAAATAGGGATGCCGATCTCGCGTATATAAGATAATGTGATAAAAGGTCAAAGGTGCTTCCATCAGGTGAAGAGAAGATGTAGCTTTTGTAATGTTCCTTTATGTACTTGTAGGTGAACGAATGTAGTCTTCCTTTACTTATCTTGCCATCAATACATAAAGTTTCTCTTTTAAAATAAAAACTTGCAATTTTACTCGACTGCACGCCTGAATCGGAACACAATTTGACTGTTTTAAACCTTACAGTTCTCAGTCAATCTAATTTCGCTTCAGGTGTACCGGACATATATGCAACTGTTCAGTTTAGCTTAGGGGAGGCAAAGTCCGTTCAAATCTGTCCGTCATCTAAACCCACCCATTAATTCATTTGATCGCAGTGGGTCAGTTGTTTGTGCTGGACTCGAACCAGGTTTTATGTTTCTAAAGCAGGGTATTAAATTTCAGAGGAGTGGCAGTATAGAGTGACGAGTAATGGTAGAGATCATGACCTTTTTGTTGGAAAAGGTGATGTCATGTTTCTTAAGCTGTGTCCTTGAATTTTACTTTACAGTAATAATAGTTGCAGTAGAGTGTGACGAGTACAACTTAAGTTCACGCAGTGAAACTTGTAAATTGCGTTTGAGGTGTGTCTGAACTCTAATTATAAGTTACCCAAGTGTAAATACTTTCAAGAAATTAAGAATTCTTCTTGTCTTCAAGAAATTAAGAGAGAATTTTGTTTTAAATAGTAACACATTACATATTAGAAAAGTATATTATAATAATAACTAAACGCATGGAAGGCTACACGTATTACAATCATACCATATCGTAATATATCCTAGACTTTAACACTTGATAAGAAATACAAACCTCAAAGTTGACTTACAAGGATCCTGCTGAATTTCAAATGTGCCTTTGCTATTTTGAAGGGATTTTTTTTGTCAAAATATTTAAAAATATATAAATTGTTTAAAACTAATTGTAGTAGACCAAAAGAAGAAAACAAAATATGAAAGATGACACCGTTACCTCGTCTAGTAGGTCTCAAAAGACACATGAGTCTGGTAAAAATTAACATGTAACGCAAAATATATATATCAGTAAGTGCGGATTCAAAATTTTGAAACAGACGCTATAAATGGCCAAAATACATGTAATCAAAGTAGGATCAAACTACTGCTGAGCCGGTGCCATAGTGCCCCGGGACTAAATGTTCCTACCAATTGAAAATTGCTGCATCACTTTAGTGATAATGATGAGATTATTAAATTTGTAACGAGTTAAACCAGATTATTATTTTTGTCTGTAGTCCGTACTAATGTCAGAGGGAAAACAATTTCCCGCGAATAGATGCAAGCATGAGTCACCTACCACGTGGCGGTCAAGAAGCAGCCCTGCAGCAATGGCTCAACACGTGTACGCAACATTTCCGTATATAGAAACCCTCTGACATAGATATGTGCAGCACTTGAACTTATCCTCAAAACTACCGATACGTAGAAACCAGCACGATGCAGGCAACGATGGAGGTAACGAACAGCAGGGACGAGGCGGCGGCGCGGCGGCTGAGCCACAAGAAGGTGAGCGACCTGACGGCGGAGAAGAGGAGGCTGGTGGAGGTTCCGTACACCGCTTCCCTGGCCCACACCATGAACGCGCTGGTGGCCAACCGGGTGGTGGCGGTGCCCGTGGCGACACCGCCGGGGCACTGGATCGGGGCGGGCGGGTCTATGATACTGGAGTCCGACAAGCAGACGGGTGCCGTGAGGAAGCACTACATAGGGATGGTCACCATGCTGGACATACTGGCACACATTGCCGGAGATGAGATCGACGGTGCCGGTGGCGTTGATGAAATTGATCAGAGGATGGCGGTTCCGGTGTCTTCGGTTATAGGTCATTGCCTTGAAAGTCTTAGTCTGTGGACTCTCAACCCAAATACTAGGCAAGTTTTTTTTTATCCCCTCTTGAACTCCAATATTGCTGTCTTCAGTTCTTTCATGTTGCATCTTTATTGATTCACAAACTTTGCGGGAATAGGCTTGTAGTATATGTGAAGTTCCGTATTGACTAGACATGGATCTAGATCGGTTCTTAGACTCCTCCTTTTCTTGTGCAAGGTGTCCAGTTTTCTCGAGCGGGGTGGACATCCGCTTTTACACATAATTAATTAATTTGCTCCAACTTCAAGGTTGCTGAATACGTGTTTGGACACTAACTTTGCACAATATTTTTCATGGTCAAACCTAGTCTTCGAGAAGTGATTTACTACTCTATTTAGTAGAGGGTGGTAGGATTTTGGTTTCATCTGCATTACCTCAATACTATCATCAACATTTACGTGCAGCATTTTGAACTGTATGGAAGTGTTTAGCAAAGGAATCCACCGCGCAATGGTGCCCATGGACAGCCAAATGGAAAGCGCAGCTGGAGTAGAACTCGTGGAGTCAGCCTCGAGCTATAGGATGGTCACCCAAATGGACCTCATGAGGTTCTTGAAGTCGCACGATGACTCCGAGCTTAATGCCATCATGTCGCGTACGGTGAGCCAATTGGGAGCTGTGAAGGAGACCATTTTCGGCGTAACTGACCGAACAAAGGTAATTGAAGCCATCAAAGCTATGAGGACTGCTTCACTTAACGCTGTCCCCATCTTACGATCTTCAAGCTCCATCCCGGAGGATCACACGCAGCTTATAAATGTAAGCTTCTTTGTAGCTCTCCATGCCACTTAAAATGTTACAAGTTCCCCTTTTTTAATTTCCTTCGATCGTCTCACAACTCATAGCGTAATGCTTTAGCAATTATATGTTCAGCACGCAAATTTAAGTATCTTGTTGGGACAGGGCAAAGTACTTCACTAAGATGCACTAGCCAAGTTAAAACAAATATGTCATATCACATTTTGCTTTGCCACACCTTCTTTGTCGCAAAAGGATACTTTAGAATAGCGAAAGAACGCTTAAGGGGCGTACGTTTACGTTATTCTGTACTCAAATTTTGTAATGATGACAAAAATATGCTCTCTTTTTTTGTACTTTTATCGTTTTGGGTATTCGTTTTGGATATAAAATCCAAATAGTAGCGAAAAAAGGGAAAACAACTCTAAGGTGTTTTCACCTTTTTCCGTCCTTTCCGACAAAGTTGAATTCATATGTCTGAACCATTGTTCACCCTTTCCATTCAGGTCTCTCTCTCTTCATCGTTACAGAACCATTGCCTCTCTTCATCATCTCTCTTTCCCGACAGGATACATCGTCTGTCCACTCAGTTCTCTCTCTCTTCATCGTCCTTTCTTCGTCGTCGGCACCTCGAAACCTGATTCCTCCGTCAGTACCTCGACCTTCGGCAAACTCTTTCTTCGTCGTCTGCACCTCGGCGGCCATGTCTTTCACCTTCTTCCTCGCGGATGCGGACTCGGCGGCCGCCTTCGTGGTCACCACGCCGCGTAAATTGCATACCGACGATTTTGCCACGATCCGCCTCTTCCAAGAGAACACGACCTATGTGGTCTGCATCACCAATCTCGCCGCCAGGTAGTTTTTAATTTTGATGTGCTAAGGCACAGAAGCAAACTATAGGAATCATCCATTTGTGTCAGATTTCTGCTCCCTCCCTCCCTCTCTCTCCCCTAGCACCACCATGGCACCATCTCAAAAGACCAGAGCCGCCATTGAACTACCATAGCCCACCTCAAAAGATTTATGCTCCCTCCCTCTATCTTCTTCGTTATAATCTTTCGATTGTGCTTTGGAATCACGTGTCGATGGACTCACTGTCCACAGCAATCAATTTCCATTGCAATCTCTAGACTCACCATGAAGCTGGTGTCGATCCCGTACGGGTACTCCGGTGAAGCCCCTCCCCTATTAGACACTCAAACCTCATCTTGGGGCGGCAGTAGATGGGGAAGATTTCCAGAGAGTGGGGGGGGGCAGGGGAGGGTGTGGGGTGGGGTTGGAAAGGGCAGAGAGTGGGGGGCAGGGGAGGGTGTGGGGCGAGGATGGAAAGGGCAGAGAGTGGGGGAGGGTGTGGGTAGTGTATATTATAAATAATATAAAGATACTAGTACAAGAGTGAAAATGAAAATTATATAAGTACATAAATCCGACAGAAAAAATAGTTAAAATGAATTGTGAAAATAATAGAAGTACAAGAATGAATTTTCTATCTGAATACTAAAATCTTGAAAACAAAAACAGAATACAAAACGCGAAAAAAAATTGTGCAAGCGTACGCCCCCTTAAATTTTGGTCCCTTTGACCAATAATTTCCTCTGTTTTGTCTAAGACCAGCATCATGACTAGCACGTACTTAGGGTCATATATGTGGGGTACAATGCATGTATTGTTATCTTTCTTCTCGGCTTTGGTCTTTTAAGCTGTTTCATCTTTTGGACAATTGCATTGAACTGAAACTTATACGTGCAGGGAAGAGCAAGGAAGCTGATCGGTACATTTTCAGCAACTGATCTAAGAGAATGCCCAATCGCTCAGCTGAAATCCCGGTTACCCGTGAGCGTCCTGGAATTCACCGAGAAACTATCAGTAAGCCCAGCAGAACTAGCTGCTGCTCTTGACGTGGGAGCTGCTGCTACTCCGTCGAGGGAACTTGTGACTTGCCGAGCCGACTCATTCCTCGGGGAAGTTGTCGACAAGGTCGTGACCAAACATGTGCACCGGGTTTGGGTTGTGGACCAACTCAATCTACTTGTTGGGCTCGTTTCCCTCACCGACATCATCAGGGTCATTAGGCTCTCTCTGCTCTGAAGTAGTTAGTGTATCTAAGGTGTGTGTAATGTGCGAAATGATTATGCTAATGTTAATGCCGTAGTAGTGCACATGGCTTATTTAGTGGATGTGGATATCTGAGTTACCTAAAATTAAAAGTTACAGTTAATAGGATTAGGTCCATGCTTTTAACTTACTTTTTCATATATAGGACTAACATAATTTTACACGTGCACATTAACAAGCTTTCTCTTGCGTCCTGCTTTGTGAAGAACCCTTATTATTTTGAGTGTCACCGACCCGAGTACGAGGTTCAGGTCACTTTGATATCATGTTAAGGAAATGATAGACAAAAAAAAAAATGGGTACATATATATACGATGAGTTTAATTTGACAGAATTTGATTTATTTATGTATAAGTGCATTTCAAAGGTATTTTACTTGGGTATTTTGTAACCGCCTAATTTATTTTTACATTCACTCCAAACATACATTTCAAAGGCTTTTCACTGAGATATTTTATAACATTTGAACTAATTATCGATTTAATAGTTTGTTATCACGTCTTTTGAAATAGAAATTTGAACTAATATAAAAATTTCTTTCGGTACTTGATAAATTTGAGTTTACGTTGTTGCTCACTCAAGAAGGTTAGCTTACCACCCGAATGTTAGTAGAGTTATCCCCTTGTCGGCCTTTTGGCTAAGATCCAGAGCGTCGGTAGTTATAGCTAAACATTGACGTGGAAGAGGTACACCCCAACGTAGGTCGTAGGTAAAGGCCGACGTAATTGGTCCTGCAGAGTTAGTGATCCTTAACCACAAGTTATAATCATGGTATTATCTCACCTACTCCCTAATAGGCAATAGCCACGTAAAAGTATTGACTTCATGCATACACTTTGTAGGATATAATTCTTTTTTCTTTTTTCTTTTTTTGGACGGGAAGTTTGCCCCGGTGTAGTTGGATTTAATTGATGGTCAAAATCTTTATTTTTAAGGCTAATTACAATTATATCCCTGAGATTATGGGATAATTACAGGTAAGGACAATAGTTTGGACAAATTACACTTATATTCGTTGACCATACGGAATTTTAAAAAACCTAACGGTTTTAATAAAATGACCTTATTGCCCTTGAGTTAAAATGTTATTTTCTTTCTAATGCCATTGACCCATTTCTGCCCCTTGAAATTATTAGTCCCCTATTTTCTATGTCGATTTGAGTTGAGAAACAGATTGTGATGGTCATCGATTATGGAGCCTGGCTGACGATGGTGGTAATGGCTACTCCCTTACGTTGCCCGACCCATTTCTTCTCTCCCCCTTCTCTCTCTGTCTCGCTTTAGGGTTTGGGATGGTGGGTGGAATTGATATGGTAAGGAGGTGAACGATGGGTGGAATTGATATGGTAAGGAGGTGAAATTGGGTTTCGAGAGAGGGCTGTCGGCGGCATCTCGGCGGCTTGGGTTTGCCAAGGGGATTACCAGAGGCGACTCGGCAGCTTGGGTTCGCCAAGAGGCTTGCCGGCGTGGTAGGGTGGGGCAAGTTACAATATAAGGGTAGTATTGAATGACATCAGCCAAAAAGTGCAATTTTTTAACGGATCTAGAACGGATTGACACAGCTGATACATTTTAAAAGTATTTGATCACGGAATGTTACATTTTAAAACTTAGTGTCCTTGACTGTAATTACATCCTAACCTCAGGGATATTGGTGTAATTAGCCCTTATTTCTAACATGTAACTTCGTTACATAATAATCACATCCCTTCAACTCTTGCATTACATGACATAAGTTCACGAGAGCGAGCTCGTGTTAATTTATGATTCTGATTTCTTCACAATTGAATTTTGGTCTAACAGAGATACCTACTGTTTTTAGCATTTTTGTTAGTATAGAGCTTCAAAGCTATATGGTGATAGAAAGCACAAAAACTTGTTTCAAATGATTATTTTTCTTACAGCCGGAGCCCGTAAACATCTAGCGACAATACTCAGTATGTATGGGTGCCTGCACACACGGGAAATGTTGGATCTAAGTTAGATTTGTGTAATTTTTGAACTTCTAGTTTGTAATAAGCTTGTACCATTTGTTGTTTTCGATTGGATCGTAATATTTTTTTTATATTCGGTTGTATTTCTGCATAAACTCTTCTTATTAAGACAAATCTCCTGATTAAACCCATAAAAGAAAAAAACTCTTAAACGACTGTAGTATCAAGTGGATCTTTGCCGAGGTCATGACAATTAGATCATGATGGGCTTAAATGAGATTGAGAAATTTGATGCACTGTCTTTCAACTTTGACACGCATCATATCATATATATATATATATATATATATATATATATATATATATATAAGTTTAGACCAACAGAACTTACTTTAAAATACGAGTTCCTCATAAAGGAAATGGACCGTGACCTGCGCCCTAACTGCTTTCTTGACTAAATTCTTGTGAGGCCCTTTTTTGTGCTTATTTATTTTGATCATGCAATGGAGTCTTGCACTCCACAGGTAAGACGGTGACAACCATGTCTAGACGGTCTTTATGATTTGCACCAACCTTTGTTTCAAAACTTGCCCTCTTCTGCAACGCATGCACAGCATATGTTCGTCCAAACTTTAGGATGAATTTTAATCTCTAAGGTATTTTTAAAAGACAATTATCGAAACTGGAGTTTCGAGGTCGAAGTGCAAGAGACTTTGGGCACTTTCCCTCATATTTTCTCTCTCTCTCTCTCACACCTTGTGTGTGTGTCTCCCTCTACTAATATGGAGAGAAGTGATCGATCAGCAAATCATGGCCTGGTCACGAAATCACACCGTTGGTTATGCATATGCAACATTATTTTGGGTGGCATAGTACGTGTCTTATGAGTAGTGACGAGTGTTCATTTTTGGTTCTTCTAGTCAAGAAGAAACCGTCCACCAAATTGCAGGTCTCCCGTGTGATTAGAAAAAGAAGAAAGGAGGTCTCATGTCTAACCCTGATACATGTCTCCTGTCTGATTTGCGCCAAAAGTAAAAAAGAAAGAAAAGGACTCACGTGTAATCCTGATAACTCGGATATTGCTATTAGTCTCACCGAGAACGATAACATTTGTACCGTAATAGTTACGGGCGATGATTTTTACAAGACTATAGATGAGACGAGTACGTTGAGCTTTGCTCGTGAACATCTGCTCGTATTTGCTAAAACCTAACATTTTCCGTTTAAGAACGTGTTCAATAAAAAAAAACTAAGAAAAAAAAACATGTGTTGCCTTGTGATAGACAAAGTACGCAAATCGAGTTAGGGAGTTTCAAACTCACATTCACAATAGAGCTCTGCTCACTAGATAATAAGATCATTCCAATTTCACACGAATATTTGTCACAAGTTCATTTTTTGGTGACAAATTTGATGCGGACAAGCTTATTAAGGTGAGAAAATAGATACCTTCCCATTTTCATTTTGAGATAGTGTATGAAACTTGATTATTTAGCGATAAGTCATGGAATCGACCAATGTTTGTTCTATCGAACGAAGTCTAACTTTTAGATCAAACTCGCTTCATTTAGTAAATAAGAAGATAAATAAATTTTAAACGAGTCTAATCCGTGAATCCGTTCATGGCCGGGTCAACCCATTTAAGCTCCGAGTATTTGTAGTAGGCGTTCAATATTCAACTGCTACCGTCCATTTAACACGAAACAGCACTTCCTTGATCTTTACTTTAAAAGGCAACAGCATTAATTAATATAAAAATCACCATCCATTAATTCCACAATTAAAACGGGGACGCGCGCCCACTACCGTCCATTATGGCCCGTTACTAAATTAAACAATTGAATGTCCACACTACCTTAGCCAATTTATTTTACTTCGTCTATTTTATATGGATGGATTCTAATTTTAAATATGTTAGGGATTTGTTTGATAAAACTGAAAGCAATGAATTTAATAAAATTAAAAAATTTTAGGCAACTAAATTTCACTCACTGAAAAATAATATTACATGTTTGGTAAACTAAAAGCAGATATCAAAAATTATTCTATCTTACAGATCTATTCATTTTACCAGAGTTATATGCGTGTATTCTATAATTTTTACTGCCAAAATCTTGTTGATAGTATTGGAGGTGGTGGTGGCGGCGGGGAAAGGTGCCGCTGATGGTGGTGTGTGAAGATTTGGTGATGAAAAATGTGTGGTAGTGGGGTGTGAAGATTTGGTGATGAAAATTGTGGTGGTTGCGACAAGTGGCAGCTGAAGTTTGATGGATATGGAGATGGTTTTGGCAGACTCGCAGGAGGTGGTGCTAGGGTGGCGGCGATTGTATGCTCGAGTTGGCGGCGTCCTCGTGGTGATGATGGTGTTAGTGTTGGTGTTGACCACGGTTGTGTGGTCGTGGTGGTGTAGGTGCAATTAGGCCATGATAATTGAGGTAGTGGTGGAGAAAGAAACGAAGTGGTTGTGCTGGTAACTCTAAAGTGGTGGAGGTAGTGCTGCTAGCAAATTGATTATGACAACATCATGGTAGTAATTGTTGTTTTGCGTAAAATTTTGCTTAGTAAATTTTGGACAATGTGTCTCACTTAATATGTAAGTGTTAAGTAAGTCCAGATGATTCAAAATTTTGGTCTATTTTTTGTAGGTTAAATTTTTTTAAGTGTTACAAGATTAAGCGTTATCAAACGCACCTAATTAAAAATTATTGAAGATTTTAAGTTTTAAGTACTTTAATGCGTTATCAAACACACCCTAATTGAATTTAAGAGTGAGATCATGCTTCTTAAATATTTGATAGAAAAGATTTGGCTCCTACTTTGGTTGTAATAAAATAACTACAACTCCTATGCACAATGATAATTAATAATAATTCAAAGTACGTAATGACATCTTACTAACGCTTTTAATAACAAATCTTAATAGCACTTTCTTAGCGTCACTAAATAAAAATCACTAAAAGAATAACGATCATTAATTGTTGCTATAAATGGAGTTGCAGCTTTCTTCCATAGCACACAAATAGCAGCAACTTTAGCATTACTATAATTCATTACGAGTAACATAAAATAGTAGTTCCTTTTCTGTTGAACATCACGCGTTAAAAGGTTAGTTATTGAGTGTAGCTTTATAACAATAAATGTTCATCTTAAATCTTTTTTGCGTCAATGTTACTATATTTCTCTAAGGGAGTTGACAGAAGTCAAATGGTTAAAAAAAAAAAACACAAATACGATGAAGTCCCCCAACTCAAGATTAAATTCGTTGGGCCGAGAAACATTTATGTTTATATTATGAGACTAAGAATACGTATCTGGGTGCAGAATAGTTAATTTTAAAACAAAATCAACAGGAAAGTGCTCATAACCCTAAACTAATTAGAGCTAAGTTTGTAACAAGCTTTTGTCAGGGTTGCTTCTGAAGGTGACCGTTGTGGAAATGATTGGAATCTCATAGAATTGTGACTAAATGCATCTTCTCCTAAACCTCGTGAGGGAGCTTTTTTTTTTTGGTTGAAAGAGGAAATTATATAACTCAAAAAGCAGGGATTACAGCAGTGTTCCCATCTTCTTCCAGATTAACCAAAAGACTGGAAGAAGCTGGAACAAAGTCAAAACACTTGAGAAAGTAAGACTTGGCTGCAAGATTATGGGCAGCACAATTAGCATTCCTGGGGATAGATACAACATCCCAACAAACAAAGTAATTAAGGTAGTTTCTAGCTTCAAAAATAGCTGATCTAATAAGCCAATTTGGACCGGAAGAAGCCAATTTGGATTGGATTGAGGGAGCTTATGTTCATGTTGTGATGGGTTGTGGTGACACTAATGTACTTTTCTACTTTTAAATAACACTGTATTTGGAATTACAAAATTGATACAATTTTATTTTAAACACATGTGCATGAAATATTAAAAAAGGGATTTGGAATTGAATGCCGTGTGATTAAATTGAATTTGTTTCTATAGATTAAATTCCGATTTTATAAGATTTGCATTCACTTGAATTACAAACATTAATAATTTACCTACCTTTTTCTAAATCTTTACAACCAATGATCACATAAATATCGTCTTCATTGCAACTGTCGACGCCACACCACCTTTACAACTATCGCCGCCGTCACCACTATTGCCATGTTACCGTCACTAACATCATCATTA
The DNA here is from genome assembly GCA_033065855.1 of Escallonia rubra. Classification (NCBI taxonomy): domain Eukaryota; kingdom Viridiplantae; phylum Streptophyta; class Magnoliopsida; order Escalloniales; family Escalloniaceae; genus Escallonia; species Escallonia rubra. The sequence continues at coordinate 632,376 of JAVXUO010002322.1, read as the reverse complement.
GACTACTATACCCACAAACAGTTACACCTACCATAATGCTCACTATTGTTATCGTCACACGACATGACATTATCACCGCCACCACAGTTACAATCATTGTTAAGAGTGTTATGTTGCCACCACGATCACTATTATCGGCAATGGATTGAAATCGTTGCTTCACCACCACGCCATCACTTTTATCATCAATGCTACCATCACCCCCATTTTCACTACCAAGCCACGGTGCAACTGTATCAAGCCTGTCACGGTTAACATGTCCGTTATCACCACAACCACAATCTTTGTTGCCGCCATCATACCTACTATCGCGAACATACCATAATTGACATCTGGATACAACCTCCACCATTACCATTGTTGCCATCACTATACCACCTCACTGCCACCGCCATTGATGCTGTTACGAAATTGCTCTATATAAATATGTATGGAACACAATAACCAAACAAGAGAATACAAGAAAACTGAGAGAACTCAAATCTACTTTGCACAAGTCAGATTTACAACACTCCCTCACGTGTTTCTATTACTAATTTTCCTACTCAAAGAAGAACTCTTCTCTCTTGATCTTAAACACAATACAAGACAACTTACTTCTACTAGAGATAAGAAGGAATCTTCTCTATCCAACCAATATGGGACAAGATATCTTATATTCTAAGGACCAAGTTGCAACCTTCTTTGAGTAACCGACGTGGGATATAAATACAAGACATATATCAACAATATCTACCTTGGCTTGTATTAACAAACCACTCCATAAGGAAAGTGTAATATGCCTTCAGTACCTTCTTCAGGTACTCCACCTTGTATCCCCTCTTAAAGGCAGGGATGCACTCCACCTTGAACTCAGCAAGAAAGAAGATGAATCAAGCTCAAGCAATGCTTGAACTTATCTGTCGTTACTATCTTCGTGAGCACATAAACTGCGTAGGTCCTCAGCCCCATCTCCCGCTCACCGTAGCATAGCATCGATCCATTGTCCAGCTGTAACACTGTAATCCCCTTACATGCGTCAGTCCCATCCTTGGACACCAATGAGATCATCCACTCTGCCATCATCATCACCCCACAATATGGATTGAGCGTAGCGCTCGACTTCTCCATGAAGTCCATCCCAAGCACCACCCCAAGCTCATCCATGTCGATGTTGTTGAAGTCAGCCTTCCTTGTCCATCCGTCGATCCTCAAATCAACGTTCTTGACGACTTCTTTCGTCGGTCGCTCCTCGGCATTCACAGCCGTAAACCAACTTCCGTCCTTAGCTGGTTTTAGCCGAAGCCACTCAGCAACATTCCTTGGATTCATGAAGTTGTGGGTAGCCCCCGGTATTCACAAGTGGTTCTCGATTCGTCCCGGCAACGTCCACCATTGTGTAGAGTAAGCCCCGTCTCTTCTTGCTCTTCTTTCCCTTGGCAGATTCTTCCTTTGACTTCTGCACGAATGCATTGACCATCTGCAATGCCCCCATGCGTGCCTCCCCGTCGCTGCTGGAATCCCTCTAGCTGCCTTTGAGTTTCTCGAGGAATGCAATCATCTTTCCTTTGTGCGGGCAATCCTTACCATAATACAGACCTGCACAGTAGAAGCATCATCTTCTAGGCCCCACATGAGCCTTGTGGTCACGAGAGTCACCCCGCTTACGACTTCCCTCGTGCTTCTTTTCCCCTTTATGATGGCGACGACGTACCTCGTCCCTACTCCGCTCATCATCGGTTGCCTTAGGCGAGCCACTCTTCGACCTACCGTCTCCCCCATCTTTGGCACGCTCGCGCCTTGGAGATCTCGGCCTCTCACCTTGCTGAAAGTCTTCCAACCTCTCGACAATCGCCATGGCGGAAGCCAAGTCGTGAGGTTCCCTTCACCGTAATTCTGTGGCAACCCACTGCTGCAACCCGTCAACGAAGAAGCATAGTCCCTGCCTCTCAGACATCTCATGTATTTTGAGCATCAAAGCCGAGTACTCCTTCACATATTCGCGGATGCTTCCTTTTTGCCACAGCCGTCGAAGGTTTATCATCGACGCTATCTGGATAGAACCGCCTTTGTAGTTCACGCTTGAACTTCTCCCACGTTTTGACCGTAAAGTACATGCCCGTCGTATGTACCTTCTCCTCCTCCTCGTCGATGTCGAGGGCTTCAAAGTACCACTTTAAATGCCAAAAGAAGTTATCCACCTGCCTCGCCTTTCTTGCTCCATTGTACGATCTCGGCTCTGGCATTTTCTTTCGTCTTGGCTGCACAGCGATACACCCCTGCCTTGCCTCTCTCGCTCCATCGTACGATCTCGGCTCCTGCATTTTCTTTCGCCTTGGTTGCATCGCAATACACCCCTACCTCGTAGCTCTTGTAAGCTCCCTCTTACAAGCAACTAGTTCCTCTTAGAGCTCCACGACTTTCCCCTTGAGGTCCTTGTGCTATTGCACCTCCCACTTGGTGAAATGGGCGACCTTATCCTTGATCAAGTCATCTAGCTCCTTTGCGAACACATCGACTTTCCTCTCTAGCACAGTTAATCCACTGTCTACCTCCAAGTCATCTAATCTATTGAAGATTGGCTCCACCTGACTTGCGACAGTTGGCTGCAAGCACTCTCCAAGTGCCTCGAGCTCGCTCCTCATGCGTGCTTCGGCATCCCCTATCGCACTGCTCTAATCCTTCACAGTGCTCTGCCATATGCCAAAATTCATCTTCTTATCGAATTGTTCACAAGCATACTTCATGGTCGTGCTGTTTAACATATTTATCTTCTCAAATTGATTTCATTTTTGCCCAAAAAATAAACCTAGAATGCTCTTGATACCATTTGTTATGAAATCGCTCTAGATAAATATGTATGGAACACGATAATCAAACAAGAGAACACAAGAAAACTTAGAGAACTCAAATCTACTTTGCACAAGTTAGATTTACAACACTCCCTCACGTGTTTCTCTCACTAGTTTTTCGACTCAAAGAATGACTCTTCTCTCTTCACCTTAAACACAATACAAGACAACTTACTTATACTAGAGATAAGCATGACTCTTCTATATCCAACCAATGTGAGACAAGATGTCTTATATTCTAAGCACCAAGTTGCAACCTTCTTTGAGTAACCGATGTTGGATATAAATACAAGACATATATCAACAAATACCACATCACCACCACCGCCCCATGTCACAACACCAGCACCCACCGTCATCTTTATTGCCGTCACCGTAACTTATGCCCCTAACATTACCACTAGTTACGCCCTGGTACCACTAGCTGGTATCACTAGCACCACTACTACTATTACCGTCACTAGATTACCGCACCACCATTGCCGTTGTCTACTGCTGCTGATGCAATATGACAACACCATTGGTAACGCCACACCACCATCACAATTGTCATTGATGCCACTATATCATTATTGCCACTATCCCTACATCGAGTCACACCTCAATATCACCACCACCACCATAATTACCATCGTTATCATCACTTGACCACTGCATCACTTCCACCGCCAATGCCGCTATCCCGCCACTAACACCGAGGCTATTCACACACACCACATATTGTGCCACCAGCACATGTAAAATTACTTATAATAGTTTGTTTTTCATCGTAGGCCGGAGATATAATTAGTTAATAGTATATTATCTTTATATTTTCTCTGTGTTCCAAACACGAAAGCAGGAACTCCACGATCATAATTCAACTTTGTTGTAAACAAAACAAGGTGAACCAAATTTTAAATCTAATAATTTTTAGTTGAAAATTAAGATCCTGATTTTGAAACATAAAACAGAGTATAAAAAGTTGAACTAATAAGAGTACGTTTGACGAAGTTTTTTTTTCCTCTTTTTTTTTCAGTTTTGAAAATTGAAAAAAAAAAATGCGTTTGGTAACCATTTTTTTTTTCTTCTCAAATTTAAAAAATCAGTTTTTAAACTGAAGAATAAAAAAAAAACTCCAAAAACTGATTTTTTTTTTGAGACCACCACCGCAAACCACAAAAAAAAGAAGTCAAAATAAAAAAGGTTACCAAACAAAAAAAAAAAAACTCAAAAAAAATAGGGTTATCAAACACCCACTTATTTTTGTAAAAAAAAAAATTTAAGCTGCTCTTTAAAAATTGAAAGCAAAAAAAAAAGTTTTGTCAAACACCCTGGTATAAAACAAATATTCGTTGAAGTGACTCGTCTTGTATCCGTGCATTCGGTATAATCCCCTCAAGCAACTAAAATGCACGCGCTGAATAAGAGTAGGGAAGTCAGAACTGGCTACAAGAAACGGTGAACAAAGGGGGCAGCACAATTCCCTTTCATTCCTTCCACTTGTTGACATTTATGAGAAAACCCAGACCCAAATCCAAACAAAGAACACCACCAACATTTCCTGGTGTCAGATCTACAGATTTTACCCCACCCTCCTCGGTTTCTCCGTCGCCTTAAGCCCCACCATATCCCTTCACCTCTATATATACTCATTCCCCTCACCAACCCAAATGCTGATCTCCGGCGACCATTTCAAAAACGTCGACGAATTCAGCAGCAATGAAAGGAGATGGCCCTCCTTCCTCCCTCAAGAGTAGGCACAACAGCAAAAAGCTTAACGGGGTCGTTAACGGGGTTGTTGTTAACGGCGTTAAGGTCGTGGGGGGCATGAAGAAGAAGGGTGGTGGTGATGGGTTGTTGGGCAATGCGTCTTTTATGAAATGGAGGTCCGGGGATGTGCTGGGTGTGGTGAGGTACCACCCTGTGCCGTGCGCCTTAGCTTTGTCGCTCCTGTTCTTCATGGGCGTGGAGTACACTCTCCGCATGATCCCGCCGTCGTCTCAGCCGTTTGATCTGGGCTTCGTGGCCACCGTCCACCTTCACCGCTTGCTCGCCTCCAGGCCCAATCTTAACACCCTCCTTGCAGGCCTTAATACGGTACTAATCAAAGAGAGAGAAACGAAGAAAACCTTTTTTTTTTTTTGGGGATCTGAATTCGACTTTTTGATTTTGTGGGTAGGTTTTTGTGCTAATCCAAACGTCGTATATACTATGGACGTGGGTAATTGAAGGCCGACCGAGAGCGACGATTTCGGCACTGTTCATGTTCACGTTCCGAGGAATTCTGGGTTATTCCACGCAGCTGCCATTGCCTGAGGTCCTTTATCTCACTTCCTCTTAAACCTGATTCCCTGTTTTTTTTTTTTTGAATATTGTTATACTTGAGCTGTGCAACATTTCATTTGAACTCCATATTAAGTGTCCTCTAAGCCGTCGTAGCGACAATTTCCTTACTCTCACCCTTGCGACTAATGTAACTATTTTGGTCCCAATCCTACGGCACAATCAAACCCCGCAACGAGCGAACAAAATGTTGAATGAGGGTTATTGCCCAGTTTTGTGCTTGGTATTTTATTAGTTCCGGTTTTGATGCTCAAAAATGAAAATTTCCGAAGGTTCAATCCACAATGACAATTACTTGTTTTTTTATTTTAAGAAGCGCTGGTGTCTGGTGTCTACACTATTAAACTATTTTTGCAGCCCATTTATGGCTAATTTTGTCGGTAGAAATGATATATTTGGTGACAATGATTGTACAAATTTAGCATGTCCTTGTTCAATAGTAGACCAGTACTTAATACTAATAAGCATTACTACTTATTATTTTTAATTATTTAATGGAGCTTGTGTAACATAATAGGGAGTCTATAATAAGCATGTTAGGAAATAAAGTCACCATTTCAAGTGCTCTTGTGCCCCAAAAAACATATTATTTGTCACAGACTGGAAGGGTTCAACTTTTTTCCTGTACTCTTGGGTGTGCAATTCTGGTTTTAGTTAAATTTTTGTTGATTAACTTTGTATTTGTGTTATGACCTATGGGTCCATGTCCGGCTTTGATTGTTTATGATATCTTTGTTGTGGGTTCTTTCAAGTTGATGTTTTCTATTCTACTAACATGCAAATGAGCTGTTTTTCCCAATGTCTACTACATGAATCCAAACCAACCTTGAGAAGGACACTGGTACTTGTTGAATGTCAGTAACCTAAGGGGCCAAGTCCAAAACTAGCAAATACGTAGTCTTATACTACTTTCCTACGTTGACAATTTGCTACCATCTACTTGTACATTTATTAAGTGGAAAAGTGCATAAACCACCCTCGTGGTTTGGGTCAGTTGCAAAAAGACCCCTTCAGTTTCAAAAGTTGCAAGAAGACACCTGAGGTTAAAAATGTGTTGCATCCGTCAAAAAACCCGTCTCTTTTAACAGCATTTGGGGTAAACGCGCCTAAATGGCAAGTAGCATTGCCAAATACTCATTGGAAATCCGTTTTTGCCCTTGGATAGATCTTTTTACATACAGGGGTAGTTTAGGCAATTCATTGATAAAGTTGGGTTTTTTGACGGATGCACCACATTTTTAACCTCAGGTGTCTTCTTGCAACTTTTGAAACTGAAGGGGTCTTTTTGCAACTGACTCAAACCACGAGGGTGGTTTATGCACTTTTCCCTTTATTATGTGATGTGTGCATTGGCTATTATTGCTAGCGATGGTTGGTATATATAGCAATCAAGAAGTTATTCAGTATCGAGCAATGATTTGTCCTGACTAAAAACGCAACAAATATGCCTGTGGTGTTTTTACTCGTCTGTGATGATGACTAACCGTGGTGAAATCCATTTACAGGGGTTCTTAGGTTCCGGCGTGGATTTTCCTGTTGGAAATGTCTCGTTTTTCTTGTTCTACTCGGGCCACGTTGCTGCATCTGTTATAGCCTCTCTGGACATGAAGCGCATGCAGAGGTGGGAATTGGCGTGGATGTTCGATACCCTCAACATTCTACAAGTTGTGAGGTTGCTGAGCACAAGGGGCCACTACACCATTGACTTGGTTGTCGGCATAGGTGCTGGTATTCTATTTGATTCTCTGGCCGGAAAGTACGTAGAAAGCAAGAAAATTGCAGATGCAAAGACTAATGGTACCACCTATGAGACTTTCTTTACTTCTTTACAGCAATAAAAGTGTCGAACTCAATATGAAGTGCTTTAGACGCGTATTGAAATGTCCGCAAAGACATGTAGTTGAAATTGTAAAGAATGGTGGTGATGTTATGGGAGTAATGTGCTGGGGCTTGGTTGTTTTTCTCAGGTTACAATGATCCCTTTGGTTCAATTCATCCTTTTAACTTAATTATATGTTTCAAGTCCCTTATTTCGCCTTCCTGCGTTTTATTCTTTGATGCAAGAATACATGGTGAACAAATCTGTCTTAAGAATTTTTTAGAATGCATCGTTGCCCTCCAGTTAAATGGAAAGGTCTCAGGGAGGAGATTTCTTGTTTTCTTAGAGATCATGGGGAGGAGATTTCTTGTTTTGTTTTGAGTTCATGGCAGTTCAACAACTAGGATTTGATTAGATGATAATGGAGACACCTCGACCAGAGAGGACGCAGTCAACATGCATTACGTTGCCCTAAAACCATTTGACTGAGAAACCTCCGTTGGAAGAGTGTCCGCGCCTGAAACCCTCAAAGGCACGTCTTCATGAACAAAACCTTGATGTGTTTTGTTTTCCAAACCTAACAACGTTTGACATACTGCAGCAAGATAAAAATCAGCCATATACTGAAGCCAAATGTAGAATATGTAATTTACCACCACTAACCTTGCTATACTCCCATCGACGCCGGAAGCATGATTCTAACAAAAACATCAATTTTGAATGTTGTGTCAACAATCCCGGTATTCAAAAATGCAAGAATTGTATGAACTGGCACTCAGAACTGAACCAACTCTTGCGTTGATTTGGGACTTGGGACAACCTAATATATGTTTTCTCGCTCCCATTGGCCTAAGCAAGCAGTCATATTCCAGCATTTTGGAGGACAACGTTCTTGTCTCATCAAACTAGCTGAACTCCAAAGACACGAACAGCACAGTGTTCATATGTATGTTCTCAGCGGAACAACCGCAGAATAGATACAAACAGAACGAAACTACTGCCAAGTAACGAGGCAGTCGGCATACTAGAATACTGGAGATGTATTAAGCATGCAAGTTCATCTGACTTTTTTTCTCTTCCACTCCGACTAGCTAGTGAGGACATAATCAAATTGTAGTAAACTGAATACATAGATGCAAATGCAGCTAAGAAGCACAAGTTGGACTGGCATGACTGAAAGAGAGATTAGCTTTAAAAAGACTTGTTCTGTACAAATTTTTACTGTATAAACACAAGCAGAGCCACCATGAAATCAAGGCACCTATAAAATTGATTTTGATGCACAATTGTATTGGATCATCTTTCTAATTGTAAAAAAAAAGGAAAGGATATGTAGACTGCCAATGAGAGGTAGATTATATCTACCAGCAACTAGTTATTTCACATACAATGCGAGGCAGGGACCAGGAAACCATGATGTTAATCCTCAGAATCTGAGTAAAGCGGGCAGGATCCATCATCGACATTAGCAAGGGGGTTGTACGAAGGCGAGCTTCGATCAGTGCACCCAAGAACAAGATCAAGCTCGCAGCGGTCGCCCTGCGTTAAGTAGCAATTGCCAGTAGTTCAAAAAGGATTTCATTACATCTTGGAGGAAAGTATAGACACGAAGGTAGCAAAGATTTTACTTACGCCTTCAACTGACAAATTGCCAATCATAGCACATCTATCTATGACTATGTTTGTGTCTGGAAAGATTGCTCTGTCACATGCACCATCTCTGCTCAACTCTTCTGTGAGACCCTGATATGAGGATAGTAGTCTGTCAATCACCTTCAGAAACATCTAACCCAAAGCGTTATGTGATTCATTGTGCGTTGATTATTTTTCTGGCTCGAACTTCCTAACAATCTGATCAAGGAGATTGGTCATGGTTTTGGCATCATCCTGACATGCTCAACATTCAGTGACTGCTTTTTAGAATCACAATCATGCGAAAAAGGAAGGTTTAGCCACTTTAATACATGGATTACTATGACAAATACTTGGAAACCCATCTATTCTACCTCGACAGCACTTGGTTTTTTGAGCTCAACGCAGCAAAGTAAACTGCTAAAAAATATAGGATTACCTCATTGAAAAAGTCAATTGGTTTATTTTTCCAGGGCTTTGGAACTTGAAATTGCAGTCTATAAGGACCATCCCAGTCGGCTCCATTTGTGAATGAAAAGATCAGATTTATAGCTGCAGAAAACCAAAACAAGAAGAGAAGAGGAGTGTCAAGTTTAGACAAACTAGAGAAGTATTGCCAGGAAAATAAAAAGACCAGGAAGATGTAAAATGAGAACCTACCATGCTTGGGAATGCATATCTGGATTGTATATATGGGAGCATCAGCTTTGCCCCGACTTTTCTTGAGCATCGCTCTTGGCTCGCCTCCACACATGATAGGTTGATTGAAACCTCCTGAAATTTTTTTAGGACCCAACAAGTCTCCATTTAGTCTTTACAATGATCTTACGGATGCATTTCACTTCCCAACCATAGACAATTTATGACGCACTTAAGGTTATAAAAATCATTTTGTTACTCAAAAGAAAAACCATAAACGGTAATATCAAAGTGCCTGTCTGAAGCATCGAAGAAAGAAATTCTCTAGGCGGTATGCTAGCAGAAGATCAAGAAGTATGCATATCTAGTGGCTTCAAATTCCAATTTTCAGAGATATGGTAGGATTTATCAGAGTTATGAGACTTTTTGGGAGAGCATACACAAGTTCCCTTTCCAGAACGAAGAGTATTTTAGGATATGCTAGCATCAATTTCTGTATCAGTGCATGGAAGATACCATTAAAAGCAATCCCAAACCCTTCATTTGGAACAAGTTTAGTTGCAGCAGGATTGTAGAAAATCTTCAGCTTCTCTCCCTGCCAAAGTACAAGTTATAAGTGCATAATCACGTCAACTTCCCAACGGATTGCCAGAATACATAAAAAATCGTCCACGACAGACGTACAGAAGTAGGAGGAAGACCATTCATAGTTTTCCAGTATATTGGAGCTCTTCCAAGATCAAATTCAGCCCATGTAGGAAGCAAAAATCTGGAACACAAAAAATTGAAATGAGACCATCACGACTTAACAAAAGATGCATCTAGCTTTGACAACAGGAAAAAACAGGAGATCATGCTGAACTGTGCAAAACCTTAATTTGCCATGTCTTCCTCTACAATAGCTAATAATAGACTGGTTTTTCGTCCTACCCCTTTTTCAAGGAAACTTAATTTGAATAGTAAGTCAATACATCTACCCATGTCGACTCACAAAATTTGGTCTATGAAGGCAACGTATATATGCTCCAAACTCCAAACTCCTTACGTTCCTATCAATTTCTAGATGAGTGCAAGCAATTGTCAAATTGCCAAGACGTAATTGAGAGGTAGTTTAATTGGAGAAACATACTCCTTATACTCTTGCACAGGAGGCGTTGCAACAGTGGCGGCCGCACTTACTCTCCCACAAATTTTAACCAACTTTCTCTTTTCCTGATGATATCCACGCAAGGGATAACCCATAAAACTCGTAGCTGCATCCAACAGATATAAATGCATGAAAGGGATTGTTCAACACTTTGCAACAAGTAATCCTGTGTATAGGCCTAGATAAAGGGGAATAACTAATATTTAACAAGACTGATTAATTGACTTAATCAGTAACTAGAGATTACACAGAACTGATTCCCTAGACGCCAGTTTCACCGAGGAAATTGGGGAGTCAAGTTAGATTCACACCGGGTTACATATGCATGTGTTCATGGTCAACAAGAAAACCGATTATAACCGATCGAATTCAAGAAAACAACAGTTCATGGTTCAAACAACCATATGTTCCAACAATCATCATCAAGTAACGAAGATCATGAAGTCTGAAAATTACATACCACATGTATTTAAAACGGAGGGGCATGTATTAGTACTTGAAGTCGAACGAGCAGCAGATAAAATCTGGGTCGACGAAGTGAAGAGTGAAGCCATTTTGCAAACTGTAGGCACACTCTGTGTGTGTGTGAAAGAGTTGAAGTTTAGGCGCTAGAAATGGGGGTTGGGTGGGTGGGGGGGGGGGGGGGGGGGGAAGAGAAGGGGAAACGCAACCACAAGCACAAGTTTTGCATTTGAAGAAATATCTCCCCTTATCCAAAACGACAAATTTTGTGAAGCCGAAATTGTTATCTTGAATTCTTTTTCCCCACAACTCAAAACTTATGCCACCGCCTTATCACCTCCTTTGCCACGTTACCATCTCTCTCTCACACACACAATTTTGCAGAAACGCCACAAAATATGAACCATGGACATCCTAGTAAGCAAAACCCTCTCATATGTATACCTCTAGCAAGCATCTAGTAAGACAAGTTTCAACTCCTTTGTTAAAATGGCACAGATTGCTCCACCGCACAATGCCAAACCTTTTTCACTTCCGGCAATCCGACAAAGGCCGGAGCGTACCATGGTTCCTTTCCGTCCACCACAAATGAAGCTACTTAGTCACTACGCCGTTTCTGGGCAGCTAACAAGAGTTGGCCACATCAAAAGAGTGTCACTGTCGGTGGTGCGAGCTACATCGATATCTGCCTCGGAGGGTGGAAGGATTATGTTATCCGACGTGGTGGTGACGCGGCCGAGGAATGTGTACTGGGGCAGGAAGTGGAATTTGATGGATGTGGCCACCGCTGGTGTGGTTGTGGTGACGCATTTGATGTGCCTGGTGGCGCCTTTCGTGTTCAATTGGGGTGCTTTCTGGGTGACGGTTGGGTTGTATGTTGCGACTGGGCTTTTGGGTATCACCATGACTTTTCACCGGTATCTTTCCCACCGGAGTTTCAAGCTTCCCAAATGGCTAGAGTACTTGTTTGCTTATTTTGGTGCTCAAGCTCTTCAGGTCAGTTGCAATTTCAGTAACTTCATTGGGTTACTCGTTGCACTCTTTTGATAACTAATGGTTCTCAAGCTATGCCACAAGTTTGTAGCGCCCCCTTTGTCAACTGAGAATTATATGCATTACTGTTTTGGGGTTGCAGGGGAGTCCAATTGATTGGGTGAGCACGCACAGGTACCACCATCAACACTGTGATTCTGAGAAAGACCCACATAGCCCAATTGAAGGTTTTTGGTTTAGCCACATGAGCTGGATCTTTGACACGAAAGGTGTTATAAACAGGGTATATTTCTCCCCCTCTGTCACGCACAAACACAGACAAATAGGGTGAATTCTAGGGGGGAAAATAGTTCTGATGATTGTTTTGGAATACTTGCAGTGTGGAGAAATGAACAATGTTGGAGATTTAGAGAAGCAACCCTTCTACAGATTTCTTCACGACACTTACATTATTCATCCAATTGCACTTGGAGTTCTGTTATATGCTCTGGGAGGATTTCCCTACATAGTGTGGGGAATGGTAAGTCTTTTCTAACACGAATAATCTTAAAGACTGATACACTTCATTATACTCATTTTTATGTGTCTAAAACCGATTAATGCAATGTCAAAGTTATCGATTCTTATACTACTTTCTTTCCTAGTTTCTCGTCCTCCTCTTATGCTTGTACACTACGTGCACACTGAGTTGTAACCACAATTTAAAACTTGTCAAGAGTCTTAAAGCGCAGTACATAACATATGACTCTTTTTCTACCGGTTTAAGCTTATAAGTCTAACATTTTACTTAAAGTTGCACCAACTTTCTTGTCAACCTAAAAAAATCAGTACTCTTATTCGGCAAGTTGGGAATCACTGTTTCACTTGGTGGGACATCTAGCATTGCCTCTTGCGACCGTGCATGAGTCCCCAGTTCTGTATCATTTTGGACCATTCAACTTCAACAAGTGGTGTGCATGCCTGTAATCTAAGATCTGGGCCATATTCTATGTTTTGTGGATCATATGCCTTATCCATCATAGTTCATCTGTGTTGCAATTTCTGAGTATTTGCACACTTGAATAGGAACTCTAGGCAATTTTCATCGATGTGGAAAGAATTTGGAAACATAAACTTCAATTTACCTTGGTAAACTCTTGCTTAGCTTATTTTTTACGCGGAAATGGTGAATGCAGGGTGTGAGGATTGTATGGGTGTACCACATTACCTGGCTAGTGAACTCAGCTTGCCATGTCTGGGGAAAACAGGCATGGAACACCGGCGATCTATCGAGGAATAATTGGTACAATTAGCTTTCTACCAACTTGCATTGCCATAAAACTGCTCAAACTAATTTGGAATGCGGATGATCCTGACAAACTTGGTACAAAAATTTGTGATCAGGTGGGTGGCAATGCTTGCATTTGGAGAGGGTTGGCATAACAATCACCATGCTTTTGAGTTCTCAGCTAGGCATGGACTGGAATGGTGGCAGGTCGACATGACCTGGTATGTGGTGAGGCTTCTTCAAGCTGTTGGTTTGGCCACTGATGTGAAGGTACCCTCCGAGGCTCAGAAGCAAAGAATGGCCTTTTCTGTTAACAACGAGTGATTTGCATTCCAGGATCATTTTTCCACTTGACGGGGTGTAAAATTAGACCGTGGGTTAGCCAGAGAGAGCTGATTATCTATTTTTTTTTTTTGTTTCTTAGTCTCCACCCTCCTTCTTCACTGTCTTGCCAACAACTGCACTACATGAGATATTACTAAACTTGTTTCTCGGTACTAATATACTTTGAGTGATTTTTTCCTTAATACAAAAGCAATTCTTGTCTTTCTTCACAAAGAGAGATGTATTAGATAAGCTTGAAGACTTTATCATGACAAATTTTTATTACATAAAATAACTTTTGCGATAATTAACGGTCATTTAAATTAGTTTGAAGAGTTACTCGGATTATAAGAAGATAGCTACAGCTCCTTCTACGGTGATAATTAATGGTCATTTAATATTTTTAGTGACTTTTAATGATCGTTAAATATGATTGATAACATTTTTGCTAATACTTTCAGCGACAATAGGTTGTAGCTATCTTTTGACAACCAGGGTAGCAACAATAATTTATCTCTATTACATATCCTACGTAGCAGTAGGGGTAACGTTTCTTTCTAATTTAAGCTTTAGTGACTCTGCAGCTTTTGGTCACTAAAAGTGAATTTTGTGGCCAAGAACTAAAATCAGAGTTCTGACAAATTTTTTTTTTTTTTTTGTTTCAACTTTGAGGGGAATGACTTTAAGGAATGTATATGGTTTTATCCCCTAATACTAAAAGGTACTCTTGTTGAATAAAGAGCAAATATACCCCATCCCAAATATTCAATTGGGGCACAGCCAATAGAAGAAATCAATATGGGAGCTGAAAGAAATTTCATAAAATAAATGGATAATTCCATAAACCAAAATGTATCCTTTTCTTCTTTTAATTCCTCTATTTTGTGGTGGGCTTGAGAAGACCAAGGCTTTCGGAGTCAGAGGCCCAAAAAAGTACAGATGGGCCACGTTAATGGCCTGAACCAATTTAGGCTCAGCTGCTCGATATCCAGCCCAAAGATGACAGGGGCCTACAATAATAATAAACTAAAAACAAGTACAATTTAAAGTTGGACTTGGCTTGCCGTATCTTTCACAAACAAAATCCCTTGCTTAATCTTTGGCCCAATTCTTTCTGGGCAAGTATAGTTTGTGGAGTGTGACGGAAGGTGATACCCAAGGGATGGGTGACTTCCTTACTTCGAGGCTTAGGACCAGCAATTTGGAAAAGCATTTCTTTAAATAGTAAGGCCGATACAGGGGATGCACCCTTAAGATGGCCGGGGCAAGGGACTCGGTCTCTATTAACACTAAAGCTCCGGAGAATATCTCCCACCCTCCAATCCAAAAAAAAATGTTAAAGAATAAGACCAGAGGTGATACCAAGAGAATACGTCCGCTGGTCAAGGAAGTTTGCTTTCTTCCTAGTTTTCTTAAGTTTGAATCTTAGGACCAGCATTCAAAAAAAAAATATATTTCTCTATATGCTCCAGGTCGATATGGGGGATACACCCTTAAGATGACCCGAACAAAAGAATTGGTCTCGGTTAACAATAAATCTAACCCGATAATATCCTTTACCCTCCCATCAAAAAAAAAAAAAAAAAAAAAAAAAAAGAACAAAAGGTGATACGCAACAATAAGGACCTCCTTTTTATTTGCACAAAGGTAACGAATTTGAGTACTTTAAAAATTTTAGTGGTAGAAAAACTTTATTCTTATTATGGCAAAAACATGTTTTCTTAACCATTTCGAATTACTAATATTATCTTCCTTCTTTCGAATTATTGTAAACCAAAACCATCAACAGAATTGCCCTGGCTTAACCCCAACTCGTACCACCAACTCAATTTCAATGCCACTTCCAAATTACCCTTTTCCCACTCTACTGATTACTAGATCAATAATACAGACTATCCAATCCGGGAATCTCGAGCAACGGGCCGAGCCTACTACATATGAATGCCAGGGTTAAACCTAATGACCTCATAGCTTTTCACTTAATTGCACACTGAACAACACCAGCAGTATTGTTGGAGGAGGAACAAAACATTTGGAATTTCGAAGCAAAAAAGAGTTTACTAATTACAATGCGGTAGAAAGGTTTAGGATAACACCTACAGAGTGTAAGCACGGGAGGACAAAAGGAATGATTATGATGAAGTTTAAGGGGGTAATTAAGCCATTTAAAAACAAGGGTATGAGCGCCTTCAAAAGTGCTTCTTTAAACAAATGCGAGTTAGGGGTTCATTTCCCTACGGGGTCTGCATACGTCAATCCAAAGCATGCTTCTTCTATTCCTCCTAATTTTAATAAATTTCTAATTATGCTGTTATTCAAATTTTAGACACAAAAAAGAAGGGCCTATTGCTATTATACGGGAGGTGAAAACTACATTAATTACACAATCACTTAAAGCTTGGCAAAAGTTATAAATGCTTTAATATCATATTTAATGATTTTATTAACGTATAAATCAAAGAATATTCCGCATTGTTCAGGGCATAAACAATTATTCTCCATGATCGACCATTGTGGGTAACGAGTAATAGGATGGGGCATTATGTGACTAAATTTGCCCTAAATTCGGATGGTGCAGCAGTACACGTGTTGCGGTGATTTCTTGAGCTGAGTCTCCAATTTTTTTTCCTTTTTTTAACTATCGATACAACAATACGATTTGGTTTCTAAAAGTTTTACAATTATTATATATGATAATTGAGATTGTTTCTTATATGCGGTGGGGTTCAACTCCTCTTGAGTAAGGTCTGGTTTCGAACATCAGGCTTTAATACAGTATTAAAGCTAGATCTTGCTCGTGTCCAATGGTCTTCAGATTACTACCTTACCGTTTCTTTCGGATCTACAGTCTGTTTTACTCGACTCGGGGCCTTAATTTGAATCATCTCATATGCTACGATATGAATGAGGTCGGATATCGATGTCGCACATCGAATATATATAAAAATTAGGGTTGAAAAATCATTCAAGAAGAAGAAAACATCGGCAATGTAAATTTGTAATACTCTTCGCGTGAATTAACAATCGTACATAGAAGTCATAATGCATGGTTTATGAATTACTAATGAATCTTAACCAATTTCAGAAACCCCTGAAAAGATGTTTCAACAGGTCCTAATTTGTTTCTAGTATATTGCTTACGTCCATAAGAAGCATGCTTTTAGTCGAGTAACTCGAGGTTCTTGTGAATAGATTAGTGAACATGCTTGCAAGATGAACTAAAGTAAGGAAAAACCCATCTCAGAGGGCAATGTTGGGTGCATACACTTCGTACGGCTTAAAGCAGAAGACAGGACAAAGGCCATGCGTGGGGCTATATTTGATTTTTCTAATACTGATTGTGTTATCCGTTTCTGCATTCATTCTCTCATCAACTTCATTAAACTATTGAGAGCTTTACGGTTTGAATGCCCCCAGGCATATGATATGATAGCAGAAGGTAACCGAGTGAGAAAGCTAAGAACTGAACTCATGCACTGGCAATAGCAACTCATTTCCAATAAATAACAACAACATTCTCACAACTAAGAAAGTGCATGGTACTCTGGTATAAGTACCAAAATATATGCTATTTGTTGACAACATTTGAATATAAGTTATTTTACTTTATATTCAAAAAAGATTGTCTGAAAAAAGCATTATATTCTCCTAGTAATTTGTTATTATTATTATTGGCTTGGGAAAAAAACCCTATCAATCTTATACACACACACACACTAATGAGCATGTAATACAAGATAGATTGCATTGAAAAATAAAAAATATACACGATACTGTATTTGTAGCAAATGTAACTTTATACTAGCTAGAAAACATTACAAGCTTGTAGAACCGATCATAGGTACAAAAGAATAAATGATTTTACTTTATTTTTTGGATTTTAACTAAAGGAATGTTCAAAAGGATGTTTTTTTTTATCACAATTAGTGCACAATAATTTTTGGCTCGTCAAATTTGCAAATTCGTTTGGCTGAATGACATCTAACCTCCTATAGTACGAATGTTTTTGCACATAAAACCTTGTAGTTTTAATTTTGACAAATAAACTAAATGAAAAATAAGTTACGGAAAGAGACAAAATAAATTAAAAAATATATGTTTGGATATCTTTATCCATGTGTAAAGGCCGCATGAGTACCTCAAAGACGATCGTCAATTTCATTTAAAGGACAAATTTGATTTAAATCTAGTTGCTTGAAATTTAAAATATCAAGATATTACTGTTAACATTAAAAATCACAGAATTTATGTGCAAAAACATTTAAACTATGGGGAGTTAATTCGATTCGATTCTTTTTTAGGCATGATTGTGCTAAATGCTTAAACTCAGAGCGCAACAATGAGAGAAGGAAGAAAGAACTAATAAAAAAACTTTATTTCTTGATCAAAGATAAAGTTGAAGCAAATGTGAAACCCCTCAGTCACTCGCCGTGACCAATGCCCATCCCCAACCTTTGAAAAGTCTAATCATGCCTTTGGTGAAACTCCTTTAACCCATACATTTATCAACCAGAAGGCCACCCAGTTCGCCACGTGTTCCTCCAAGCCATAAAATTGTCAACAACACCTGTCACAGGGCCTTGTTTACCGGGCGCTCAAACCCTTTTTCCCCAAACTTCAAGGCAGCGGTGGCGATAGAGCATGCTGAAAAAACAAACAAATTTTCTCAGGGAGAAAAGAGGGTCAGAGAAAAGTGAAAGAAAAGTGGGAGTTGAGTGCTGTTTGGCAGCACGTAAGAACAGGAAAGTTATTTAAATGAAGGGGGTCTCTAATCTCTCCTCTTTTATTTTAGGGTTTATTACACTTAACCTCCCTGAGGTTTGGAGTTACTGCGTTTAATTTCAAAAGATTGAAAAGAACTACGGTTTTGTCAGGGTAGTTCAATATCTTCTTGCACTTCGCCCATTCAATAAATGTGACATTGTTGTAGTTGTTTTAACATATCCAAATTTTCCTTCAAGAAATTGTAAAACTCTATCCATATCCAGTTTGAGAGAGAGAGAGAGAGAGAGGAGAGAGAGAATTCAAGAAAGTGAGAGATAATTTTGATTCCAAAGAAGCTTAGCACAAGAGGAACATAGTTGCAAAGTAACGGCGGAAATAAAATTAAAGGAGAGTGAAAGGTGCTTGTGTTGTGCCCATTAACCGTACGCCATGCGAAGAAGAAGGATAATGCATTGAGAAAAACTATAAACAAATCCTAAAAGAGTTACAAACTACAAAGGCAAAATATTTTTGGCCAAAAAAGGTCTCGTTCTAGGCGTACCCTATTGTATTGAAAATGTCAATTCTATTTTTGTCTTTGTCACTATAAACATACTTTAGTAGTAAACGCCAACTCTTTTAACAACTAACGAAGGAGTATACTGACAAAGCGGAAATGAAAATTAATAGTCTCTCCCATTTGTGTTGCATCTTTTGTTAAATTAATCTCGTTGAGGATGAAGTATAATTTCAGATACCTCACAGGAGTGACTACATTAACCCTAAGCTTCAAGAGGGCCCTGACTGTAAAAAATCCATTACTTTATCAGACGGAAAGAGGAGAGCTAGCACCGAGAGAGAGAAAGCAGAGAGAGCTGACAATACCGGCTGCAGGCAGTTGTCGGGTGGGAGGGGGAGGGTATAACGCCGCACCTGTTGTATTTATAAAGCAGACAGTGCAGGCGGAGGTGACCGAGTAGGGGTAACAGCAGGTTAACCTCCACCTTAACCCAGTGCAGTGACCTCTGCTACTGCTTTTTCAGCTGCGCTGGTGTTGTGTATGAGTCTTATTGTCTGTCTGTATAGGCTGGTCCGGTTGATACCCCACATTTGCCTCGATCCGGTCCACACACCATCACCCTGTCACTCACAACAATCTCCTCCCCATTTACAGCCGGGAGAGCGTGGACTCCATTTCTTCTCCTTTTATTGTTTTGGGCTAATTGTTACCCTTAATGCATGGACTTTGATGTGGCCACGAATATGTGTATTCTAGTGAAAATCACTAGCACTGAAGTTTAACTTGAGAGGAAATTTGAAAAATCTTCCGTGATGATCTCACTTGAGCGCCCTCTGCTTCTAATAGGTCATGAACTAGATCAGAATCATTCCCAACGAGTTTATAAGAAGTGATCTCATTTTTCACCAGGTTCAGCTAGAGACCAAAGATCTTGAGCAAATTTTTACTTGTTCAAATAACAATTAAGGTGAAGCAGGGTTTGGAACAACGAATCTCTTTATGATAAACAGATCTATTTTGCAAGTTCGTTATTACGTGTAATTCTTACAAATGATCGACTGATGATGTATGCAATACTTGAATTTTTGGTATAGATGCTACATAGTAGTTTAGGCATTGCTGAACTGCGGATACTTAATAAGCATCTAAAAGGCAGCCGTAACGACTTGGCGAAGATGCATGTGGCAAAAGACGGCTAAGAATGACCTCATACTTTCTCTATAATTATTATATTTAATTATTAAAAGATATATGTGACGGGTTAAAACTTTTCGATTCGATGGTGGAAAGCAACAAACACAACATGAATAAGAATGAATATTTGCTGTCAGAATCTTTTTATAACTAGTTTTGAAATTTTAATAGAAAATATACTTCCATTGAATCTTATGTGCCCCTTTTTTTCTCGATTAAAGCTCTAATAGAATGAATTAACCATGATGTGTATCTAACAATGCATAAGTTTAACGTAAATGTATCATTTACTTATCGTATCATTTACTTATCCTATAATGATAAAACTAACTAAACTTTACCTGAAAATCAAACAAGACTCAACATTTTAAAACCATTAGCTGTCGCTTTCAGATGATTTTTTACATAATATTGTTCCGTTCAAATTTATTGCCATACCTAAACTATTCTTTTATTCATGTTTTAGCTTTTTAATTCTCTAAATGACATCTTACCATATACTTGATTGTATTGTCGTAGTTTGAACCATGATAACACCGGTTAATTCATTCTCTAATAACTTAAGTTATGACTACAACAATGTCAAAACTCTCATTATAGTTCAATTTTCTTGCTTGCATACATATTTGATCTCTCAACACGAGTGTGGGTTTTATACGTTAAAACATTAGGCTCATTTTCTAGGAATTTAAGCTTTCCGAGTAACTGTTAACTAGTAATTAATGATGCCGTTAGCTAGGGCTTGGCATTGCCTTCAAAAACCTGAATGTGGAAAGGACATAGTCACAAATAATCATCAATCGGTTCATTAATTAGCGGTGCAAACATCGGGTTGTAAAGTTATTTTCTGTTGTTGCTCCTTTAGCTTTATGGTAGAAGGATGACCGAAGTAGCCCGTCTCTCGGTTTAAGATTCCTCCGTAATGTGATCCCTCTCAATTGATTTTTTTTTTGCCCTTCGTTTCAACAAAAAGAGAAAAAAAGAATGAAATTCAAAGCGAGCTTAGATTACAATGTCGGTTTACCATTCAACCTTACCCATAACGCTTGTCGATCCCTGATGTAGGCGACCTCTGAGACGCTAACAAAAGCTTTGTATCTACATGTTACCGTACGAATTATATATTTTACTTGAATCTAAATTAGCATAAACCTGTATTAATTAGGGTGTGTAAACGCGCTACATGAGCGTGTTAGGTGATAAAGAGTGCTTTGTCACAGTTTTCGAATTTGCCATGTCAATAGGCCGTCACCAGCATCCTTTAAATAGACCCCCGACCTCAAGGCTCCTCCGCCCTAAAACCCTACTAAAAACCTTCACAGATCCCACTAATAGTAAAGCTAAGAAAATCTACAGAGTGTCCGATCCCCCATTCCCATTTTCGCTTCAGTTCTTCGCTGTCTTCCCTTTAGTTTGAAGTTTCAACTAGTGACCAGCCAAAACGGGTCTACCTCTGTGGATGCTTGGGTTGGGTGAGGATCGGTTGCGAGCCGATATGAATCGTTTGCTCACTTTGCTCTTCCACCAGGTAAACAAACCGCTGTCCTTCTCACTTGTCACACACACTTACACGCACACACTTTTATATGGTTGTAAGAGGTGAATTTTTAATGGTTTGTGGGTTTTTTTTTTCCTTTTCTGAAATGTAGGGAGTGCTGGATGAGCAGTTTTTGCAGCTGCAGCAGCTTCAAGATGAAGCGTCCCCAAACTTTGTCTTTGAGGTCGTCAACATCTACTTCAACGAGTCCGAGAAGCTCCTCAGGAATCTCAGAGACTTGCTGTACGTATTTTTTAATTTTATAAGAAATACCAACGACAAGTTTGTTTCATAATCAGATTTTGAGTTTTGCCAATGTAGCTAGCTCCATCGGTTTTGTTAGTCTCCAATCAATTGTGTGAGTTTTATAACTTTTGCAGGCAGGATAGAGAGTTCTCGGATTACAAGAGAATGGGGGTGCATTTAAATCAGTTAATCGGAAGCAGTTCAAGCATCGGTGCCAAAAGGGTCAGCAATGTGTGCGTTGCCTTTCGAGCAGCCTCCGAGCAGAATAGCAGACCTGGGTGCGTGCGTGCCTTCTTCCTTGCCTACCTTTTGCCTTTCCTTTTTCACTTTCTTTCTCTGCATTCGTGCCTTCACATGTTTATTCTTCCTTTCAAACTAAGAACAAGAAGAGTTACTGTTGGTCTCTTACAAGGTGCTGCTAACTATTACTACACATTTGCCTTCTCTGCTAGCTTAAGAGAGAGAGAGGGAGAGAGACTGAATAAAGGTGGTGACTAAAATGCAACATTTGTGGGTTGCTATTCAGGTGCTTAAGGGCTTTGGAGGTGCTGGAACATGAATATTGCTATCTCAAGAACAGACTCGACGAAGTGTTCCACGTAAGTAAAAGTAACAACTGGATACCTCAATGGTACTACTCTACAGATACTTTTCTCTCAAACCTTTTGTCTCGAAATGGCAAATTTGTCATCGCCATTGCACCATTGGGGACAAAAGGTCGAGATGCAGAATCAAGCATCAGTGAAAAATGGTGACAACTTGTATTTGAAAGAGACAGAAACCAATATAATAGGAAATATCGATTGTCATGCAGATAGAGCAACAGCGACTACTGGCAGCTGGAATTAGGTACCCCATGCAGCACTGAAACAAACGGTGGAACTATGGCATAACTAAGCTTAACTCACAGCTTCTCGTTCCCTCTCTCTGGCTTAGATCATTGATTAATTGGCAGCAGCAGCAGCAAGTGAGGAAGAGAAATAGATACATGTCCTTGTGTTCAATGTCGAGAGTGTTACTTCTTTTTGAATTTGAATAGGTCTTCTTCGTACTGTACTGTAGTGTGGTATATATATTTGAATTAGTGCTGCATGCAATTCCAGATTTTACCGATCAAGTCTCATAGATTCAGCTTTAATCGGCCGGCTAAATGCATTCACTGCTTCTCTTCAGGGAACTGTCACTTCTTAGTTATACTTGTAGCACGTAGTACCCACCAAGAGCATCTCACTCCATCAGCATCAATCAATCATCAACCCTAGCTAGTAGCTCTGCACATCAAATGCGGATCAGCGCGCCGCAAGATTCTTCTTTCAGAGATTCTTCTTTTTGGTGTCTGTCATGGTCATGGTCATGGTTCAGGATACACATACTTTGCACCTTAAACTCTTAAAGCATGAATATTTGTATCTAACCCCTCCAACTATTTGGCTTACATAATTTTTCCATCGGTGTAGTTGCTAATTATTAATGGAGATTGGAGGCAGAAGAAAGAAGTAATCTTAGACAATCTTGGTAAAGCTAGATAACTTGCGGGGACAAAGTACAAACAAAATACATAAATAATCAATGTGTTTGACCTGGACAAAGAAAAAGTACGTACCTATTTATAGTATGTGAAAGCGTTCTTAATTCAGAATCAATCGACGACGAGAGGATTAAGGGTTTTATATCTACCTGCGTACTGTGATCGCATAATAACAAATATTGGAATTCGGAAGAGAGGTCAAGTATTGCAACTATATCAAAAGCATTAATTAATTTTTTTTTTGTGTGTGGCTATTTCAACGATCTTGTTTGATAGAAGTCGCTTGGAAAATCCTTAAAAAAAAACTTTAGTCTAGGAAACTGATGAAAATTCAAGCCCTCTATTTACAAACTTAATTGCAACCACTTTTAATTACCTGAAAACTTTACAAAACCACTTTTTCCGTATCTTATGTTTTAGTGATATTTTTCTATGTTGTTTGGCAACAAAAAATGGAATGAAAATGATACAAAACTGGAGTGTGAGTTAGTTCTGATTCTCATTTAGCGCCTCTTAGCTTAGCAACTATATTTTGCCAAACGTTTGGATAACATATTTTCTTACATAAAATAAAAAGTTTCTCTAACACGATAGGTACTCAAGATGTGAGGGAAATACGCTTTAAAGTTGTTTAGACCACTAAACCATTTATCACCCACGCCAACCCCCCCCCCCCCTCAAAAAAATAAAAAATAAAAAATCGTGCCCTTTGTTTGTTGCTGCACATCTAATGTTGTCTTTAAAAATTTTAGCTATTAAAAAAAGTAAAAAATGTATAGGAGGGTAAACTAGTATTTCCCTTTACGATGTAAAAAGGTTGTCACACATGTCATTTGTCAAGTCTCAGATCGACAATACATAAGAACTGAGATTGGTTCTTATATCTGGTGTGGGCTTCTCCTACTCTTGAGTATGCTTTTGGGTTGGACACCAGGTTCAACATGCAGTCTCATTCGATCTAACGAGACCACCTCTTATTCAAGAGAAACACCTATTATTCCCACGCTTCTCGTGAGGGCGGGTGTCAAGTCCCACATCGACAATACATGGGTTTGAGATTGGTTCTTATATCTGGTGGGCTTCTCCTACTCTTAAGCATGCTTTTGGGTTGGATACCATGTTCAACATCATTATTCCAAAAGACGTAGCTAATTTTGACCTTTGCCTCCCTATTAGGGTTTAGTAATGGATCAATTTGGTTCGGTTTGGGTGAAGGTCAAACCGCAAACCTAACAGTTATCCCTCGATTTGAAAAATTGTGAACCGAATGGAACCAAACACCATCGGTTTGGATCGAGTTGCGGCAATTTAAAGACATTGTTCCTTTGCACACTATTATTAGATCTAAATAAAATTGAAGTTATATTTTCTCTACATTGCCCATAATTTTGTCACATTCGATATATAAGTGCACATATTAACATAAGACATAAGTGTTATTTCATGTCTATATATTACAATAAAAATTCAATTATGCATAAAAAAGAAAGAGTAATTATAGAATATATACTGGTCACTAAAATTTTGTGTTATAACTGCACCCATTATTTTATTTTCTTTTAACTTTTTTTTGTTTAGATTTGTTTAGTACCATGTATGTGAAAATTATCAATTAATGTTACTAAAAATAATTAACATATCATAAGTCGGTTCGGTTTGGTTTGTGATTGATTTAAAAAATGCCAACCGTGAATCAAACCAAAATAAGGTCAATTTGAGAAATGTGAAACCGAACCGTTAAGATTTTTGCACGGTTCAAATTAGATCGATTCAGTTTGATCGGTTTGAATATATGGTTTGGTGCTCACGCAGGCTCCTACGAGCATGAGATGTAATTTTAAAGTTGAGTCCAGAAGATATCCCACAACTTAGTAGGCTGGGCTCTGTTGCCTCCATAATCAAATTGGGCGTGTACCCCGGCCCTGGATTTGAAATATTATGAATTGCATACTTGCTGGGCTTTATGGCTGGCTTTCAGCCCAATCCATCACAATCGTAGTCTTCCATTAGCGCATTTTTGGTCCTCCGATATCCAACAAAAAATTAACATGTCAATGATCTTTCTTTAACGTCTTTGGTTTATGTCACAATTGCCTTAGAAGCTCAATCTACATTTAGAACGAGTACACACCAGGACATGCAAAGGAATCGAAGACACCCAAGAAAGATAATACCGTACAATTATAAATCATTACAAATTTTAGCTGGAGTGCATCGTTCCGTGCACAGTGTGGCTAGCTTGCGTTTGAAGAACTTCCTTTCCCCACTTTTTAGAACAACTCTTACCGGTCTAAGAATCGTAAGTCGGTGAAGAGACAATTACCGATCAACATCAACATTGACAATAACAATACTTAGTTCAAGGTCGCAGATGAAGGCCTTTGCTAACTTTTGTTGTTACAACTTCTTTACCAAAGAAATCTGAGCTTAAGGTCAACTCGCACCGGTACACAGCTTGCTTACCAAGGGAATCAGCGCCTAAAGGTATGCACCGGTAAACTTTGGGGCCAGTTCGAAATCTCTTTTTCATTAGCTTTCTTTTGTTTCTTTGATTCTCTTTCTGAAGCTGAGTGCAGGCTCCAGAAACTTCCCAAAATTAATGACATATTCCCATATTTGGACGAAGATAATATTTAGTACAGTGATGATTGATAATGAGATGAGATATATGGAGCGGGATATGATGCTATCCAGTATTTAACACCTGGAACATGAAGCCCAGTACACAGTTCTTGACGTTGACGATTTGATTCTTCGGCTTTGCAAAAGCAAAAAGGAAACAAAGATGGGGAGGATTCTGAAAACCAAAAGGTGAAGTTAAAGCTATACTTTCAGTAATATATCCTGATTTGACAAGAATAATTCTTTCCAAGGGATCATGATATGATTTACACAAAGGAAAGACAGGTGAGACAAGTGCCCATTTTTAGAAAGGTAAAGTTTTCGCGTCGTTGTTGGGTGGAGATAGATACGATTTCGTATAACGATAATTAATAATTATTAAATATTAAATATTTTTAACGATTTTTATTTCGTGACGTTTAAAAAATTCGGTCAAGAATTATCGCTAAAATCTTAATAAGTATGTCAATAGCAATTATTAATTATCTCTATACTTAGGAGATGTAACTATTTTCGTACAACGAGGATAGCACCCAAAGTTTTTCTTTTTAGAAACTAGATTTGATGCATCCTCTTCTTTTTTTTAATGCTCTCTCTCGTGTGCAAGTTCTGTATTGTAAATGAAGAGACATAGTAAGGTACATAACTAGTTAGTTGACAAGTAAATGACACAAATTGCACTATTGTACAAAGGCAAAAAAGAGTCTTGAAATCATGTTAATTTATCGATCGTTCTAAAAATTAAAGCTAATATATCAAACGAATTATCATGCTTGACAGAGTGACAAGTTTCTTGAAGAAAAATAATAATATCAAATGACTTGGTTTAGTCCAAAGAAAATCTTGTTTTGGTTGGAGGGGACACACAGTTCAAGTGTTCAGCGGATCCTATGCTTATTTTAGAGTGGAAAAGGAGTCGTCCAATCAGTCGAGACCGTTGCTTTGATTTCTTTTTTTATTCAATTTTGAAAATTCTTTGCTTTGATGAGCTGGGACTCTTGTTTTTGGCCTTCTATTTACCTACCATACATATATATCAAGACATATCTCACGTCACACCAAGTTCCACATATCCCACAGCCTGTGGATGAGCGCTTGGTCAATAATACTACGTACTATAATTGCTCTTGTTGACTGCAACATGTGCACGTGCCTACTTTTAGTAATGTACAAAGACAGTCAAAGATGGAGCGTGTGTGGTCACCATAGCTCTTAGGAGTAATACATTCAACTCCTACTACTAAGCATTGATTTCCATTTTTGTTGGAACATGTGTTATAAGTGCCGCTGTATATTTAAAACTTAAATTATTGAAACAATTTCAATCTTTAATTCTCTCACATCACATCAGATAATGGTTCTTTTCTATTGTTGTGACTTCACTTATTGGCAGTGGGATAATAGCTTCCACCTCATAAAAGATTTATTCAGCTCATGGAACGACCGCTCCAATTCTTTTAAAAATGTTATGGATATATACAATAAAGAGATCACAATCTTATTCTTGTGAATGAATAATATTTTTTGCTGCCAACGTACAAAAATTCTAGGGGGTCAAGATTCATGGTTACGAACTTGTGTTTAAAGAACTCGTGTCCAGGATATTTAGGAGGTCTGTGCAGTACAACACACATGTGCAGTACAGCCGAGAGACCTAATAAAATATTTCTTGATATCTTTTGTCACTGGATCTTGATATTTTGACATTTAGGGGGGTCCGTCCAATCCAGAGTGGCCACCCTTGTACGACTCACCGCTTGTCATTCGCATTCGCCTCCCAGTTTCTTCCGCGTGTTCTTCTCCTCTTCTCTCCTTCCTCACTCACACTCTCTCCCTTTTCTCTCCTATAACTATCTGCCTTCGCTTCTACGTTCTCGCACGAAATTTTCAAATCTTCTCGTGCATCGAAGATTAAAGAAGAGGAAATGACGGGTGGAGTAGTTGTGGAAGATGGGTTTGTGCACGAGGAGGAGACCCACCTAACCGTCTTCAAGACTTCCCTGTTCTTCCCCGGCGACGGGTTCACCGTCTACAACTGCAAAGGAGAGCTTGTCTTTCGGGTCGAATCGTACGGGCCCGACAGCCGCGACAAGGGCGAAGTTGAGCTCATGGACGCCTTTGGCCGCTGCCTCCTCACCGCTCGCCGTAAGGTACAAGATTTGCTCATCGTATTGTTTGTGCAGTTCTCGTCTTGCTCAGTCTGAACGAGTCGACTCGCCGGATTCGAGTTCGAATAAATTAAGCAAGAAAGTTAATTGCAATGCCTAGTAGGAAAGCAATGAATCGGTGCCAAGTTTTTCTCCATTTGTGGTGCTTTATCCGAGTCCAGCTCAATCACTTACCTATAGCGTGCTGAGCCTGAGCTGTGTTACCACAAGTATAAAAAACTTAAACAAGGAAAGAAATTCACCCATGATTCGTTAGATTGCAAATGCCGAGTTGACCGACCGAGTCAGTGAAAAATTAGGTTTTCTAGATTGATCTGTATCCCCTGATGTAACTGTTGGCTGTAGCACTAATACTTTTGTCAAAACAATTTTTTGGCAAATTTCACTACAGCTTTGCAAAAACTCACTTTGCAAGGCTAGAAAAAACTCGCGTAGCTGGTACAATCGCCCAAAATATAAATGCAGTTTTGACAAAAGTCATATCGCCATGGTCACGAAACTGTCAGTGTGTATGATTTTAATACAAGAAACACACCGAGTACTCTCCTCTTGCCATCAACTTTTGAGGCTTGTCAAAAGTCGCGGGTTGATTGTTCTACGCCAAAGGCGCCGGGACACTAGCCTAGGAAAAAATCCATTAAAGCATATGGGACCATTGATAGCTCAAAAAGTCGGCAAAGAATTCTGCATTTGGCCGCAGAAGCATTTAGAACTGCATGAGATTACAGAATCTGATCCATATCCAATGTCAAAAGTGCAGGATTGGCGTTATTTGCCTTTAGTAATAGTCTTGTGGCTACAAATTAAATGCTTTGTTACTACTCCTGGAAAACTTGACAATAATGCGTTAGGGCCAATACTACAGCGACCGAGTCTTCACCAACGGTGGGAAGGGTTCTTAGGAGAGAAGACGGAGGGTCAGAAGCCAATCTTCAGCGTGCGCAGATCATCCATCATCGGACGGTCAAGCGTGACGGTGGAAATGTGCGGGAATCCAGGCGAGGAGTACCAGATCGAAGGGTCATTTGCACAGCGTTGCTGCACCATCTTCAATGCGGGCAAGGAAGCAGTGGCCGAGATCCGACGCAAAGTGGATGCTTCCACCAATGTGGTGCTTGGCAAGGACGTTTTCACTTTGTCGCTGAAGCCTGGCTTCGATGGTGCCTTTGCCATGGGATTGGTGCTTGTTCTTGATCAGATCAACGGTGATGATTACGCTAATGGTGATGGAGGGTTGGAGTTGAACCCCACCAGTGAAGATTCACATTTGTCGCCATGATCAAGCGATACTTCTTTCTTGTTGTTGACAAAACTTTCCAAGCTTGGATTTGTTTATATTGGTTGCTTTTAACTCCCCCGGGGGTGTACAATTTACAAGGTATCTGCATAGGATATGTTTAAGAAAATAAGTAGATTAGAAAAAAGGTAGAATTGGGTCCGATTTTCTTCACAAAGTCTGAATCGGTGAATTCAGAGTTGCAATATTCATGTCAGATAACGACGGGTCTGGTTACATCAATTCCAAAAGTAGGTGCACCATATGAGGTAGTAAGTGACGGTGGTGCCTTGCAAGTTATGCAATCGAGAACATTGGACCAAAAAAATAAATAAATAACAAGTAAGTAGACTAAAAGGAGTTGTATCTGTTTATGATAGAACTACGTCGAGTAATTATAAGAATAAGTTGAGCATAATACATTGATCAAATCGCAAGTATTATCAATTTAAAAGTTTTAAATCAAGTTGAACTCATTCTGTATACAGATGATCTTAGTGGACACTAGGCTCTCCATTATTATTCTCCTAGCACTGGAATGAAATTTACACAAGATTAAGATGACATCAAAAAAAGATAGGTAGAGAGAAGAGATCACTAAAATAGACAATAGAAGTATAGTAAATCATTGTACAAGGAAGAAATGTTGGGTTCAACTCTGATCCTCATTGGATGCAGGGAGACTTTGTGTACATCCCAATGGGGTCCGCATACCAATGGAAGTTGACTAATTTTTATAAAAAAAAATATGAAAAATATTATTTGCACCCTTCTATTATGCCCTTCTACTCCCATTGTATTGTTACAAGGCTAGTAATAGTCATTAAAGAACATTTATAGCGACAAAAATAAAGTGAACTGGTATATGACGGGGTGAAGATAGCATTTCTCGACGGATAAAAGCATCCTAACGAGGATTTTTCCTTCTTCGGTGGTTATATGGGGAGCAAATTGGCTGCACCCTGCATAGTTAATGAAACCGGACAGTACTCTTCTCGTTAAGCAAATCACCTTCAAAGTACGAAATTTCTTGTAATCAATCAATGCGCTCCCCTGGCCATTGCAAACGAGGCCCAAAGGAAAGAAATTTCAATGCTTTAATTTGACGTTCCGGTTGGAAGAAGAAAGGTCATTCACTTGTGTAGACGCAAATTCACAGCCAAGCCTCTAATGTCAACGTACAAGACCTCCTCCAACCACTTATACCCCTCCACCCACCCCTTTCTTTCCTCTACGCTTTTATCTGGATTACTGGTCAACCTGCTATCATTTTCAACAACATGACTTGCTTCAGTTCAAACTTCTTTAGGCCCCGTTTCTCACTGCTTTTACTTTCTTTGCAAGCCCTGCAAAAGGAGAAGTTTGACAGCCTCGAACCTTTGAATGCTACTCTCTACCCAGTTTTATACATTAGAGTCCGGAATGGCTTTCATGCAGTGCACATATGCTTTGGAATATATACTTCACAACCTTCCACACGCACGATTGGTGTGCTGTGCCAATATTTGCAAAATGGTCATATCAAAAGGGCATTTGCAGATCTGCTCTTTTCACCATCAGGATGCATGTGTCCCTATTTCGTCTAAATGTAAAGTCCAAAAGTACTTTATCGAGAATATGGTCAGCCCACTATAGTTATAGTCTGGCTTTTGCAAAATCAAAACCACAGAGAGAAATCTTTAGTAGATTTGATAAAAGTAAAAACACGAAGACTGTCAAAAGTTAACAATTCCTCAGAAGCCTAAGGCAATAGAAACTGGGGTGAGAAACAAACTAGCTAATAGCAGGTGAGGAACAGGGAGGAGAAGAGGAGGAGCCTTGGGTCCACCAGTCTTTTGGGCTCGATGATGGAGTTGGTGCACAGGCATTGATGTATCTGAGGTCGGAGAAGGTGCAGCTCGGGGCAGGGGCGAGCCAGGATTTCATCCCAGGGGGCTAAATATATATCGAAATTAATAATTATTTTTATTAGTAAAATAGCAACAAAAAAAAATGCATTTTTCGACAAAACACATTCGATATCTCAATCCAATTGGGTCCCATCCTCCATCAATCTCAATATCTCAATGCTAAACATTAACCATAATCAATATCTCAAGATTATCCATAATCAATATTAAACATTAATCATAATCAATATCTCAAGATTATCCATAATCAATGCTAAACATTAACCATAATTAATATCTCAAGATTATTCATAATCAATGCTAAACATTAACCATAATCAATGCGCAAGATTATCCATAATCAATGCTAAACATTAACCATAATTAATGCTCAACATTATCCATAATCAATTGATTCAATTCAATGCTCAAGATTATCCATAATTCAATTCAATGCTCAAGTCAATGAAAGGTGAAATTAAAGTTTGGAAGTTGGAACATACTTGTCACTGGAGTTTGAAAGCTCAATTCAATTCAGTCGCCGGAGTTTTCGCCGCCGGTCGCCGGAGTTTTGGCCGCCGGTCGCCGGAGTTTAGCCGCCGGTGAACTGTTGGAGTGAAGACAGTACAACCGAAGTCGCCGACTCGCCGTCGGCGTAGATCCGGGGTCACTGGGTCCTTGCCGCCGGCGGTGGACGGTTGGAGTGAACTGTGAAGACTCTCCGTCGCCGGTCTCTCCGTCGCCGACTGCCGTCGCCGTAGATCCGTTGGAGACGGAGTGAAGACTGAAGAGCCCGTGACCGTGAGGCGCCGTCGCCCGTCGCCGTTCGCCGTTCGCCGTTCGTCGTAGGTGGCCGGTGGGTGCCGACTGCCGACGTGGGTTCGTCGTTCGTCGTGTCGTGGGTGCCGACTGCCGACGGCGACGGGAGGAGTGAGCCGAAGACTGAAGTGAAGTGGGTTCGTCGTGCGTGGCTGCCGGAGTGAGGCGCCGGCCGCCGGTCGGTGTCTCGGACCCTCGGTTGGTGACTGGCGGTGAGAACTGAGAAGAGAGAGGCCGGTCGCACTCGCCGGAGAGAGAGAGAGAGCCGAAGAGAGAGAGAGAGAGCCGAAAAGTGTGAAAAATACTATATATATATATATATATATATATAATTTTTTTTTAAAAATCTGACAGGGGGCTATACCCCCCTCTCGTACATACATAGCTCCGCCCATGGCTCGGGGTGTGGAGGGAGTCTTGGTGGAAGGCGGTTGGACGCTGATGACTAGCTTCTATGAAGCACAGACACCACTTCTTGGTCGAGGTATTGTGTGCGGCACTTATCGACACCTCCTAACATGTAGCGCGTCTGAACATCTTTATTTACTCTTATTATTGGACATTGTATCAGAGACCTTATGCAGAAGTGTCCGACTCGTAGGGCCAAATTGCAAACTTTTAGACTTAAATTGAAGGTCATAATGGAATGTTAAGGATAGTTAAGATTGTATCATAAAACGGAAGACTAGGGCAAATCTCAGTGTTAGATTGTATTCCGGTCATGTCTAACTGAGAGGACGATGGAGCTCTTTGATGAAGGCAATCTAACGTAGAAGACGAATTTCTCAATTGATAAGCATGTGCAAGGAAGAGGTTGATGATGGAGGTTCAGAAGACCATAGGGCCATTGATGTCGATTCAATCTTGGTGGATGGAAGAGATGAAAATCATTTATCTTTTCCTTTTGGCTTTTTTTTTTTAAGCTTGCACTCTGCCGTATCATTTTTTGTAGTAATTTGATTTCATATATGACTTGTATCCATGGTTTACATTTTGTAACTGGTGTTTTACTTTTTCATGAAGGTGGAATGTGCTTGAAATTTATACGAACATGTCCATGCATAATATATACGCATCGATATTTAGCGGTATCCTATACTGTTCAAAATTTTGTTGTTTCGAAAATTGCAAATCCAGTGTTCCTGTCGGTGTTGGTATGTCCGTGCTACTTAGACTACCTTCTAGCCCTGCCTGGCACTTCTGGCCGATGCCCGAGGTTCAGATCTACTGGTCGGCCACAGCGTTAGAGACTGATGTTTGCTGGATCAACACTTTCAGATGTAGTGCTGGTCGGCCACAGCATTAGAGAGTGATGTTTGCTGGACCAACACTTTATTTGGTTGCCAGGCCTTTTATTACTTGTTGGACATCACTCTCGTTGGCTGGAAACCACATAGTACATCCACGAGTCGGTGATACACCTGAAGTATATGACTGCACCACTTGGAGGCAATACTGAATAAGAATAACTGAAGATGGCAGTAACAAAAAAGAAGAAGATGGGAAACTTCTTGGGATGTCACCATTGATGAAGCTCTTGGCTCTTGGTAGAAGTCCAAGCAGAATGTGCTACTGCACAATTGAGAGGCACCTCCCAACTTTAATTGTCTCAGATCCTCGACGCGTCGTTTGGGGAGTAACCTATCCACCTCTCCCCTCTATTTGTACTCTTTCTTTTTGGACTTAAATTACTAGCAAAGGGGAAGGTTGGAGAGTGCCTATAAATATACATACACAGTGAAGGCCTGGATGTGGCCTTATGCTACCACTGTATATGTTAAGCCAAAACCTGAGTCTCTCCAGGAAGATTAACAAACACTTGCAACAGGGATTGGCGGTTCCCCACAGTTCAGTTTTGTTCTCAAGAAATTAGAACCTGCTAAGGAAATGAAAAGGGAATAAATTATTATCGTGCAATGAGCTTGATGAGGAATGAAAAACAAACAAAATAAATAATTTCTGCCTGCGGAATTCTTGAAGCATACCTAGTTGCACAAGTTCATCAGATTCTGATGGTGAGGTTTCATTTATTCTATATGACCTATTTGCTGAAAGCGAGTAGCCTGCTTTGCTTTATATTGAACATTGACAACAAAGGAAGTTTTAGTTTGAAACTTCAGATACTTTCTGCTGAAGTTATAGTGAACCAATGAGGTTATGAACTTACAATCATGTGTACAGTTAAGAATTATAAAGTGGAAAATGAGAGCCTAACACCGCCTCATTATTTTATTTTCTTTTAACTTTAAAGATTTTGTTTATCTGGATTTGTTTAGTACCATGTTTTTGTGAAAATTATCAATTAATGTTACTAAAAAATAATTAACATATCATAAGTCGGTTCGGTTCGATTTGTAATTGATTTAAAAAATGTGAATCGTGAACCAAACTGAAACAAGGTCGGTTTGAGAAATGTGAAAACGAACCGTTAAGACTTTTGGACGGTTCGAATTGGATCGGTTCGATTTGATCGTTTGAATGTTTGGATTAGTTTGAACGATTCAGTGCTCACGCCTGCTCCCAATGAGCATGAGATGTAATTTTAAAGTTGATATCCCAGAAGTTAGTAGGCTGGGCTCTGGTGCCTAAATAATCAAAATGGGCGTGCACCCCGGCCCTCGATTTGGAATCTTATGAATTGCATACTTACTGGGCTTTATGGCTGGCTTTCAGCCCAGTCCATCACAATCGTAGTCTTCCACTAGGCTGTTGCTCATTTATTTTGCTATTTCCAGTGACAAAGCAACAGTAGCAAAATTAGAGTCACTATTTTGTCACTAGAAACGATGTTGGAAGTGCCACTCACAAGCTTTAGCGCATTCTTTGTCCTCCGATATCCAGCAAAAAATTTACACGCCGATGATTTTTCTTTAACGTCTTCGGTTGATGTCACAATTGCCTTGGAAGCTCAATCTACACTGAGAAGGGGTACACACCACGACATACAAAGGAATCGACAACACCCAAGAAAGATAATATTATATAGTTATAAATCATTACAGATTTTAGTTGGAGTGCATCGTTTTCATGCAACGCGGCTAGCTTGTGTTTGAAGAACTTTCTTCCCCACTTTTTAGAACAACTCTTACTAATTTAAGAATTGTAGGTCGGCGAAGAGACAATTACCGATCAACGTTGACAATAATGTTACTTAGTTCAAGGTCGCAGATGAAGCCCTTTGCTAACTTTTGTTGTTACAACTTCTTTACCAAAGAAATCTGAGCCTAAGGTCAACTCTCACAGGTACACAGCTTGCTTACCAAGGGAATCAGTGCCTAAAGGTCAACATGCACCGGTAAACTTTGGGGCCAGTTCGAAATCTCTTTTTCATTAGCTTTCTTTTGTTTCTTTGATTCTCTTTCTGAAGCTGAGTGCAGGCTCCAGAAACTTCCCAAAATTAACGACATATTCCCATATTTGGACGAAGATAATATTTAGTACAGTGATGATTGATAATGAGATATGGAGCGGGATATGATGCCATCCAATATTTAACACCTGGAACATGAAGCCCAGTACACAGTTCTTGACGTTGACGATTCGATTCTTCGGCTTTGCAAAAGCAAAAGGAAACAAAGATGGGAAAGATTCTGCAAAACACAAAGAGAGGTTAAAGATGTACTATCAGTAATGGGTCGTGATTCATTGATAGCGCTAGCAAGTTGCTAGCGCTGTTTGGCCGTCCGCTACATAATGTAGCGGACGATAATTTACCGTCCGCTACATTATGTAGCGGACGGTGAAAAAATTCGCTGTTGTGGCGCGCGATCTGACCGTCCATTCTCGCCCGATTAAGTTGCTAGCGCTATCATTTTATCATCTCCCATCAGTAATATATATATATATATTTATATATATATATATATATATATATATATATATATATATATATATATATATTACTGATGGGAGATGATAAAATGATAGCGCTAGCAACTTAATCCAAGTTACTAGCGCGATCTGCCAACTTAACCCATATATATATATCATGATTTGACAAGAATATTTCTTTCCAAGGGATCATGATATGATTCACACAAAGGAAAGACATGTGAGACAAGTGCCCATTTTTCGAAAGGAAAAGTTTTGGCCGTTGTGGAGATAGATACGATTTCGTATAGAGATAATTAATAGTTGTTAAATATTTTTACGATTTTTATTTTTTGACAAATAAAAAAGTTCGGTTAAGAATTATCTTAAAATCTTAAGAAGTATGTCACTAAAAATATTTAACAATTGTTAATTATCGCTATACAATGAGTTGCAACTATTTTCATACAACCAGACTATCAGCAAAGAAATTTCTTTTAGAAACTAAATCTGATCCATTCTCTCCCCTTTTTTAATGCTCTCTCTCCCGTGTGCAAATTTTTTATTGCAAATGAATAGACATAGTAAGGTAATAGCTACTATGTTGACAAGTAAATGACACAAATTGCACCGTTGTATGAAGGCAAAAAGAGTCTTGAAATCATGTTAATTCACCGGTTGCTCTAAAAATTAAAGTTGATATCAAAAGAATTATCATGCTTAACAGAGACGAGGCTCTTTTTTTTATATATAATTATGATAATTGCATTGATAATTAAAGGTTACAAGAGTTTGTCAAAGTCAGCCATAAAGGCTTTATAAGAAGAACAATGAGGGCTAATCTCAAAAATGTACCCTCAACTTTAACTCCAGTACAATTTTAGTATCCAACTTTGATAGTGCGTCAAATAAGTGCCTAAATTTGAAAAAATAATCCAAATTAGTATCTTGACTAATGAACCACGAATGCCGTTAAAAAGACAAAGGGGTAGGACCGTTAATAACAAAATAATATATCTTAAAAGCGTGAGGCACTATCTTAACCATTCGACTTGTTCTCTTCCTTAATTTAATCGAAAAATATCTCTCTCTCTCTCTCTCCCCCCTTTTTTTCATCTCACCAGTCTATTTCTTTTCTTCTGTTTCAGCAAAAGACAACACAACCATGTCGCCTAACACCGCCTCCGACCACCGCGTGTGACAACCACCATCACAAACCCAACACCCCACATCACCTCCCCGCACCCCTAGCTTCTAACGCCGACGACCATTACACCAACCCAACTAACGCCGCTAGCATCGACACATTAACGTTAACCACAAGTGCTACGCCGTGGCATCTTCTATCGCTGCCTCTACGGTCCCTGCCCTCGCCATGGCCTGCAGCCACCGCATCAACTCTGTCCCCGAAATCCCTCTTGTCGTCAGCGACATCGCGTCGACAAGAGGGATTAAGGTCCTCAAGCAGATCAGAGCCTATCAGGAAGCTGATAAGGCCAAGGACTCCACGAAATCCCTCATGCTTTATTACTCTATATTATTTATAGATTTGGTGAATTGGGATCTGAATCTTCCTAATGGGACTAGTGTTTTGTGATAATGGGGTTCTGGTTTGGGATGGTGTTTTCAATCCAAGATATTCCACTTCAATCACCAAATTTTCTAATTTAGTCTCGATCCTGTAAAAATGCGCCAGTCAAGAAGGCCAAATAATATTAATGTTTTGGCATTTTCTTCTTGGTAGTGGTAATGCATCCAACAAGTGAGGGTTATTCATCGTTGCGAAGGCAGCAACGGTGAGCAATGATCATGGTGGCTTTATCTAGGATGGATGAAGAAGGTGAATGAACAAGTTTAATAAGGAAGGATGCATAGGTGGGGGTTTGATCAGCTTGGTGGATGGTGTGGGATGGAGCTGCTTTGCACGTATATGTGTGCGCGCGCGAGTGTTTGTGTGTGGGTTGTGTCTGTTAATTAAAGAAGAGAGAGAGAGTAGAGTAGAGTAGAGAAGGGGGGTAAGAGTAAGACTGTCTTTTAAAAAGATAGTCTTATCCCTTGGACTTTTTAACGATATCTGTCGTCCGATATTCGAAATACTGATTTGTGTCAATTTTTTTTTAAACGTAGGTATTCCTTTTATGTACCTTCTTGGATACTAAAATTGTACACTTTTTGAATCGGTCCAAACAATAAGGGGACACACAGTTCAAGTGTTCAGCGGATCTTATGCTTATTTTAGCATGAGAAAGGAGTCGTCCAATTAGTGGCGACCGTGGCTTTGATTTCTTTAATTCTTCAATTTTGCCGATTCGTGGCTTTGATGAGCTGGGACACTTGTTTTTGGCCTCTGTTTACTTACCCCATATATATATATATATATATATATATATATGTTCTTGGATACTAACAATTGGTACAACTTTTTGAATCAGCCATAGGTACACCAATAAACCACTATTAAATATTCAAACCTGACTATTGTAGCCTTCAAATTCTATCGTCCAATTTGAACTTGAATCTTGGTTTTGGAGTTTGGTAGTGATGGCTACAGTGCCACAGTCGTCAATTAGGTTTGCGGCAATCATCTTTGATTGGTAGTGGAAAAATAAAAAATTATAGATGAATTCAGCTTATCGAGACCGGTTTGCGGCAAGATAGCTCTTGACAGCAATGAAAGGTGGGTGGTCTACAGCAGCCGGTGGCTTGTGAGTCGCTTGCTACGTTCGGCGACAGAGAGTAAGGAAAGAGAAAAACTTCAATTTTGGTGGCCGAATTCGGTGTTGCTATGGCCTGCGACAGAGAGACGGGGAGGAGAAGAAAACGACTATATTTGTTTTAACAAAACTACGTCGTTTTAGTCGCTAGCCTCACGCAACTTGCGTGAGGCTATATATCCATATATATATAGTAAGTAGTATTATTGGCCAAGCGTCATTCACAGTGAGATGTAGAAGCCATATATGTCACATCGAGCACTGCTGTGCTCGATGTGACATATATGGCACACCAAGTTCTACATCTCACACAGCCTGCGGATGAGCGCTTGGCCAATAATACTACTTACTATAATTGCTCTTGTTGACGGTAATATGTGAATGTGCTTACTTTTAGTAATGTACAAAGACAGTCAATGATGTAGCGTGTGTGCTCACCAAAGCTCTTAGGAGTAGTAATACATTCAACTCCTACTGCTAAGCATTGAGTTCCATTTTTTGTTGGAACAGGTCTTATAAGTGCCGCTGTATATTTAAAACTTAAATTATTAAAACAGTTTCAATTTTTAATTCTCTCACATCACATCAGATGATGGTTCTTTTCTACTGTTGTGGCTTAACTTATTGGCCGTGGGCTTTTGACTTCTACCTCTTAAAAAGATTCGTTCAGTTGATGGTACGACTAGTCCAATTTTTTTAATAATGGTAATGGATGTATACAATAAAGAGATCACAATCAATGAATAATATTTATAACTGCTAACGTACCAAAATTCTAGAGGATCAAGATTCACGGGTACGAGACTGCGTTGATAGAATTCGTGTCCAGAATATTTAAGAGGTCTGTCCTATATCTACAATACACAATAAAGAGATTAGTTTCTGATCTGATTGATAAGATCTAGAGCACACAACACAACACATATTAGCCTTCTGATTCACAAAACCTCCAATTGAGAGTACACGAGTTAGAACTAACCAGTATGGAACACTGAACGGATTTAGTGGCTTTTAGATATCATTACTATTTTGTTGCAACCATTTTAATTAATCTGCGCTATTTACATATTCTAGTGACCGTAATAGTTACAGCAACAAAAAAATTACTGTTAAAAGTATTTTACTACCATTATCAAAATTTGTAACGATAATCTTTCAAATATTTATTACAACACACATTTGCAGTACAGCGAGAGACCTAATCAAATATTTCTTGATATCTTTCGTCACTGGATCTCGATATTTTGACATTTTAGGTGGGGGGGGGGGGTCAACTCCCAATTTCTACTCATTCTTCTCTCTTTCCTCGCTCACACTATCACCCTTTCTCTCCTTTAACTATCTGCCTTCCCTTCTACGGATTCACGTACAATTTTAAACAACTTCTCGTGCATCGAAGATTAAAGAAGAGGAAATGACGGGCGGAGTAGTTGTGGAAGAAGGGTTTGTGCACGAGGAGGAGACCCACCTCACCGTCTTCAAGACTTCCCTGTTCTTCGCCGGCGACGGGTTCACCGTCTACGACTGCAAAGGCGAGGTTGCCTTTCGGGTCGAAACGTACGGGCACGACAGCCGCGACAAGGCCGAAGTTGTGCTCATGAACGCCTTTGGCCGCTGCCTCCTCACCGCTCGCCGTAAGGTACAAAATTTGCTCATCGTATTGTTTGTGCAGTTCCCGTCTTACTCAGTCTGAACGAGTCGACTCGCCGGATTCGAGTTCGAATAAATTAAGCAAGAAAGTTAATTGCAATTCCTAGTAGGGAAGCAATGAATCGGTGCCAAGTTTTTCTCCATTTGTGCTGAGCCTGAGCTGTGTTACCACAGAGTATAAAAAATTTTAACTAGGAAAGAAATTCACCCATGACTCGTTAGATTGCAAATGCCGAGTTGACCGACCGAGTCAGTGAAAAATTACGTTTTCTAGACTGATTTGTATCCCATGATGTAACTGTTAGCTCTAGCACTAACACTATTTAATTACTGCTTTGCAAAAACTCACTTTGCAAGGCTAGAAAAAACTAGCGAATGATTGAAGTAGCCGGTACAATCGCCCGAAATATAAATACAGTTTTGAGAAAAGTCATATCGCCATGGCTAATGTCATGGCCAGGAGAAACTGTCACTGTACATGATTTTAATCCAAGAAACACACTTTGTACTCTCCTCTTGCCGTCAACTTTTGGGCCTTGTCTAAAGTCGCGGGTGATTGGTTTTATGTCAAAAGCGCCCGAGACACTAGCCTAGGAAAAAATACATTAAAGCATATGGGACTACCGATAGCAGATGTAGTTGGCAAAGAATTCTGCATTTGGCCGCAGAAGCATTTAGAATGGCATGAAAGTGATTGAGATTACATAATGGTTTCAATTACAACCCAAACCCAGTAACCCGTCCAAAACCATCCATTTAAATACCACCCAAACCCATTCATTTAATAATTGGGTCTTAATGGGTCAACTATTTTCATAACCCAATAACACACTGGTTATGGGTTTTAAGTGGGTGCCCATAAAACCATTTATAATTAATTGTGAGGAAAACTCTCTAGCAATACCTAAGGAGTCAACAACAGATTGACTGTCACCACTCGCGACCAGCCGGTGCTACCGTCATCATGTGCTGGAGTCCTGAACACTCTACCGTCCAAGTCACATGTTGCCACCATAAGAAACGATACATCACCCACAAACAAGCACCGTCCTCGTTCCAGAAGCTTCAAACATGTTATCTGTAAAAAAAATTCGGCAAAAACCTTGAGTGAGATTCTCGATTCAGAGCCATCTAGGCTTAGATCTATTGTAGATCTGAGTTTTTAGGGAAATGATGATCTCCAAACTACTGATGGGTGGCTCAAAAGTAGCCAGGGGCGATGGCGTTGAGAGTGGTGGTGGTGGTGGTGGTCGTTGACGTAATGGGGAGAGGTAGCAGCCCGACGAGGATATAAAATGTGGTGGTGGATGTGGATGTTCTGGTTTGCGGGGGGCCGTTCAAAGTGGTGGATGTGGAAAGTAGGATCTGGCCGCGGGGCTGTTTGGTTCTGGTCTGGCGGTGAGGCTATGGTGGTGTTTGGAATGGTGGATATTGACGACGGGATGGTGGTAGCAGTGCGGCGACGATTGTTGGTCTGCGGTGGTGATCGATGCAAATGAGAAGAGGGTCGAGCATATTAACTTGACTTTAATGGGTCATTTTTTGCTTAATGGGTGAAATCAACCCATTTAATACATGACCCAATTAACTCACAATTAAATGGGTCTAAATGGGTAAGTCATCCATTTATACCCAACCCATTTAACTCAGACCCAAACCTAACCCACCAACCCAGTTTGCCACCTTTAAGATTACAGAATCTGATCCATATCCAATGTCAAAAGTGCAGGATTGATGTTATTTGTTTTCAGTAATAGTTTAGTCGCTACAAATCCTTTGTTACTACTCATGGAAAACTTGACAATAATGCGTTAGGGCCAATATTATTGTTGCGCTTAAGTTATGTGCAGAAATAAATTTTTACTTTTAAGACGCAAGGAGCAAAAGCTATCGCCAACTGTTATGAATGAATTTTGGCTACCAGTTGGCTGTAGAAAGAGTAAGTGACAATTTTTTGGCGTTATTACTGGAATGTCCCTAATTATGTATATTATTTGCTATTCTTGAGAGTCGCTAGCTCTTCCTACAAGTGGATAGCGACCAAAATTTTAGCAACCCATACGTGGTTGAAGGTCTCATTTTCATCTATGTCTCGTTACTCTCGACTCATGCATTTTCGAGTCAACCGGGAGAGTCGCACGTTTTATGCTTTTCCTTAACCTCATTGCTAACAACAGCGACCGAGTTTCCACAAACGGTGGGAAGGGTTCTTAGGAGAGAAGACGGAGGGTCAGAAGCCAATCTTCAGCGTGTCCAGATCATCCATCATGGGACGGTTAAGCGTGACGGTGGAAATGTGCGGGAATCGAGGCGAGGAGTACCAGATCGAAGGGTCATTCGCACAGCGTTGCTGCACCATCTTCAATGCGGGCAAGGAAGTAGTGGCCGAGATCCAACGCAAAGTGGATGCTTCCACCAGTGTTATGCTTGCCAAGGACGTTTTCTATGTGTCGCTGAAGCCTGGCTTCGATGTTGCCTTTGCCATGGGATTGGTGGTTGTTCTTGATCAGATCAACGGTGATGATTACGCTAACGATGATGGCGGGTTGGAGTTGGACCCCACCAGTGAAGATTAACATTTGTCTTCATAATCAAGAGATACTTCTTCCTTATTGTTTGGGAAATCTTTCCAAGCTTGGATTTGTTTATACAAAATAATATTGGTTGCTTTACCTCCCCCGGTGGTTTACAATTTACAAGGCATCTGCAAAGAATATGTTTTAGAAAATGAGAAAATTATAAAAAAATAGAATTGGGTAGGGTTCAATTTTTCTAAAAAAGTCTGAACTTGTCAATTCAAAATTGTACTGCTATTCATGTGAAACGATGATGACAGGTTTGGTAACATCAATTCCAAAAGTCCATGATACGAAGTGAGGGTGCCTTACAACTTATGCAATCAAGATCATTGCACCAAAAAACAAAAAGAATAAAAAAAAGTTAGGTTGACTTAAAGAAGTTGTAACTGTTTATGAAAAATAAGTTAAGCATATTATATGGATTAAACCAGAAGTGTTATTAATTTAAACTTTTAGATCAAATTGAACTCATTCTATATATAGGATATCTTGGTGGATGCTTGAGCTCCCCATTAGGAATCTAGTCTGGCTAAGCTCGTTAGGAATTATTGGGTTGCTGTTCGGTTTTGCGCTTGCCGGGTTTTGGGTTTAAAATGCTGGTGGAATA
This sequence comes from Escallonia rubra, assembly GCA_033065855.1. Lineage (NCBI taxonomy): Eukaryota > Viridiplantae > Streptophyta > Magnoliopsida > Escalloniales > Escalloniaceae > Escallonia > Escallonia rubra. Next base: position 589,074 of record JAVXUO010002322.1, on the reverse strand, counting down.
TTGTGAACCATGCAAGGTTAAATGCATCTTATCTTTGCACTTTCTTTGGGTGTCAATTACGCCTTCGATTGTTCGTCCGGTTCCAATTGTCTTCCTTATTGTAATATTTAGTTATGTCTTTGTGTTGTATGTTACGTGTTTGCTGTATTCAGTGTAAAATTGTGTCTTGTAAGCTTTAGCAAGTTACGGAAAAATTAGGCTGAAGTGTAGGATATGCTCTGGTTCAGTCTAATTGTAATTTGTTTAGGGTTGATAGGCTAGTTGTTAGTTGGTAGTGTCAATGGTAGCATTTGATGTTACCTTTCTGTCTATAAAATAGTTGATCTAGCCGGAACGACTTGTAAACCTCATTTATATATGATACTTTTCTTGTCTTAACAAAAAAAAAAAAACTCTGATTCGCATGCAGTCTTAAAAGGTTATGTAGTATGATATATGGCTAATTACACATATGTCCCTGAAGTTAGGGTATAATTACATATAAGGACAATAGTTTGGACAAATTACAGTTATATCCGTTGACCAAACAGAATCTAAAAAACCCTAACGATTTAAATAAAAAAAATTTATTGCCCTTGAGTTTGAAGGTTATTTTTTTTAAATGCCATTACTCCATTGTTACCTTTTTCTCTTCTCTTCTTTCTTTTCCTTTTGGAGAACCCACCTCCGTAGGTGAATTCCAAATCTGAACAAGTTAGCACTGGCGACTGCCTCGCCACCACCACCACCTCATCGGACGGAAGCACTTCAGCCTCGCCCTCCGCTACCCAATTGTCGTTGGATCTGCTCCGTCACACCGCCTCTGGCACGACCGTTATTGGGATCTTGGACAGACGGGGGTCGCGGTGGCTTGGGAAGGTAGGGAGTGAGGACGGTGGTAGTACATTAGGATGACGGAGGGGCTACCGCCGGGGTGGGTTAAAGGGAGGGGTTGCCGGTGAGGTTCGGGTGACGGAGGGGCTGCCATTGGGGTAGGGTAATAGAAGGGGCTCCTAACGAACGAGGTGGGGTGAAGGAGGTGAAATAGGGTTTTAGAGAAAGAGAGTTGCCGGCGGCATGGGTGTGGGACATGCTTGTCGGCGGTGTGGGGTGGTGTGGGGAGAGGCTACAGGCGTGGTGGGGCGAGGGAGGCTGCCGGCGGCGAGGGGCGGGGGAGGGGGCACTGTCGGCGTGGGGTGGGGGAAGGGGGACTGCCGGCGTGGGGCGGTGGTTCATGTTTCAGTTTCAGGTGACATTAATTGCTTGTGCATGTGAAACCCTAATTTGAAAATTAAGGTTTTGACGATGGCTCAGAATACTTCATAAAGATCAAATCGAGAAAAAGGAACATGGCTCTAAATAATTTTGATGAAATAGACTGCAAATTGAGAAATTTTTAAATAGGGAACAAATTAATTTTAGGGTTTTAAAACCCTAATCTTTAAATTAAGGCTGAAATCAAAGATTAAAAATTTTAAAAATATTCAGTATATACAGTATATGGGGTAGTATCGTCATTTTAAAAATATGTATTGATGACATCATAAAAAAAGTACACTTTTTGAACGGAACACTGACGTTGGACACGGCTGATACATTTTAAAAGTATTTGGTCACAGAATATTACATTTTAAAACTTTGTGTCCTTGACTGTAATTACACTACAACCTCAAGAATATTTGTGTAATTAGCCCTATGATATATGTCACATTTGCTCTACTTTTGACGTATGCACTCTCACCACGGGAGAAGAGATATACTCTGGGAAGCTAAGGCCCCATACGCTTACCATATTTGTTTTCTGTTTTAGCAATGATGATGAAAATGATTCTTTTTTTGCGTACTTTTACCATTTTCTGTTTTCGTTTTGGATAAAATTACTCAAATAGTAACAAAAAACTGAAAACACCTAAAATGTGTTTTCAACTTTTTTCACTCAAAACTTAACCCAATATAAGAAAAAATAGCTAAATTTTTTTTGGTGAAAATGATAAAAGTACAGGAACGGATTTTCAAACTGAATATGAAAATCATGAAAATGAAAACAGAAAACGAATATAGTAAGCGTACGGGGCCTAAACTGTTAGGTCAATCCACAAGTTGGGCTAACGCTTCCACCAACTACAAGTGTCCTCGATTCTTACGAAACTACCGAGAGGATCTCTAATGTGCTTGCTCATCAGAATTATGTATATAGATCTAGATTAGAGCTCCTTTTACTTAATGCTTTACTTCATCATGCATTATTACGTATTTCTGGTGGCCTAAACACTCGGTACCTGCTGCTTTTGTATTATAGTGTTACTTTTCCTTAAAATAAAAAAAAGTTTGATCTCATTGGATGCAGGGAGACATTGTGTGTACGTCCCAATGGGGTGCGCATTCCAATGGAAAGAACTATTAACTCGGGTTTGGCATCTACTTGAATGAAAGTTGGCTAATTTTTATAAACAAAAAAAAAAGAAAAATGTTATTTGCACTTTCTACTATGCCAATCTACTCACATTGTATTGTATTGTTATAATGCTAATAATCTCCACAAAAGTATATTTATAGCGACAAAGAGAAAGTGAAAGTGATATACGAAGGGGTGAAGATATCATTTATCGACCGACATAAGCATCCCGCATTAATTTCAGTGTGAATGTTAAAAAAAATAAAAAATCAACCCTTTAATTTGACATTCCGTTTGGAAGAAGAAATTAAAGGTCGTCGTTCACTTGTGTAGACGCAAATTCATGGCCAAGCCTCTAATGTCAACGTACAAGACCTCCCACCACTCACACCCTTCTACCAACGCCTTTCTTTCCTCTACCCTTTTATCTGGAGTACTGGTCAAGTTGTGCTACTGTTTCCAACAGTGTAACTTGCTTCAATTCAAACTAACTTCTTTAGGCCCCGTTTCTCACAGCTCTTACTTTGTTTACAAGCCCTGCCAAATAAGAAGTTTGACAGCCTCGAGCCTTTGAAAGCTACTCTCTACCCAGTTTTATACGTTAAGAGTCCAGAATGGCTTTCGTGCAGTGCGCATATGCGTTGGAATATACACTTTACCCTCCGCACGCACAATTGGTATGTTGTGCACAGTATTTGCAAAATGGTCATATCAGAAGGGCATTTGCCGATCTGCTCTTATCACCATCTGGATGTGTGTGTCCCTATGTTGTATAAATGCAAAGTCCACAGGTACTTTATCGCGAATATGATCAGCCCACTATAATAATCTGGCTTTTGGAAAATCGAAACCACACAAAAATCTTTAGTAAAGTGATGAGGTGAAGACCGTCAAAAGTTAACGATTCCTCAGAAGCCTATGGCAACGGAAACTAGGGTGAGAAACAAACTAGCAAATAGCAGCTGAGGAACAAGGAGGAGAAAGAGGAGGAATGGGGTGTGGACGCTGATGACTAGCTTCTAGAAAGCACGACGAACGCTTCTCTTGCGTCGAGGTATCGTGTCCGACACCCACCTACACCTCCGAACATGTGGTGTGTCTGAATATTTTTTATTCATTTTTATTGGATACCATGTCAAACGCCTTACAAAGAAGTGTCCCATACGTACGGGGCAAAATTGCGAATTTTTAAACTTAGGTTGGAGATCACGATGGAATGTTCGGGAAACTTGAGATTGTATTATAAAATGGAGGACTAGGGCAAGTCCCAATGGTATATTGCATTGCAATCGAGTTTTGTCTAACTGAGAGGAGGATGGAGCTCTTCGACTAACGCAATCCAACGTATAGGATGAACTTCTCAATCGATAAGCATGTGCAGGGAAGAGGTTGATGATGAAGGTCCAGAGGACAATGAGGCAATTAATGTCGATTAAATCTTTGTGGATGGAAGAGATGAAGTCGTTTATCTTTTCCTTTTGGCTTGTTTTATTGGAGCTTGCACTACCGTATTATCTGTATTAACTTGATTTCAAGTATGACTTTAATTTATGGTTTACGTTTACAAATTGGTGTTTTACTTTTTCACGAGGGTGAAATGTGCTTGAAACTTATATAAACATGTCCATAAATAATACATACACATCGATATGTAGTGGTGTTCATAATTTGTTATCGTGAAAATTGAAGGTCCGGTGTCTCTGTCACTGTCACTGTCAGTATTAGATGCAGTGTATGTGTCCGTGCTACTAAGACTTGCCGCTAGCCGATGCCCAAGGATTAGATGTAGTACGTATTGGTCGGCCATAGCATCCAAGAGTGATGTGCCAGGTCTTGTCTTTCCTTGGCTGGAAAGCACATGGTACATGTACATCCACAGGTCAGTTATAAACCAGGAATATGTAACTGCTCCATTTGGAGGACATACTCGAGAAGAACAACTGAAGATGACAGTAACAAAAATGAAGAGGATGAGAAACTTACTTGGGATGTCACCAATGATGAAGCTCTTGATAGTAAGTCCAAGCAGAATATGTGCCACTGCACCATTCTGAGGCACCTCCCAACTTTAATTTTCTCTGATCCTAAATGCGCCGTTTGACATTTACTCGTCGTTGGACAACTCTGTAACCCTTTTAATTATCAATGATATTCTCTTATTAACAAAAAATAAAATAAATGCATCGTTTGTACATCGATACATAACCGTGGTAACAACACAAAAAGTAGTCAGGCATAGTAGCCTATCCACCTCTCTCCTATTTCTACTCTTTCTTTTTGGGGTTAAATTACTAACAAGTAACAACGGTACATACACAGTGAAGGCCTGGATGTGGCCTTATGCTACCACTGTATATGTTAAGCTAAAACCTGAGTCTCTCCAGGAAGATAATTTTAGTTTAAAACTATTTTTTGAAACTAAAGCTTTATGAAAAATGTGATGACAATAATCAAAATCAGATTTTAAATATGCAAATCACATAACACACACACACACACACACACACACACACACATATATACATATAGGGAGCCGATTCACACCCACCGGGGAGAAATGAATTTCTCCACCATAAATCTAGCTGTCCACGTGTTCTCGTGGATGGCCCATAACTGCTTTTTTTTTTTTTTGAAAAAGTTGCAACTGCCGCGATTGCAAAAATTGACAAAAATGCCCCGTAAAGCTGAAAAACCCCCAACCGCAAGAAAGAGTAGCGGTTGGGGGCCCACGAATTTCCACCCAACCGCTACAAAGTGTAGCAATTGGGAGGACACCCAACCGCTACACTTTGTAGCGGTTGCACTGTACTTTTTAAGGATTTTTTTAATGAAAAAGTGGGGCCACTTAGGGTTTTTTTAATGAAATTTTTTTTTAATGAAAAAGTAAGGCCACTTAGGCTTTTTTTAATGAAAATTGTTTGACGGATTCCAACCGCTACACTGCAAAAGAAAAAAAAAAGTGTCATGATTACCAAACTCTACAAAGAGTGGAGGTTGGAATCATTACCAACCTTGGTAACGTGGAGGTCGGTAATGTGTCCAACCTCCACAAGAGTGGAGGTTGGTAATGATTCCAACCTCCACTCTTTGTAGAGGTTGGTAATCATGACACTCTTTTTTTTTTTCTTTTGCACCACCCAATCGCTACATTTAGTAGTGGTTGGAATCCGTCAAACAATTTTCATTAAAAAAAATCCTAAGTGGCCCAACTTTTTCATTAAAAAAAATCTTAAAAAGTACAGTGCAACCGCTACAAAGTGTAGAGGTTGGGTGTCCTCTCAATTGCTACACTTTGTAGCGGTTGGGTGGAAATTCGTGGGCCCCCAACCACTACTCTTTCTTGCGGTTGCGGTTTTTTCAGCTTTACGGGGCATTTTTGTCATTTTTGCAACCGCTTGAAAGAGTGGCGGTTGCAACTTTTTCTAACAAAAAAAAAACAGATCTGGGCCATCCACGAGTACACGTGGACGGCTAGATTTATGGTGGAGAAACTGTTATTTCTCCACCGGTGGGTGTGGATCGGCTCCCATATATATATATATATATATGGGAGCTGATCCGTTGCTAGCGCTAGCAGAGTTGCTAGCGCTGTTTTGCCGTCCGCTATATAGTATAGCGGACGATGATTTACGTCCGCTATACTATATAGCGGACCTGCTAGCGCTAGCAATGGATCACGATCCTATATATATATATATATATATATATATATATATATATATATATATGTATACATATATATATATGTATACATATATATATCAACTCCCTATATGTATATATATATATATTGGAAAAATAGATAAATAATTTAAGTCAAAGAACACCGCTAGCCACACGAATGAGATTCGCTGCTTAAAATCGTTGTTGTCTCCCTTCGTGCAGGTTCTAACGAGGAATAACGACCCATGATCTAACCCAAAGGCTCGCAGCGGCGTCTCTTCTGATAGCACGATTACGGGAAGACTTTCGAACCCGTTCGATCAATTGCTCACGAAAATAGACCTCACAAAATATATAGTAAAGTAGAAAAAACAGAAAATGATAGTTTTGTTAAGTGTTAATTTCTACTACAATTCCTTTATTTATAGGGGAGTGAAAAGACACTAAAGAAGAGTCACAACTCTTGCCCTTCAATTTAAATTCAAATTAATGGTAGTTTTAAAACTTCCAAAAGATAAACAAATCCTTACAACAGGGATTGACACTTCCCCACATTGTAATATTGTTCTCTGATATACAAACCTACTAAGGAAATGGAAAGGGAATATATCAAAATCGGGCAACGAACTTAATGAGGAATGAAAAACGAAACAATGTAAATAGTTTTGCCTGCGGAATTCTTGAAGCATACCTAGTTGCTCAAGGTCATCAGATTCTAATGGTGAGGTTTCATTTATTCTATATGACCTATTTGCTGAAAGTGAGTGGCCTGCTCTATGTTGAACGTTGACAGAAACAAAAGTTCCAGTTTTACACTTCAGATACTTTTGGCTGAAGTTGCAAGAACCAAATTAAATAAAATTTGAAAAATCTAAACAGGAAGCAAACTGAACAACCAAATAAATTGCAGAAGACCATCAGCCCTCGTAGAGTATTGTACATTGCTGAAATTAATTAGAAAAACCATCATCAACTTTTTAGCATTTCAGGAGGGACTGCTCCAGAAGACGTATACTGAACCGATGGTTAACAAGGTTATGAACTTACAATCATGTGTACAGTTAAGAATTATAAAGTGGAAAATGAGAGCCTTAAAGGCTTTTGACTGGTCATGACATTAAAATCAGAAGCACAGCTGCAGAGCAAGTTGTGTAAAGCAACGAGTAGGAGGATCCAAACCAACTTCGAAGTCCAGTATCCTGCAAATTAAGTTGAACATTAGGACAACAGGAGTGCAGGACATAATAACAAAAAACCAGCAATAACAAGTGCAATGATCTGCTTCATATGTCCACAAGTCATACAACAATTATTGGTTATTTTCATTGTTGCTCTAATTTTCTACTCTTACACTAAACTTTTTCTTTCCAGACTTCCCTCGAAGCATCTTACTGGCATGTTAACTAAATCAACGAAAACTAAGCCGTCAAACTTCAATCGTCAAATTACAGCTCTAGATTGACTTCTTGAGCCTCATTATTTTCTGGATTAAGAAGGATTTTCCTGACTCAGCCATGCCATTTCAAGATTGTGCTGATGGGCAAAGCTGTAGGCACAATTTGTGGCTCTTGTCACCAGTTCTGCACTAGTGTTGTGGCTCTCGTCATCAGTTCAGCTTTTGCTAGAGAACAGAAACAGTATGGAAACGAGCACAGAAAATGATATTGGTAACTGGAAATGTGGTCTAACTGGCTAACTTATCAAGATCAACCTTTTTGAAGCAGCCATCTAGTTGTCTAATGGTAGAGGTTTGACCGCGTAATTTCCTAGAGCTTATGTCCTGCATTAAACCGGACCATAAGTGTACAAAGGCACCTTCAGATGATGGTACGATTTGGGCCTCCAGTGTATCTTTGCTTATGTTCTTTATTTCAACAATACCATGAGTGTTGCTTTCACTCGAATTTTCTCCCCTCCGACTCCCTCCCTGAACCTAATAGCTCACCTTTACTCTTCCTCTGAATGCATACATGTAAACCGCATGTGTGCAAAATGATATAGGAACTAGTCCTTCTCCAGACAAATATATGCTTTGATGTCATGCTTTAATACACCAACAATAAAGTTTCAACTTGGTTCTTACTATTCGTTTTTAAAAATAAAGCAACACTAGTCATCGCACTAGTAGTAAAGTTGAGGTTTATACTTAAATTTGAGCTAGAGCTAGCCATGGATCATCTTATACACAAAGCTTTTCAAGAACTGCCAAAGCTTTCGAAACTTTTCAAAGCTTTCAAAACTTTTAATAGGAGCATGGAAACCAAGAGAAATGGAAGTCATGGGACAGTAGAAAAGGCAATCGGGGGCACAAGGCTCCAGTCGCTGCACTAATCTTTGTGAGTTTGAGCATCTGAATCTATACAGAGAATTGGTAAAAAGCTCTCTCAGTTGATGGAGAAAAGATAGCACCAGAAACAAGTACTCTTGGTTGCTGCAGTAATCACAGTAGAAGGTCGGGAGGTGGGGTGGGGGGGGGGGGCGGGGGTGCGGAGAGGGTGGGGAGGGGCGGGAAGGAAGCAATGAGGGAAAATCGCGATAGTTTCTTATCAATTGCCATACTGCAAATACTTGTTCGTGGTAACCATATGTTACGAAATTCGCATCGTAATAGCTCAATGTGGAAACATTCCAATACTGGAACTACTGTAAGATTTGCCGTCAATTACCTTTTTTTTGGACTACAGGGCCAGATTGGAGGGTTTGTAAATTCAGGACCTTATCCGTGGTGAATGCAATACCAAAACCATATTTATGCATGTATTCACTAAACAGAAATGTGGAAGGCACTCAAAATAAACATACCTTCAAAGAGAGGAGAGACGATGCTGCTGAAGAAGGTTTAAGTCCAGTAAATCCGATATTATACGAAACGCTCCCATCTGCTTTAAACAACCCAAAGTTTCTCTCAGACGTTGGCCCAGGCTTCAAATTCTCATTAAACAACGCAAAAACGTATGCCTTTACGGCAACCTTTGGCCTGTAGGGGGTCCCCTTCTTTTTCAATAGACGTTTACGCAAGTTATAATTGTAAGTCCTAGCATTTTTCAGCGAGGCTCCTACTTCGTTTGCATCTCCACGAGAAGCCCAACCGGTTTCTGAAACTATGACCTCCGTCTTTTCAAACCCAGCCTTCTCCAGAGCCGCATAAGCTGCATCTATCTGAGCGTCAAACATGTTATCATAATGCAGTTTGGTGGCGGAATCATAAATCCCAGGATTTGATTGGAAAGTAGCATATTTAACATCGATGTGATCCGGATCACTAATGTAGGCCAGAAATGGGTAGATATTGATATAGAAAGGAGTATTCTTCTGTTCGAAGAACTCCAATAGTGGCTTCATGTAGGGAACAAGAGTCTCCTTAAAAGCGCCTGCGGATGGAGGAAAGGAACTCGCAAATACAGCCGCAGAATGTGGGCTTGAAACCTCAACTACCTTAGTCAGATGCAGCCGATCAAGGGCATTGTAAACATTCTTCACAGCCGGCAGTAGAACCTCCCAGAGTTCCTGATCAGTACTTCCCAAGATCTCGTTTCCCACGGCGATTCCACTGATGCGCGTACCAGGAAGATATGGCTCCACATTTTCTTTCACCCAATTCATGGCGCGATCCTCACTCACACTGATGTCCCTCAGATACTCGTTCCCAAGCCCAACTATTATCTCGATTCCTGACCCTTTGAAGGCTGTGAGAACTTCGTGAGCAGCGTCATAAATTCTGATGTTTTTAACCTTTGCTGCCTTAAGAAGGGTAACAACGCTTCCAGGTGGAGGTAGATTATCTGCGATCCTCCCATAATTGATCCCATACGTACCCGTAAATGCATGCACCAATGTCACTAGCAAAGGAAACAAGAAGAGAGGTTAGCTCTATAAAGCATACTATCCCCAAGAACAATTGGGATCCCAGCAGTATTCTCATTGCAGTACATAAGTTCCTCCAGTTTCCAGGGAAAATCGGGAAACATTCATAAGAAAACCATATTAAGAATAGATAGTAACCAGATGCCTTGCACCAGATTCTAGCATTTATATCCAACTAAGATCATACTGAAAAACTAAATGGCATTTGAGCACTTGTCACCTTTAATTCGCACTTCAATTGAGAGGTTATTTACTGAAGAGATCATGCATTACTGAACAGCGTTCTTAACAGAAGGTCAGATTTGCAAATTAACAAAACATTTTCCCTAAACAACCATTGACCTCAATTCTTGACTAAGATTTCCACTTTTCATTTACTAACTTAACAAATACCATCTCATTTCATAATTTTTGTCGGTTTTGACTTTAGAAAAGAAGTCGAACATGTACACATGGATACTTTTCCAACAGTTTGACAATACTTAATTGAATCCAACTCGAAAGTCGCCATTGTGCAAATTACATTGTTGACTACTGCAACAATATCATGCTTCTAATGATAACTACCATCTATCCAGTAAGTTCACCGGAAAGTACAGGATAAGAAAAGAAAAGATCATACCATGAGGAAAGGCGATCAAGAAAAGAAGAAGAGACCAGAGGAGTAAAGAAGAGGACCCCATTGTTGAACCAAATGCTGGAAACAATCCCATTTGTAGAACTGATGGGGGCATGGACTGCTAACTTGTAGCAATTTGTTAGAAACGGTAGCTTGGACCCCAATAATGGGTTTGTGGGATGCAAAGCTTCCTCTCCAGGCATGCCATAGCAGACCCAACAAAGATTCCAAGCCTTCCGCCATGAGGTGAATTCGAACTGTGGATTTGCCGGGGGTTTAAGGTTTTGTTGTGGGAGGGCTTCGAATATATTCCTCCTTTCTTGATCTTCAAATAGAATTTCTTGTTTTCCTTTCTCCATCTCAAAGTTTGCCTTTCTCTTTGCCTTACTCTTCCAGTTATATACCTTTCCCCATGCACTTTTTGAAGTTTGGAATATCTATCAAACAGTGGAAGCGCTTTTACCAGACTTCCTTTTAGGTTTTCCGGAGTATAACGTTTGTTTTTTGGGTTCATTTTAGTACTTGGCACTGTCAGATGTCTGTAACCGAACAAAGAAGTCGGAATTAAAGAAAAAACTAATAACCAAAACTTTTCCTTTTGCGTATAATTTAGGCGAGGAAGATGATCTTCGGCCAGTTTGTACGTCAAAACAAAGTATTGAAGAAATAAATAATGATCAAACTTGAAGGTAAACGTAAATGTCAATCTGCATGTGATTTCTTGTGGATTTCTGAAATTCGGCTTGAATGACCCGTCTTTGATTCGACTGAGGAGGTAAATTCATGATACCATCTTACAGTTAAAGATTCAAAGCAAACATGAATACCAGTCTCAACACAATTTAATACGTATAAGGACATTAATGTCGATCGTTATGGAATATTAAAGAATTTGGTGAAAGACTCATTTACTCTTTACAAACGCTAGTATGATGTGATTGAATTGGCTCTCTTGCCACCCCCCTTAATTTAACCAATGCTGGATCTACCGCTTTCATCCACACTCTAGCCATCGAGGCTTTGATCTATACACCACCAGTCCATCACCGACACCCTCGACAACCACCACGACAGTTTTGAGCATATCCTAAAAGTTTAAAAATGATAGTAAACAAATACTAAAAGATAGCACAATTTTTGCAGATCTTTTGACCCCTTTGTATGCAATATACCAATTTTAATTTCGTGACGTTTGTAGCTCCCAGTTCGGTAAATATGATATGCGAAAATTAACTAAGCCAAGGTTACCGCCCGTTTTTTCGCGACATATACAGAAGGAAACTTTTACAATTGTTGAGAAGCGTGATAGAGAAACACGAATATCTACGATGAGCACTCAAAACATTGTCTTCTTCTTTTCCATATTTTGTTATTACTTGAAGCGCCCAACCAACTGATATAGAACACAAAATTGTCATACTAGCCTTTCTATGCGCATTAGCAATGTGATGTTGGTTTGTTGGTTGATTTGTGGCCATAGAAATTTTCAATTCACGTATTCAGTGACAATTGGTGTGAATTTTCCACGTTACAAAACATTTTGTCACTTCTTATCAACACAAAAAAATATTGTCATTAATGCGCACAAACTGATTTTGTGTTGGGCGAGGATGTGCTTCCCTTTATCTTCATGGTGCATTTAGGCAGTTGAGAAACTGTGTCACACAGAGTCAGGAATGAATCCACTACACTGGTTTCATAAATTCAAATGAAATTCTTTTCACAGCATCATTCATTGATGTCGCACGCTGAACCCTAGGAATACTCGCACATTATAAGAGAGAGAGATATATATATAATTTTTTTTTCCATCATGTTATGAGTCTCTAGTGGTACTGAAGAATGGAGCGAAGTCTCTATAGTGATACGGTGGGAGGGTGTGAGGCTTCTACAGAGCAGCAGCAGTGCCGGAGGCAGTGGCAGGAAAGTTGCTGCCCAGTAGCTCTCTTTTTCCGGCAAGCCGCAACACTTCCGGTTTAAGAATGGTGTCATGACATCCATGGTATCTGGACATCAATCCTGATGGTTCATGATTTATTAACAGAAGCTAACCTTAACCACAAAATCAAGCCATGACCGTACCAAGGATTGCGAAAACAAGCTACTTGATGCTTCACATGCCTTGCTGTCTATATAAACATGTCCAAGCTTATTCAAACAAACTCATGCCGCAAAGGGCCCCGAGTCTCTATCCTAGTCTCTATACATCAACATACCTGAAGTTAATCTCCAAGATATGATGTGTCAATGCAGTACCAAAAGTCAATACAATGCCCACATACTACAAAGCTAATCTCCACCTTGTCGTAACAAACCCTAGAAGTTTCAGATAACAGGGAGGCCAAGCTATGCTAGCAAACTCGCAGGTTTGAGCCTCAACTCACCCACTCCCTGATAGGTGATACAAATGAAGTAAAAACCGGAATAGATACTGATCTCGTAAGCTAAATTAATCTATTCCTAAGCATACTGAAAGAAGGCTAGACGAAGAAACGGAAGGAGAATACATTACAGATAACCCCAGGAGATAATCAACAGCTCACTGCAGTGGGAGGTGGATGTGCTGTCTGGTTGACCTTGCCAATTTCACTGACCTCTGTCTCTGTTTCCTTTCCTCTCTCCTCTACCTGCAGCTTGCATTTGCTCTCTTTTTCCTCTACAAGTTCCCCACCATTGGACATTTCTTTCTCTGATCTATTATTTGTTTCCACAGCGACACTTTTTAACTCGGTCTGTTTCTCATCATCTGTACCATTTGTTTTGGCAGGCACACCCCTTGTTAGTTCTACCTCTCCAGAGACCTGGTTGTCTTCCACATTTCCTTCCCTATCTGTACCACCAACGCTGTTGGTGGATTTGTCCGCTGTCACCACCTCAGCATCACCCTCCTCTGTTTCCTTCGTCTCATTCTGGCTCGGAACATCCTTCTTCCCAACTTCCTCTGGATCATTTTTATCAGTTTTAGCATCCGGGATACTCATCTCTGCAGATTCCTCATGTGCTTTGCTTTTGTGCTCAATCTGAAATTCTCTGGACTCATGTACATCATTTTCTCGTCTAATTCCTTCTTCCTCATTTTTCTTGTCAGTGACTGCTGCATCTTGAATTTCAACGTCTTTTTTCATTTCAGTTTGTTCAGTCACAGCTTCCATCTCCTTGTTACCCTTCTTTGCACCTGAAGACCTACGAGCTCGTTTCTTTGGCGGCTCAGCCTCTGTTGGTGGCGGTGTTGCCTTGGCCTTCTCACTGATCCTTGCTGACCTTCTTGGAGTCTCACCCGCACCCCAGTCAAACTCCACTATTGCAGGGTTTCCAGGGTTTGATTTTAGGTACTGCTCCAACTGCTTTTGGCTTTTAATCTCCTCCCCTGTTGGGGCAATAAATATAATCTCGTTCTTCCTCGGTGTACCCCCTTTCTTTGGTATGACCTGCAAAGAAACCGTTGTTAAGAGAAAAAAGATTTAGCTCTTCTTCATACTTCTGAAGGAGAAGATAGAGATCATCACACCCTAAGCACAAAGTCGCGGCATAATAAGGTATATAATAGGAGAAAATTAACAGGAAAAGAATAGGGGTTGAAAGGGTAAAAAAAAAGGCAGACAACCATTAATAAGTCAAGAACATAAATTTAGCAATAAGATATCTCTATCTGAAAGCAGAAGGCACAGGAAAACGGAAATTTTTTGACAACTGAAGTATAACAGTGGTCGTCTTCATCTTAGCTTCACCTGTTATCATATTGTTTCCGACTCAGATTCCTTAGTTTTCAGCAAATTCCCAAGCACTTATTGTCTCATTATACTTCTCGAAATGTCATCTCATTGCTGCACTTGCAGCAAAACTCTTCATGAACAACAGACTTGCCACTCATATATGCACATATTTCTTAAGGCTAAGATACTGAAATTATCAGCCTTGCTAAACACTTCAGCTAAAATAAGTTTGAGTTATAATGTTAGTCCTTTAACTGGGTTACAGACACCAATCATATAGATCACCTCGAGGGCAGGTTAAAGTAACCAAGCTTGCTTTTAAGACTACATTTCCTGTACTGACTCCTCACATACAACTGAAGCTAATATATCATTCCAGAAACGGCTATCATGTTTGTCCTAAAATGTGGCTCATATCTACTATACATGTCTCAATCATGTACCGAATCTAGAATGAAGTGAAGCGGCTAATCCTATGGATTCCGAAAACATCCATTTTGTGCCCTCAAATCTGGCTAGTCAATTAGAACCCGTATGCCAATGAAGTGTAATCCCTATAATCTGTTGAACTGAAAGTTCTACCCTTAACTATATCATTAGCAAAAATCCCACAATAACGGGAAACAAGTCTCTTACAACTATATACTAATAAAAAAAATTGCATACATGTCCTTCATAACTAGTGAAGCCCCATTCATAAAGCACAGTCAAACTGTAATTATTTTTGAATATGTTGGTAAGCATGATATAGAATATTTGACCACTCGAAGAGCTTAAGCTTCTAGAGCAAACGGTAGCTATACTTGATCCGACCATGAACCCTTGCTAGTCAGTTAGCACCTCCAAATCACAGAAGCCATATTTTCTCCTAACCTTCAACCTGTTAGAGCTTTGGTCCAGTCCATATTCATATGAACCTATATTTCTCTGCAACGTATAAGTTTTTATCACTCAATCAGTATGATCTCTGTATTGGTTCAGCGCCTTTGCGAAAGGAACCAAACACTTAGACCATTTCATATGGCCGGCAGCAGGAATGAAGATAACCACAGCTGCTTAGAATAGTGAAAAGACCAATACAACCAATCGGCTTCCAAGACTAACTTTTCACTAATGTAGGCCTGCGGCAACACCCAAATTTCTTGTGACCCCCATTAAAAGCACAACCACTTTAAACAAGTGCTCAAAAACTCATGTAATTATCCACAATGTAAAAGCAAGATTCCAATTTCGATAACTAGCCAACAGGTTAAAGCACCAACTCATAATTGGCGAATTTGTAGGATCAGGGATGTTTCAGCAAAAAGAGTAGTAATTCTCGGTTCTTAAACAACTAGAAGATAGTGGTTTACATATATGTGTAAAATGATTGATAGCATTGAAAAAGAATTTTCAAATACTCAAAAGTTTTGGATTGAGAAGAGAACCGGGCCACCATAATTTGGGTATCTCATATTGAAATCGAGCTTTTTATAAGAAAAACCCCATCATCAATCCACTGATGCAAGAATTTGAAGACCATGGGAACTTTCCATTTCAATCGTTGGGTTGATTTCATAATTTCCTTGAAAAGACAATGTTCAAGATGCTCTTTTGAGATGATTCCCATCTTTCTAAATGGTATCATTTAACTTCAGCATACCATGAAGTGAATGGGCCAATGAAAGTTGAAGAACAACCAACCTAAGCATACAAAACTTCATCTTAGAAAAAGCTCCACGACTTCTGCCGTACTCTATGCTGCTACGCAACTACTATAATAGCATTACTAATATTTTTCATAATCCGCGTTATACTGTTCATATTACGTTCACTGGTCTTCATGTAATGCTTTTTGTCCTGCACCCACTCTTCATATCATCCACATAAGTTACATTTGAAAATTTCATAGCAGCAGCATAACCCCTAAGTTCCACACACTGAAGGAGGAGCAAGAATCACTTGTAGAACACAAATTCATGACTAATACTTCCGGAGGATAAAGAACTAGAATCCGCTACCGATGGTCAATTCAGGGTCAATATTGTTCAGAACACAAACTCTTAGTTCTAATTCTCACAAGAAATATCGTACCTCTCAACTTCTCAAGCAGATCTAGAAACAAAATCTGAACTACCAACTTCACGTGCCACATCCCAACAACTGGTACTAGCTCAAACATTTTCTACCGCACAACCAAAAAAAAAAGATGAAAAGCAAATAATCAAAGCTCACACTCCCTCCGTCCCAAAAGTTTTTGTCCATTTTACTTTTTGTAGATTTTTAAGATAATATTTCAACACAGTTAAATAATCGTTACAATCATATAAGTACCGTTTCACGAGTCAACTAAAGCCAAAATCAAGGGCTAAATTCACTATTCGCTAGTCGGTACTGTATCCTCAAAATTCGCAAAAGTGAGAAACTGATAAAGAATTTTGAAACATGGAGAGAAACAGAGTATAACATGGCAAAAAGATAGAAGAGAACAGAGAGAGAGAGAGAGAGAGAGGAGTACCAATTTCTTCCAGGAAGGAGGAGCAGGGAGCTCCACCGACACAGTCTCCTTATCTCCAGACCTCGCCATCTTTTCACCTGCAAAACAGACGCAGAAGCACCAACGTTAGTTGGCTTTCGCTGTGTCCTAAAAAGGCAAAAGGAAACCGCCACAAGCTACCCCGATATGCACAATTAACGGCGTCCGATTAGAGGCCGTGTCATGTTCAACGGCGACGATTCGCCCAGTTCCGTCCGCGACCGGTTTAGCGACTAACACGTGTTTTTGTTATCTAAACCTCAGCAGTAAATGCGGCGTTGCTTTCAGCTCGGCTGAGTGGGAGGTGGCACTACGCGTCGTGATGGAGCGTGTAACTTACGTGGTGAAGTTTTCGCGAGGATCGTGGGGCGGGTGGAGTGCACGCGCTGGAGGTTAGCCATTGAGAGGATCGTACGCGTCAAACGTGGATAACGATTCTGAAATTTTATTTAACTAGTTTGGAATGTGCGGTTCGTGTCCGAATCTGACGGTAATGGGTAGCCCGTAAAAAATGATCCAAGCTCACTTTCATGTAACAGGGGGCCGAAGAAAAAGAATTTAGCCCAGAGAAAATGGGCTTGGGTCGCTTAATTTTCATTTGGGCCCATTAGCTAAGGAAAAATTTTGCTGCTATATTGGTCGTAGAAAGGTCGTTACAAACTTACAATCTATGTATAGCGATCATTGTAATTACTAAGAGGGTGTTTGTGATTAATTTTGGGATGGTCAAATCTGATTTAATCTAGATTAAATCAGGTGTCTAAGTATTTGACAAAAGAGATTATGAGATTTAATCTGGCTAAAAAAACTAAAAACTGATTAAATTCATAATCCTGAAAAGTGAGGATTATGAAATAATCACATTTTTCATAATCAGGTTTGACCTTTTAATTTACCATCATATCCCCATGTGTTTCACAAAAAGACATTTCATACCCTTTTAACTAATTATTGGGTGTGACTTTTAATTAGCTTCTGGAGTTATATTCTCTTCTACGCTAACAGAGATAGGAAGCACAACAGTTTATCAACAGTCGCCTTCTTCCTCCCCACCATTTCTGTACGCTCTTCTACCTTTAATTCAGAATAAAAAGTGACAACTTTTGTAGATGCTTGAAAATAGTTTCTTCAATATTTAACATTACTTCACTAAATGGATATTATAAACTTTATTTATGTAGTGTCCTTTATGGTCATTTTGCCATATTAAAACTGATTTAATCACTTTCTATTTAAACACTTTTTGTAACTTTAAGCTAGTTCACAGCTAATTTTGCCAAACAACAAATTGATTCTGCTTAAAGTAAATTAAATCTAATTTTGAAAACTGATTCAGATTTAAGCTAAAATCTGAATTTTAAAATCAATCTCAAACGGTCTTTAAATGCATTCAGTGACATTTCTACTAACACTTTTTGCGATAATTCTTAGCAGTACTTTTTTAGGATCACTAAATAAAAATCATTAGAAATATTTATCTACTAGTAATTGTCGCTATACTTATGGTTATAGATATCTTCCTGCAATCCGAGTAGCAGCAAATTTTTTTTCATAAGCTAATTTTGGAACTAGCGCCGCCGATGTTAATCATATCATTCCCTAGTTTAGTTTATTTATGCGGCCGAACAAAAAGTCAATGGAAGAAAAAGTGAGACTATTTACAGGCTATTTTTTCATACCTACACACCCATCAAAATATATTCGAGACGAAGAACGTGTCTACAAATAGTATTTTAACTTTAGCGACAAATTAAAATTTGCAGAGCAAAGGTGTGTGGACACCAAAATTTTGTATCAGTCAATAATGTAAAATTTTGTTGACTGGTCAAATATTCAACGTCGCAGAAAGCACAGCTCGAATGTTGACTTGGAGTTCAACAAAATAATGGACTTGGACCGAACTCGAATTGGAAAGACCAGTCCAATTAATATTATTTGGTCAACAGGGCTAGCCCAAGTGTAGTCTTGCTTCCATAAAAGTCAAATGAGTCAACTTTGACTTAAGGAAATAATTTCTAAATTAAATGGAAATAATGATCCATTTAATCAAGAAATCCTAATTGAATTAAAGGGAGACAAAATCTCTTTAATTACAAAGTCAAACCTCAAATCATGGTCTTTCCAAAATTAAGCCCACTACTGCCTATAAATAGAGAGCTTCGGGCAGGAAAGAAGGAGACACAGGGTCTCCGCAATCAAAGCCTAAGTTCCGTTGAAACGCTGTCATCTCACAGGTTGTGCTTCATTTGAATAACAATACGCACTAACGCAGTGTCATTCTTCAATCGAGCACTTCTAAGTCAAGAAGATCGGTTTCTCTTTTGCCTCAAATTGAAGAAGAATTCGCCTTCAACATCAGTAATTTTACAAGTCGATCAAAGATCGCCATACTTGTTCGGGATAAAGCTTCGAAGCCCTCGAGTAAGCGTCGCTTCGACGATCTTTCAACCGTAAAGATTGAGAAAGCAAAATTCACGTTTCAAGATTAAACTATGTCAACCCTTGGATCGTAACCAAATCGGAGATCGAATAAGAGGATTTACATTTATTGTGTAAAAATCACAAAGTGATGTAACCTATAATTTAAATTTGATAAATTGAATTTTGTGCAATTATTTCTTGTCTCGCAGATTTAGACACCAAATTTGTGTGTACAAATTTCTGTGATTAGAACGTGTATACAAATAGTATTTTAACTTTAGCGACAAATTAAAATTTGCATGGCAGAGATGAATAAACAGGAAAATTTTGCAGGGGTGCATAATGGTTAGACATTCGAGGGACCTCCTCTTCTCATATGACGAAGATATTTTTCCCACTTTGCTTCTTCAAATGTTGACCGAAGACATTTGTCTAAAGTTTATATGTTCCACAACCAGCCAAGGAGTGAACCCATCGCCAAGCCAGTCATCAAGAACAAAGACATAACAATGCCAACGGTCTCCGATTCCTCAACGGGAACCAACTTCGGAGCAAGGATCATGAGCACACTTGTCAGATACCCATTGGTTGTCCCAAGCGCGGCGCTAAAAAAGACCACCGATAACTCACTATGAAACCAATTGGGTCCATGGACACAAGCCGCGAAGAGCACATAAAATGAAATCCTAGCCATGCCCGCTATTGGTTTTCTTCGGTATGTATGATGCGGCCAGAGTCTTTCCTAAAAAATTCGCGACGTTATAAGTTGAAATCAACAATAAGGGATACCAATTACGAAAGTAACTTGATTTTACGTTTTCGCTCAAGTATCCAGGGAAAATTGATAGGGTCACGATGTAGATAATAAGCATCGTAAATGAAGGCCATCGGATTCTTTTCAGAACCTTCAACATTTTTGGCCGCTTGGTTGGCGCAATTGGATCGTGGAGCTCGGTTGAAGAAGTTCTCTTTTGTTGGTGATATTGAATTATCGGCAGCTTTTCCAAGAGGTTGCAGCAGAGAATGCAAAGGATTATAGTTAAGGTGCTGATCATGAAATAGATTTGGGTGCTCGTATCCAGACCCTTTGGAGTGTGGGGAAGTGCTGCCTTCGTTACAATCCTCAGTATGCAAACCAAAATCCCTAGACAAGAGATCACTAGTTATTGACCCCAAAAAAAAAAAAAAATTTGCCATGGCATGTAAATAACCTGCTATGCAACAAACCTTCTATTCAAAATATGATTATAAGATGATTTGGCAATCTTTTTGGACATATATTGAACAAAAATTATTCCCCAAAAATCTAAGCTCTGAATTTCTAGCAAATTTTTTTATCTGTAAGTTGAATTGGGCAAGTTATGGGAGAACTTTACGTTAACATATCTATTGTAACCTGACGAATACCTTTTCCCGGGAGCTAATTGCATTGAACACTTCCAAGTTTACTTCTCATGTCGTCTGCACCAGAAAGTTTTTACAGTTATTATGCACCTGGATCACACCTTTTTTGTTTCGGCGAATACCCTAGTTGGTGTGACAATGATGCAATTCTTGAGGGGTATTTATGGCAAATTAGGTGAAATCGATATGGCTATTTTAGTTTAGTACTATTGAAGTATCAAAGCAATCTCAATTAGATGACAAATTTAAATTACATAATTCAAATGTATAGTTATCTTATCCATGTATTTGTCTAAATTCAAACGTAAGCTAGGCACTATATAAGTAGACATCCTGTACAATACTCAAGGTGATGGAAAATACAATATTCATTTCTCTTCTTTAATATGGTATCAAGAGCCAAGGGTTTGTTTGACAAAATTTTTTTTTTGGCTTTCAGTTTTTAAAGAGCAGATTTTTAAAGAGCAGCTTAATTTTTTTTTTATATAAAAACAAGTGGGTGTTTGATAACCCCTTTTTTTTTAGGTTTTTTTTTTTGGTGTTTGGTAACCCTTTTTATTTTGTTTTTTTTTTTTTTGGTGGTTTGCGGTGGCGGTGGTGGGGTGTAGCGGTGGTGGCCGGTGGCGGTGGTGGTGGCCGGAGGTGGCTGCCGGCGGCCGGAGGTGGCCGCCGGAGGTGGCAGCCGGCAGTCTCGGGCGGTGGTCGCCGGCGGCCGGAGGTGGCTGCCGGCAGTCTCCGGCGGCCGGCGGTGGTCGCCTGAGGTGGCTGCCGGCGGTGGGAGGGTGGTGGTGGTGGTCTAAGAAAAAAAACCAAAAGTGAAAAAAAAAAACCAGTTTCTGGAGTTTTTTTTTTTACTCTTCAGTTTAAAAACTGGTTTTTAAACTGAAAAAAAAAATGGTTACCAAACGCTCCTTTTTTTTTCAGTTTTTAAAAACTGAAAAAAAAAAGAGGAAAAAAACTTTGTCAAACCTAGCCTAAGAATCCTTGGCCTTCCTTTTTTTTCTTTGGTTCTCCTTGCCCACCTTGTCTACGTCAACCAACTCTTCATCACCCTCCACTCTTCTTTTTCCTCTATTTCATGTTCAAAATCTCATTTCAGTGAAGCTCAATACCGACAATTATTTATTGTGGAAGAGTCAGTTTCTCCCTCTTTTGCGAGGGTATGACCTTTTGGGTTTCGTTGATGGATCTGTTGCCCCACTGTCGAAATATCTTGCAAATACTGACATTGAAATTCCTTCACCAATATTTGACATCAACGTTGTTCACGCGCCAACTGAAGTCTCTCAAGAACTGAATCATACTTATGTTTTATGGCATAAACAAGACCAGCTTTTACTTAGCTGGATTTTGTCCTCTCTTACAGAGCCAATATTGGCGTAAGTACTTGGTCTCCACACCTCTTCTGCTGTGTGGTTGTCTCTTGATCCCATGTTTGCATCTCAATCAAAAGCGAATATATTAAATTTTCGTTCTTAGTTACATCAATTGAATAAAGGTGATATGTCCATGCACGAGTACTTTCAAAAAGGAAAGAAAATTCGTGATACCTTGGCTGCTATTGGTCAACAGCTTATGTCTTATGATGACCTCATCAATGCCTTATTGGTTGGTCTTGACTCCGATTATCAGTCCTTTGTGACGTCTATTACTTCACGATCGGAGTCCATTTCACTGGATTCTTTTTACTCGCTACTTCTCAATCACGAATCGCAATTGGATCGCCAACATATTCGTGAAAGCCTACTCCCTCAGGCTCATGCTGTTACAAATGCGCCAGCGCATTTCTACCCACCTCCATCTCCTCAGAAGTATCACTATACATCTTCCAATTCTCGTGGTGGTCATTCTTGTATTTTCCATCATCTTGAGTATTGTACATGATGTCTACTTATATAGTGCCTAGCTTACATTTGAATTTACACAAATACATGGATAAGATAACTGAACATTTGAATTATGTAATTTAAATTTGTCATCTAATTAAGATTGCTTTGATACTTCAATAAGTACCTGAAGAAGCATTGCCAGCAAAAACAGTCTGCATGTACCGACCGGGCAATTCACCCGTCGCGCCAACCAAGCTGCCCATCGTCCAACCCATCAGCTACACCGCAAATTACCAGCGCCAAGCCAAGCACCACATAGGCTATTTCCGGCTTCCTGTTCGGTGAAATCCAATCCATTACTGGCGCTATCATCAAAGCGATAATGAACAAACCCTGCCCCAAGTTCATCCTCGCTTTAAAGCCCGGCAACTTACTCCGGCTAGACAGACACATCAGAGTCGCAAGGACCAGCCACGAAGCCGCCATGTAAGCCACCGAGAAGACCTTATCGACGTGCTTGCGGGGTAAAGATATTCAAAGTAATCTACCGCCGTGATGAGAGAATTCCACGGGACCAAATTTCCCGCCCCCAGCAAGAAATGAACTGTGTACGCAGCATTGTAGGTGTCTTGGACTTCCATTCTTGAAGTGACACCTTCAAGAAAGTTGGCCTGATGACAGGGTTGGTAGTGAAAGCTGTGGCTTCGTGGAAGCAATGGGGGCGAAGGATATAAAAGGGTGTTTGGTGCCATGTAAAAGCAATTACCCATGCAAGTGTGAAACATGTCATGGGAAGCTAGGGAACTGCCATGCCTGTGCAGAATGGTGGCGACAGGCACGACTGGGCACAGTAATTTGCAGATTGCTGTATATCTGGAATAGGATATCAATCTTGTCAAATTCGATTAAAGAGAGTTTAGAGGATCACTTGAATTGGAAACTTTGCCTTAAAAGTACAAAACCATGCAACTGCAAGGTGAAGCATGTCACTAGGAATATGCTCTTTTTTTGGTTGGCATTAGAATTAGAATTAGAATTAGTGTGTGATCTGCTCACTGCGATGGTGATATTTGTCACTTAAAAGCCTCCTTTGTCACTAATGAAGCATGTATATTTCTCACACCTTTAGCGGAGAGCAAATGTTGTGGCGACAAAAGTTGAGCTTTAACAACAAACGGCAGCTAATTCAGTCCCCCCTTGCATCACAGAGTGTTGTTTAGGCCTTTGAATACCATGGACTTTATGCATGTTCCTAAGAAATAGATGATTGGGACTTTTGAGTACATAATTTTGGCAAACATGGCATTTCAAGCAATATTTGTCCTATTTTTAGTTCTTTAATGGAGCTAACTAAAGTTTAAAAAGGTGATCGGCAAAGATACCCGCCTTTTAGAACCAGGGTTGGTAGCATCATGAACACTGGTAACTTCTTTAGAATTTGGAGAAACAAGCAAAGAAACTTTTATACTGTTAGACCAACTTTTCTTTGGTTAAGACAGAAGTGCCCGATTATAAGAATTAAAGGGTTGTTCTGTTCAACAATTAAAGGGTTACTATGTTCATTAAATTTTAAATTTATCAGGCAACAATAACTGTCCATGCTCGAGGAATTGATGCAACTATACTTGATTTAATGGGGATTGGTCAGCAATTATCTCTAAGAAGAACCACAAGGGGCTGACATGATAGTAAATGAGGTTTGCTCCCTTCCTTGACTTCCACATAGTCTCAGATGACGCTTAAACACACTCAAGGGTACCTCTTGTGATCCCAAAAAAAAAAAACATGTCTCAGAAGTTATAGAAGGGAAGTCGTGAACAAGTTTTATTATGTTATAGTTAAAATGATTAAAACCAAAAGTGGCTTATACATGAATCGAGTGAGCTAAGCTCATAAATATGCTAAGTTGCAAAAACATGTACTACTATGCAAGAATATTAGGTCGGAAGTCGATAACCCGCTACGGGTCAAGTGGCCAAAAGGGTAACAGTAAAATTCACTAGGAGTTTTTACGCGTAGCATTTTATTGGACCCATACCCAACCCAGCTTGGGTCGGTTTCATGTCTTAAATTTGTATGTAATAATATTGTTTTGTCATATTTATAGTTTTTCATGAACACTTATTATTTGATGCAATTTTTATGAGTAAACATAAATAAAAAAAAAACAAGGGAGATCTTTTGTCTTATTCTCAGAGATCGTTTGTCTTGGTCATTAGAGGTTTATGATTCATGAAAGGCCATTAAACTCATGGAGATGGAGATATCTATATTCTGATCATAGTTGGCCGCACACGTGTCTGGTTTTAGTTGGTTTGCCGTAGATATTTTGAAAAAGAACAATGACCAATTAGATTATATAAGCATCTTCCTGGACACAGAGCGGAGGATTTGAAAGGTTGAATTGACAGACAAAAAATTCTTGAGCTCACGGCCGTGGATTCTTCACAAGTCACCATTTTTCCTTCCTGGTTAGCTTCACCACAAGACATTCATTCATGAATAAAAATTGTCAAAGGTATAATGCATTGAACGAGAAGCAATCGACCATCTCGGACTGAGACGGCGCACTCTGTGCATGTGGATCTTCGGATACAATCATAACATGCGTGGACCTTGGCCCAGTGGCCCTCAATCTAATTAAAGACAATCGCCCCATGGTGGCGTCGGGCCATTGGAAATTTACTCGAAGTGAACAACTATAAGGTAAAACGGAGAACAAAACATAGGGAAAACTTCTCTGTTATTGCTGGAGGGTTACAGTCAAATTTACAAAAGAAAAGGTACAAAGGAGAAGTTATTAGATTATTTCCTAGCGAAGGTACTGGTGTAATGTAAGACAACTTAGTCACTATGACAGAGATTCCGCAAACCATCTGGTCCTCTGAGAACTACTCCTGCACATCCCTGTCTGAGAGGTCCTCGTGCGGCATCAAGGGCTAAAGGCCCAATGAAGAGCACCAGAAGCAGGGAAGAAACCCAAGGGGTATGTAACAAGACCACGGTGGATGCATCTGGTTTGGAGTACACAGATTAAGAAGCTGCAGTCAAAGGAAACCTATGAGAAGCGTCGTTGAAGAACTTGGGTTTGTGCTCCACCACATATCGACCCTTTTCCTCCTCCGCTTCCTCTTCTTCCTCATCCTCAGCATCCCAAAGGAATCGAGCATACGAAGCTAGAACATAACTGCACCCACCATCAACTCTGTTCGTTAGTTTAGCAAAATTAATTGGGCATAACTGCCAGTAAAACGTGACATTCCCTACATGACATTATGCACAGATTTGGCCACCAGACACACCATCAAAGTTGGTAAAGCCTAGACTAGGATCCTCCCCGTTGGATTACAAGCTATTAACTGTGATTAATGTCCATGATTGAGTTTAGTGCCTTTCATCATTGAAAAGTCATACACTTGCCACTAAATGCTATCTTAATTCACAACCTTTTTTTTTTTGGGGACCTTACGCAATGGGTGACATTTTAGCAATAATTTTGTCCTCTAGCGGGTGACAATGGCAGTCACTACGTTCTTCACATGAGCTGATTCCTTTTATGTGACGATGATTGACAGCATACACTGAGAGAAAGTAAAAATCCCACTAAACCTAAAGATAAAATTTGACTACCACGAAACGAAAGAAATCAAACTTGATATAGAAAACCATGAAGAAAAAAAACTAGGAACATTAAGAAATCTAGTAGATCCTAGATCCAAATTGAGCCATCTCAATTCTCCAGTGATATATTAGAATGTGTTAAGCTAATCATATCAGAATCAAGAACCAACTCTATTTCAGTCTTAACCAAAGATGCAGACTTTTCAGTCTTCAAGCAGAAAACGACTAACCATATCTTTCTTGACACATGATTGTGCTAATGGTTGTCTATGTTAATCATATACGAAGTGAGAATCTGGAACCAACTCGATTTAAATCTTAACCAAAGATGCAGCCTTTTTACTATTCAAGCACATATACTTAACCATATGTTTATCTAAGACACATGATTGCGCTAACGATTGAGCTAATGGTTGTCAATGTTGATCAAATAAGAAGTGAGCTTGCAAACTTACCAGTCCTCGGGATCAGTTTTAATAGCTTGATCGAAATAACTCTGGGCACGGGAAGCATCCTTTTGCGTCTGCCATATCAGATCAGCATAGAGTGACAGAACATTGCCATCACTGGGGTTAGCCAAAATTGCTCTTCCACAATACTCCTCTGCTTTCTTATAATCCCCTCTAACCTGTTCACAAACTCGCAATGGTCAGCCTATTACCCCACCAACGCACCAAAATTTTAACAAATCGGTTTTCACCAATTAATAAGATTAATTTCTATACTCATACTATTCTTCCTTTTTCAGTTTTTGCAAATCCCTAAAACAAACTTTGAACTGTGTAATTATTGGCCTTACAGGTCATCTTCGCCAAGTTTGACATGTCAAACACTGCTTTAGTTTTATTTTACTTCAATTTAACATTTAGATGTGCTAATTATGTTCCACAAAATTAGCAAGAAACAGAGAATATGAAACGCAGGGAGCAATGACGACTGTCTCAGACTCAAAAGTACCTCTTTAAGGAACTTGGCATAGTTTGCAAGTAAGAGAGCATTGCCAGGATTGGCCTCGATCATTTTCTGGTAATAAGCGTCCGTACTTTCATGCCCATCTCCACCGCCCGATCCCCTCCCTCCGCCGCCGCCGCCACACACCCTCCCACCACCGCCGCCGCCGCCACTCCCGCCACTCTCCTCCACCACCAACCTATCCCTTTCCGCCACCGCCACACACGCCACATCAGGTCCGTCGATCATCGCCACCTCGCCCAGCCCAGAGCTAGACAGAACCCTCCTCATCGAACCGGGTCCCACTCCCACCTCTTGCTCACCACTCTCCTCGACCTTGACCGGCTTAGGAGTGCTGACGAGCGGCCTCGTTGTAGTCGTGACCTTGCTCTTCCTCGGCAACTGTAAGCTCCGGAGGTCCGACTCTGATAAGGGTCGGGCTGACGGGCTCTTGACCCCATGGTCGTCGCCAAACGACACGGATCTAGTCCTGAAGTGTTGTGGGTGCGAGAATTCGTGTTCCGGTGAGGATTCTTTCGGGTTGGGTGTCCATGAATTCAAGATCGGAGTCGATGAGCTCCTTAAGAGCATGTTTTTTCACAGAATGGAAAGGAGAGATTCTTTTAGAGAGAGAAAGAGAGAGGTGGACTCTTCACCGCCTCGTCGACATAGGGGGCAAAGGTGAAGGGCGTTTTATAGAGGAGAAAGAGAGTGAATGCTAACCGTTGATTTATTTTGGGGGAAATTCGAGCCGTTGATGGGGTTTCTACATGGTAGGCGACAGAGTACAGTAGTGCGTGTCCGCACGTGGTTATTGTTTAGGTGGCTGCGTTGCATACGCCCACAAAGAGGAGCAAGTACGACGTGGGACCAATCTTTGACTTGTGGGGCCCTTTGTGGTGAGGCTGTGGGCCCTACAGCCTGGCGTTAGTAGTCGATGCATTGTTATGCGGAGGTCGCTGCGTTCGCGCAAACCTATAACGTTTAGGTGACACTGAAATAATTCCTTAATTCAGATTTAGGCCATGTTTGGCGCTCATTTTTTTTAGTTTTAAAAATTGAAAAAAAAAAGCGCGTTATGTAAATTTTTTTTCCTTCTCCAATTTAAAAAATCAGTTTTTAAACTGAAGAGTAAAAAAAAACTCCAAAAACTGATTTTTTTTTTTAGACCACCACCACCATCCTCCCACCGCCGGTAGCCACCAGCCACCGCCACCGCAAACACCACAAAAAAATATTCAAAATAAAAATTGGGTTATCAAACACCAAAAAAAAAAAAAAACTTAAAATAAAATTGGGTTATCAAACACCCACTTGTTTTTGTAAAAAAAAATAATAATAAGCTGCTCTTTAATTTTTTCAATTTAAAAACTGAAAACAAAAAAAAAAATTTGTCAAACAGAGCCTAAGAGTAGCATCATTTTCTTTTGTATTATTGGCATGTAGTAATTTTAGTGACAAATTTTAGTAAAATAGGAGGGTTAATCAGGTCATATATTCATTACGTCCCTAACTAAATGATCGTGTTGAAAATAGCGAAAGAAGGGTTGAAGTTGGGACAAAAATTGAGATTTAGATCGGTCATTTTAGAAGGAGACAATAAATGCATTATTAACCTGTTACAAGAGCAATCTGGGCCAAGACTTGAGATCGAAGTGATCGTATACGACTGTCATTCTATAGCTAGATCTTTTAGTTAATGCCGCTTTTCGTATAGTGGAAGTAGGGGGAACGAGGTAGCTCACATGTTAACTGAGCATGCTCGTAATGAGCAATATAGAAATACCTGGTTGAATGTACTACCGGAGTGGTTGGTCAGCTCTCTAAGGAGAGATGTTGGTTTTTGTTAATTTTCAAGCGTAATAAAGCTTTTCATATCGGTTGAAAAAAAAATGGTCGTGTTTGACTTGCACGCTTGTTCAGAATATGAGTTATATATTTTATAAATTTATCATTCTACTCCAAGAGAGAGAAAAATGGGTTGATGAAAGATTAAATATGGATAGAGATATAGAATAAAAAACGTAAGAAGGGTAAACATGATAACACCCCAATAAAATCATTTTTAATTAGAAATGTGATTAATTTTTTTGAAACAACTTAAAAAAAATGATCAGACTTTTAGGGACGAAGGGATTAATATATAAAAGGAAAACTATATAGCACTAATGACAATCTTAGCAGCTACTCGGTTTAGAAACTAATTACAAGGGAGTGGCAAATAGTCCTTTTCATACTCCTTAATTATTACTCCAAGAAGGTGCAAGTGGGCAACTAGGCTTTAATAAAATGCAGAGAGACTAGAGTACATGATTTCTGGACAACCTACTTTTGACAAAAATGATTCCCATCTGATCTGATAGGGTTAAGGTTAACGTTAGATAATTATCTTTAGGTTTCCACGGTCCAAAGAAGTTGCCGAGATGCCCCGTCGCCATCTACCTGAGTTATTATTTTCCTGGGGACTACCTCCTGGCCGCCCATAAGCATCAACAACAAGCCTGTACCCCTCAGTCCCTTTGCTGGAAAAGAACTTATGCAGTATCGACCACATCTTAAAAATCCAAATTCTACTGAAATCGAGTGTAACGCCCCGATACCACATGTAGCTCTTGTATGGAGTTTCCTCAAATCGTGGTCGAGGAAGTACATTGTGTTTTATATGGCATCGGAAACCTTCTGCGATGATGGAAGTTTCTAGTAACAAGCATACATGAAGCTCGACCTTCAACAGCATTTTAAGCATCTTTGTTCATAATCGATGATGACAGGTACTACTGATCAACTTCACATGACGCTGGGTTTAGTCTAAAACTCTTACTAGGTAACAAAGTTTTCCTGGTATCACGTCATAGGAGAGATGAACGTCGTTACCATATCGGTGTATGATACTCAATCTCATAGAACAAATGGTCGACGACTAAAAATAGGTCACTCCACTTGATATCAAATTAGCCTGTAGTGCTTGGGAGATAATATATAATTACAAGTCATCGTCTCCATGTAAATTGTCTGAATCCGTGAAAACTTTCTCTGCAGATCTTTAACAACTGGAGCCCATACCTAATAATGCATTCGCAGTTCCAAGAACTGACAAAATGTGACCAATCAATCATGGATACTCTTCCTTTCTCGACAAAAGTTTTTTGGCGCGCGCAAATTATTGTACCACCTAGTGCTAATACTGTAGGAAAAAATATCAGTATATTATGCTGACTTTTATGCGGTCTTTTTTTATGATGTTAAAAATGAAAATTTTGAATAGCCCCACTTACGAAATTATTGTTGTTCCTTAAAACAAAAATGATATTTGCAGCAACAAAACACAAAAATTATAGTACGACACCATGTCGTTATTAGTCATGAATCTCATAGCATTGAAGTCCCCCGTTATGGTTATGTTCATTCCTATATCAGCATAATATACGTGGTCTAAAGGAGGAATCAAATAGACATAAAAATAAATATATGTCGCATATAAAGGTTACATATAGTAGTTGTCCGTAACTTTTCCGATAGAGGTCATCTGTGTAAAATCATTAGCCATTTCTGGATTAACAATAAATGCGAAATCAAATAAAATGATTGATTAAGCAAAGGAAGCTCTCCCCTACCAACCATAAGTCCAAAAGAAAGCAAAGATGCAGTAAAAATATATTTTTACTGTACTGAAATTAAATATGCACTTTGGCATAGATATTTTGCAGGCTGACAAAGACCAGGGGGGTGAATGTTCTCGACTTGCAGTGAGAGGCTTAAATAATAATACAATAAAGGCCAAAGGTCTACAGGTGATTTGCAACACTGTAAGCACAATGCAACCTCACAGACATACGAATAACAATCACCAAAGTCATGAACAAAACCGACCCTGAACAATCATCAAAACTAGACACTTGTTTCAAGATCTTTCTCTGAACAGAAATCTTGCAAGACAACCCAACACGAGTCACCGAAAAGGTTGTTTCAATGGCTTCAAAAACATATGGGAATAAAACTAAAATAAAACATATGCGTAATCATGTCTGAAGTTGGTCTATACCAAGAAACATTCATAAAATGCGGGGATAACCCATCTCTTGTTGGAAGCACAGGGACATCTACAGGAGAGAGCCGTGGATCTTACATGCTACTGCTCAAATGAAAACACAGTCCGCTTTCTTCCATATGGTAGATATCAATGCCAATCATCTCAATACCCAATAAGCTAAGGCCACAAACTCACGACGGTCCCCTAAAATGCTGATCTTCAATTACTATTTAACCTTTTTTTACGTGCCATTTCCCTCTTTCGGTAAGCATCACATTCATCTTAGTACCTCCTCCACTCGGCCTATGCCATATCTACACCCAGAAACACAGGGTAAAAATCACCTAGACAATATCTGTCGTCCAGCTTAATAACTCCATAAATAAGCTAAGGCTAAATACACAACAATGACAAGTTGTCCCCTCGGTTTACACATTACTAAGTAGTACTATTTCTCATTAAAGATTCTCCAGAACAAGAAGAGAGATAAAAACATAGTATTCACCACGTTTCGACGTTTAGGGAACTAAATCTCTGAAGAATGCTGTGCATTGTTACGTGTCCATGCTCCCTGCCTCCCTCCCTCTGTGAGAGGCAGTAACACTTTCCTCAAAAAATATTGTCCATCTCCAGCCAATCCTCCCAACACTCACTCCCTCCCGGTCTTCAATCTTTCTTCAGCCCAACTTGACCCCACAAGTTTTGTCCCGGAAGTGCAAAAGAGGTTTGGTAAATTTGCCCAGCAAAGATGAATTCTTGGACTCATTTATCATCCCTTACTACTAGGGCAGCATAGTATTGTGCACTGTGCCGCCCCACTTCAAATGTGAGCACCTGACAACCACCTTCACTATGAAATATCAATAGCTTATTTCGTGTATAAAAGAGTTACACAAAAGGGTCTTTAAATTGAAGGACTGCCAAAAAAGGAAGCAAGAAAATCAATACTTACCTTTCATTCAAATATGTAGGTATATTACTATTATTCTAAAAATAGGGCTACCTTTTTCCTTCTTAGGGTATGTTCCATCTAAATCTACTTCTATATACAAAGTAAATGCTTAGTACGTTACTTCCAAAACCGAGATCCCTTGTTCGGTGGACCATTGTTGCTTCTATCCCATACAGAAGCCCAGAAAAAGAGAGACATCCAGAAAAGAACAGCAAAAAAGATCTGCATAGTGTCTTGAAGTCTAGACAAAGTTGCTGGCAGACCTATGTCAAAAAGAACCAGAGAACCAGGTTAGGTTGCAAATGAAATACCTCAATACTAGTCGCTGTTGCAGAGAGACCTCCAGCTAAAGTTATTAACAGTATACAAGGTAGAACTTAAACCAGTCAAAACTCATTCAAATTAAAACTCAAACCACAAGCTGATGAACTAATCTATCTATTTTCAAATGGATCTTTCAACGACAAATACATAGACGACTTGGACATTGCATAGATCTCCAGCTACGAAAGAGCTACCTTTGCTCAAATAAAAAAAGTCGTAATAAGATATTAAGAAGTGGATCGACGATATTAAGTCCAATTTATTGCTATTATCTCCAAGAATTTGGTGATATGAAATCAGATATGCAAAGTTACCTACGTGATTACATCATGACAAATATAGTAACGGCACAAGAATCTTATATTTCCTCTACATTATAAACATACATCTATGACACTATACATGGTTAATCAATCTTATTGTGCTTATTAAACTAAATATACAACGAGTTAGAAATATGCAACGAACTTCTAACAAGACGAGTAAATTGCGCCCTTGAAAGGTCTCCAATTATACCGCCAAAACTTTGACCAAAATGTGTCTCTAACATTGCTATAGTAAGGTAACGTTTGAAACAGTTTTTCTTTTCAGTTTTGAGAACTGAAAAAATTATCGGCGTTTGACAGAAGGTTTTAGTATTTTTCCCCCTTCAATTCTATAAACCAATTTTCAAAATGGGGTTGTTTCTGAAAAAAACATTAGAGACAATTTTTAGTTTTTGTTTTAATTTTTTTGTGATCCACCTTTCAACTTTTATTGGAAACATTTTATGTCTCTTCTTCCTTTCAATCTTCATCACCAATACCTATCACCCAAGAACACCAAACCATAAACATTGCCAACCACCATACCCATTGATCGCCACCACCAACACCCCCGAACACCAAACTACAAACACTGCTAACGGCCACAACCACTAAATACTGATCTGCCACCACGACTGAATAAAACACACCCAAACACCAAACTTGTCAACACCGCCAACCAACAACTGCCGCCGCCGCCGCCACCAATGACCAACACCCAAGAACACCAAATCCAGGAACACCGCCAACCACCATAGCCGCTGATAACCACAACCACTAACCAACATCGCCGCACACCAAACCCTCTAACATCAGTTAACACCACGGCACCACCACTCCTCTAAATCCAAATTCACCATCGTACCGATCACCATTGTCCCTGCAAGAAACATCACCACAAGATTTCATCCCTCAATTAGCCCTAATATCTTCGATCCACTCAGGTAAATTCCAAACCATTCCATCCCATGGACCCAATTAAAGCCAATGAAGCCTTAATTCGCTAGCTAGTGGGTTAATGGAATAACAACAGTTGGACGGTGGCAGAAGAGAGGTGTTGGTCGTGGCGGGGACGCTTTTAGTTGTTGAAGATAGGAGCTCAAAAGAAGCTCTCAAGTACTAAAAAATGAAAGAGAAGAAAAGAGAAGAAAGATAAAATAGAAGAGAGAAGAGAGGAAAAACAAAAAAGAAAAACAAAAGTACAAACCAATTATACAAAACTGCTATCAAACAATTCATCAGTTTTGTAAAAGAAGGAAACTCAAAGAGGTTTTGGTTTTTATGAAAACAAAAACTGAAAATTGAAAACTGAAATGGGTTTCAAACACACCTTAAACTAATATGGGATAATATCATTTTACTTCCCTGAACTATCCACGGTTTGTTATTTTGGTCCCTGAACTTTAAAAGTCGTTAAATCAGTCCCTGTACTTTGTGCCGTTATCAATTTAGTCCCTCCGTTGAGATTTTCCGTCAAAAAAGACCACGTGACAGGCACGGGTCATTTTTTGAGGGGTATCAATGTAAAACCATATATGTTTTTAGGCAAAAAAAAAAAGAGAAAAGAAAACGGGAGAGAGAACAGAAGAGAAGACGGGAGAGAAGATGAGAGATGGCAGCCGGCCCTAGATCGGCGGCGCCACTCCCACCTCGGGACAGCCCCGCTGCCGGCCATGGACCCCATCACCGGCGATCAACTCCGACGCTCCTTCACTGAACGCCACCGCCCAACACCGCGACAGCCCCGCTCCCGGCCCTAGAACGGGAGAGAAGATGAGAGATGGCAGCCGCCCCTAGATCGGCGGCGCCACTCCCACCTCGGGACAGCCCTGTTGCCGGCCATGGACCCCATCACCGGCGATCAACTCCGACGCTCCTTCACTGAACGCCACCGCCCAACACCTCCGCTACCACTTGCCGCAACCAACGCGCCGCTGCCCTGTTTCCTGCAATTCCGGCTACACTAAGGCTACCGGCCATGGATTCGGTCACCGGCGGCAAGCCCGAGTCGAACCCGTTCGGGGCGTGCGGCTTTACCTTCGCGATTCGCAGATCCGGGTTACTCAAAGGGAGAGGGAGAGAAACAAGCAGAGAGAGAGAGAGAAGGGGGGGATAATTAGGGTGGGACTCAGTCCATTTCCGAAAATACCCCTCAAAAAACGACTCGTGCCTGTCACGTGGTCTTTTTTGACAGGAAATCCTAACGGAGGGACTAAATTGATAACGGCACAAAGTACATGGACTAATTTAACGACTTTTAAAGTTCAGGGACCAAAATAACAAAACGTGGATAGTTCAGGAGAATAAAATGATATTATCCCAACTAATATCCAATTATAGGAAGGCAGCAGCAGAGAACCCAACCCCCTTACTTTGCAAAATTAACAAATAACTAACGCAATGACTTAAGAAAGCACACTATGACTTAAAAACAAAGATGTCTCTCTAATTTGTCGGATTGAATTTCATTCAACCTACATGACTGCCAAATGGAGGGGATATTTGTAGAAGTACTTCCCGAGTAACATCGACATATACCAAATGAAGCTAATTAGCTTCATTTGGTATATGTCAATGTTAGTTAATTTGAAAACTAACATCGAATCAAAGCAATAGCTTTTGAAAACTATGAATTTCATGCAACTCCCCGGATACATTCATCAAATCCCAAGATAACTTGTCAGCGGTGTTTAAGAACCTGTCCTTGATGTACCATCTGGAGACCAGACCGGATCTTCCCAACTTTATCTCCAATAGAATCAAAATGCAACACAACCAAGCATGGACTCTACGACTCGTCCTCCTTGAATAATCATTAATTGGCCTGCACAACAAAATCCCCGCATTCATTCAGAACTAATTGTCCTCCCCAGCAGTACATCTAGTGAAGAAATTTGTGTCATCACCTTCTATAAACCAGAAGACCCTCAGTTTCTATTCCCAACTATTCTCATCATAAAGCATAAGCATCGGATTCATCAGCTTTCTTTTTCCTTCTAAGCAGCCTTTATTTAGCATAGGATATGTAGTTCCTACTTTAGCATCTTCATTCCATTCCAACAGTCTCCAGATCTCTAGCAAAACAGAGCTGAACATTACTGCAGTCGATAATGCATTTTCTCAAAATCAGCTTCAAAGCCTGCAATTCTTATTAAACACGAAGGTTGGTGCCCTATACATAACCTCCCTTCAACCTACATTCAATGCACAAAATTTGATGCACCCTTGCCTCCAAGTTTCCCTTCACTATGCATAAGAGAGCAACAATCAATAGTTCGACAAGACTGCTCTAAAGCAAGAAACAAACAGAGCTATTTATATCGAAGCTTTTGGCAATTCCCCATTGTTGAAAAGAACCCCTCAACCCCCCACCCGCGCCAGACGTGGTAATTCATTCAGTATTTACTTAATGCCTGCGAAGTACAGCAACAATATCTCGCCCATATCACGAAGCTGGCAAAGAAAAGATCCCCTCCTAAAGTTCCTGCTGAATGACATCACGAGGACCCAATGCCAAGAACCACCAAAGCCCAAAGAAAAGAGCATGGCCTCTTTTTTACAGACGACCAAGTTCGATGACCTATTAATACTAGTAAATGAATGGAGCCTTAAAGCTTAACCACCCCCCCCGCCACCCCGCGGGCCCCCCGCGCGTGCTCAAACTAAGATTTATAGATCTTCCATACACTAAACCTGACAATCAATTTACAAATTAATCTTCTAAGTTGCCACCACGTCCCTACACTATTCGTCCGACTACAAACAAAAGTCAGGCAATAGGATCACCTAACCCAAAAAACTAAGTTGCCACCAAGTGCCATCTTGACCACCAAAAAACAAATGCAAAAGATCGACCAATTAACACATTATGTACGGCATTGGAAAAAAAATGTCATTTAAGCACCAAAATACATGTTCTTAACACTAAAAGTGTAAGTTCTAACTGCCCACACCAATTTATCAATTCTTGTTTCTTAGCAGGTTCAGAGTAACAGCTTGAGCACGAGAAATCAACGAAACAGAATGTCTAAAAAAGGCCAAGAAGTTACAAAATTTCGGTATATTCGTCCTGAAGCTTTACACTTTGTTTGGCAAGGGAAGGCTTGATGCTGTAGTTTTCAAAATTATTGATATTGCTTCTTCGTTTTTAGTTTCTTTGAAAAATAATGTGATGGTCAGATGTGAGTTCAAGGATTTCAAATTCAAACATTAGGTCCTCCCAATAACATCTTTTAACTCTTTCGAGCAATTGAGGATCATAAAATTCTATCATCACCATCAAGTCGTTAAGACGTCCAGCCTTGGCGCAATTGCAAGTTACTCAGTTACTCCATTGTGACCTGGAGGTCATGCGCTTGGCAGAAATAGCATTCACGAAAGCTGGGGTAAAGGCTGCAGATATAAACACACTCTAGAACACCGTAATTGGGGAAAGCCCCAAACCGTCTATCACCCTTTTTTAAAAATGATTGAAACTTCTTAATCAATTGGTCACTCTTCAAAAGCAACATATGTTCCGACCATCAATTTAATTTATACTCACTCAATTTAATTTTTTTTTGTACCCGTTCGATTTGTTCTAGACTCCTGGAATAAATCTTGAACGCGTAAACATTAATGTAACTCATTGCTAATTACTATCTGAGTTCCATTTCAGTAAGTTCACAAAAAGTCAACCGGAAAACTTTTTTCAAACTATCTAGCCTTATCCACATCAGTAATCACACAATCTCTACAGCAAAAGGAAATACATGATATGCACCACACAAATAGCACGCTAGGTGTTTATACGCCGAGCATTTGAATTTTAAACTCTAAATTGGCCAAAAGTAATCTAAATTTACTCAGCGGAAACATCAAAATTAGCACCTGAGGACGAACTTGAGTCTTTCCCGCCAGGCTCGGATTCCGGCGGCGGCTGCGGACCGGGACTCGCCGCGCGGCACCGGCCGGACCACGCGCCGGGAATCGACGGAAATGG
This sequence comes from Escallonia rubra, assembly GCA_033065855.1. Classification (NCBI taxonomy): domain Eukaryota; kingdom Viridiplantae; phylum Streptophyta; class Magnoliopsida; order Escalloniales; family Escalloniaceae; genus Escallonia; species Escallonia rubra. The sequence goes on along the minus strand of JAVXUO010002322.1, from coordinate 551,508 downwards.
ACGGTGGAACAGAGCCGGGACTGGGAGGATGTGATTAGTGGAGAAACGGGAGTAAAGGAAACGAGGGCAGGTGATAGCCGGATTGGCGGTGGGAGCGCTTGCCAGCGCGGGACGGAGACAGGCGGCCATTTCTTTTCTCTTTTTTTCTTGGAGAAGAGTTTTTATTTGGCAAGAATATTTTTATCGGGCTAAGCTATACGTGGGCTTCGATTGTCTTACTGGACTTTGGAATTTTGGGCTCCAAAGTAGCCTTTTATGGGTATCCATAAGAGGCCCGTCCTAAATTTACTTTTCATGAATATTAGGATGTGTGTTTGATATTTATTCATCCTAGATATCCATATGAATAGTTGGAAGTTACTACTTACTACGCGATGTGATGGAGAGCTTTTGAGTCGATGATTATCCGAGCTTGAGTGACGATATATGGTATGATTATAGGCTCGTAAGGATCGGCCCGGGAAGTAACCGGAACACCGTGTATCGTGCTCGACTTGGTACTTTTGCTTGTACAAGAATCATATTTAAAAGAAGTTGTTCAAGTTCTTGCGAACTAAACGATTGAAGCTTGATCATCAAGACATAAAAGAAGAAAACTTGACAAAAACGCCAGTCCCGTGCTATCCTATGAGACAAAAGCCTCATACCGCAGGAGGCGGCTTCTAGTTTTGACAACAGAGATGGTAACGTAATGCTTTATGCTGATATGCAACCTCTGGAATTCTTAGTTTGCCATTCTTTTAACTGATCTTTTAACCTTGTGGTCATGTGTTGGAGCTACCTCCAGGATGGGTGCCTCCTCTTCCGAGTTTCATGTTTTGTTTAGCTTATGAAAAACCTTTACGCACGTACGTAGCTCTAAGCTACGATGTTGTCTTCCTTGTAGTAAGATATTTTGAAACTTTTTTCTCGATGTTTTGCAATTCACTACTTCATGCGATTCTCAGACTCTGGAACTTCCTTGACGATATCCTCTTACGTAGGATAGGTTGAGTACCACAGGCAGCACCCTTTGCACGTACCGTTATGGTTGTTGTGTCACAGGGTTTTAGGGAGTTCCTTTTTTCCTTTTTTTGTTCTTGTTGCATGTTAACAAGGTATTCGAAATCTACATACTCGACTAATCTCCCGTGTTAGTATCGTCGCTGCAACCACATAATATATACATATACCGTAGATTGATTAAATGTGTCTTTCACACATCATTAGACACAAAGGCTTGATAGGTATTTTGCACAATTACTAAAGAGAAAAGGATAAGTTTTGATGATAGGCTGCGGCCGAGACAGGGTGCCCTAGTGGGCACGTGCCCACGGGCCATTGGTCCAAACTTTTTTCATCTATTTGAATTTCATACGTAATGATTGGACAAATAGTGTCACTCTAGCTAGCACCTTAAATTTACTAAAATGGTGAGGATGGTCGTGTTACTTCAACGAATTGACAAAAGAAGAAAGAGGAAAAAGAAGTGAACATGAGATCGAATGCCACCAATGTATCGACCGCCGCGTGTCAAAATCTTACTAATGGAACTCTGTTTGACTCCTGGACTTTCATTCATTCACACGATTCAGCTTGCAGTGTGTGAACTAGTCTTTTCGTGGTACTCTATTTTCATAGTATATTTGTTTCGGTATCCATTTGTTATGTCACTCAAATAAGGTCGAACTCGTTAAGAAGTACCTTTTTGAAAGAAAAAGAAAGGAGAAAGCATTCAATAATTTTTACTTGGCACTTCTTTTATCTCCAAAAAGTTCATAAACGAAACAGCTAAATACCAACTTCATAGAGACCAAAGCAGCACACAAGTTTGTAAATTTTCTGGCTAAGCCAGCCACGACTGCTTTAGTAGAGAACAAAGACAAGTTTTACCTGCTCCGGGGACTGGTATCCAAACTTGTCCAAACAGTACAATAACCTAATTCCCCTGCATTTTTTTTGCCTTTTGAGTTTATTACAAAGCTAGTTATATCAAAGAAGAAAGAGAAAAGAACCACATGAACTCAAACCTATTGAGGTGCACAACCACGCATTGCCCAACGGATGTAAACGTACAAAGGCAATCAAAAGACAAAACGGTACGTGTACTTTGGCCTGCCATGCAACAGTTCTCCTTGCTCCTCCAAAAGCAATATTGGTACTGTTACTGTGCATGTGTGGCTGATTGCTATGAATGAATATAGAATTTTATTATCAGGTCACGGAGACATGACCGCTCCACGCTTGCTTCTGTTCATGATATTGACACCATCTTCGTTTTTAAGCATACGAAGGGAAGGAGGAGATGTCTTTTCATCTCCAAAAAAGGACACTTTCTCACCTCCAGAATTGACCAGAAAAAGAAAGTGTTAAAAGTACATAACAAATAGTAACATACACTTCCGCAGCACTTTTTCCTTATTTTTTGGCTTTGAGGGGGTGGGGGGGGAGTGGATCATGTACCTTCTGATCTGCTTTAATTTGCATATGGAGACCACATTTTTGTAATGGAAACATAATACAACTAGGGTTGAAAAAGCTTATTCCCGCATCTGCACTTCCATGAGAGGAGATAATAGGTAGTATCATCACCCCCACGAGACGACGCTACGAATCCCTTCCTCTGATGGGGAGGAATGACCAGAGTCGCCACACAAGGCCTGCAATTCATGCACTTGTTCACGCATCCGGGCGGCCTTGAACCCAAAACCTTATTAATCTGTTGCACATCACTCTCGGCGAAGCTTGGTGATGTCCCAACTGGTAGCATACAGAATTTAAGCAAAGCAAGCATCACCCAAGTTAATTACTACCATTTAACACGTACTAAATGCATATGAACACATGCTCAGATTTGCAAGCCATGCATGAAAAAGCATATTCATTGTTCATGAGGAGTATTTTCATAGGAACACTAATATATGAAGATCTTGTATAGATATTCAGCGGGTGGATCATTCACAATTTAACTATAGAATGTATAAAATTAGGAATCATAGGGTTCACTCTCTTTACCTGATTTGGAAGGCACAACTGTGAGAGAAAAGATGATCAGAATCACTGCGACTGCAACTTGAAGGCCGAGTGGGTAGTTTCTTGATAGAGTCATCACCATCATTGGCGCCTGCAGACTGGGGGTGGAACAAAGGATGCTAAGGAGCAAGAAGAAGAAGAAAATGTAAGGGAGTTTATCGGAGAATGGAAGGGATGCGATAAGCATGTAGTGTTTACAGACAAGGTTAAGCAGTGTTTCCACAACAAGGGACAGTTCTCTGATGTTGATGACTTCTCCACCAGTTAAATGCAAATCTCAAAACTAGAAAAAATGTTTTTCGATCTACTTTCTTTCTCCTTTTGGGAAATTGTTGCACTGACTTTAGCCCTTTTGTTTCTTTTTGGTGTACTGGAGCCACTGTTCGGTCTTCTATTAGCTGACTTTAATTTCCAAGGACTTCTTCAATGGCCAAACTACCCTTCTGGTGGCACGAAAACCTGTATGTTTACTGAAGTCTGTTTCTTTCTTTAGACCTTGTGTTCATGAAACCTCATTTATTACAACTAAATATGGCTTCCATTTTGTACTCTCGAGCAAAGCGGCCAGGCCCACGTGTACCTTATGGTACAATATTCACTCTACAACGACCAAAAAGAAGCCAAAGTTAAATAGTCACTTGCGTCATCAACACATTCATTCTCATCGTCAACCGTCTAAAAGAAACAGACTCAACGGGGATGAGGGCAAACAAGGAGGTGCAAGTTTATTTTTCCATCAGGTAAAGATTCTATGAATTTCGAACTGATTACGTCTCCTTCGAGTTGGGACGACGGGATTCCATGGATTGGCCAGTCGTTCATTCTTATTCTCTCTCGATCTGGTCTAGATCTTACGTAAACAGAGGTCGGCAACGGCCAGGAACTATGGTGGTTCTCTCTAAATCTGGTATTAATCTGTGAGTAGCTAGGAACATCAATATAATGTGGATGATTGTTACCATATGATAGTCTTTTTGTTGCTTAAAATTCTTTAGCGACTTTTTTTTTCCGTAGAAGAATCTCATCTTTCTACTATTAGCAACAAACTCTGTAGTTTTGAAACTAGTAAAAAAAATACACATTTATTCTTTACCTTAATGTCTCGACATTGTGTATTTAAAAAAATTAAGTTTTTAATATACAAATTATTGAACTCATTCTGTAACCTCAGTTTTAGGATTTAGAATAAAAATCCGAGGAGGATGATCTTGGACACATTTGCTCACTTCGCTTGTTACCAATTTTTTGTTTTCATTTTCTCAATGTTTGGTACTTAGGATGTCTTTGAAACCCATTTTAGTTTTTAGTTTTTGTTTTCAAAAAGACCAAAACCAAACCTCTTTAAATTTTTTTTTTACAAAACTGATGGGTTGTTTGATAGAAGGTTCCTATAATTGATTTTAACTTTTTTTTTTCCTCTGTTTTTCTTCTTTTTCCTTTCTATTTTTCCTCTCTTCTCGTTTCTTTCATTTTTCAATACTCGGGAGCTTTTTTTGAGCTCTTATGTTCAACAACCAGAAGAGCACCACCATGACCTACACATCTCCTATGTCACCGTCCAACTATTGTTATGGCAGTAATACACTAGCTTGTGAATAAGGATTTCATTGGGTCTGATTGGGGTTTGATTGGATGAATGACTTTGAATGGCTTGCAATTTAACTACGCAGATCGATGATACTAGAGCTAAGCAATGGATCTTATGGTGGTTTTGTTATAGGGACAATGGTGGTCGGTATGATTGTTGATTTGGATTTAGAGGAGTGGTGGTGTCGTGGTGGTGAACGATGTTGGTGTGTTTAGTGTTCAACGATATTGGTCAGTCGTGGCGGTGGTTGTGGTTATTTGTAGCTATGATGGTTGGTGGTGTTCGTGGTGTTGGTCACTAGTGGTGGTGGCGGCGGTCAATAGCTATGATGGTTAGCAATGTTGGCAGGTTTGGTATTTGGGTGTATTGATTACTGGTAGTGGTAGATCAACAGTCATTAGCTGTCGTCGTTAGCAGTGTTTGTAGTTTGGTGTTCGGGTGTATTTATCAGTGGTGGCGGCGATCAATAAGTATGGTGATTGGCAATGGTGGTGGTTTGGTGTTCTTGGGTGATAAGTATTGGCGATGAAGATGAAAGAGAAGAAGAGACATGAAATACTTTTAACAAAAGTTAAAAGTTTGATCTCAAGAAGAAAACGAAAACTGAAAACTGAAGTAGCGTTTGATAATATTTAAGTTTTCAGTTTTTTCTTCAGTTTTGTAAACTGGAAAAAAAAACGCGTTTGGCATACAGTTTTTTTTTTTTGTCCTTCAGTTTTGAAAACCAGTTTTAAAACATGACTGTTTTTTAAAACTCAAATTTTAATTGGAGTTTTGGGTTTTCAGTTTTGCTTTTTGTTTTGAGACCACCACCATCGTCGTCACCCCACCCCCACCCCCCGCCACCACCACCCCACCCGCCCCCCCTCCGCCCACGCCACCGCCGCCGCCATCAAAGAAAAAACTCAAAATAAAAACACCCATTTGTTTTTGTAAAAAATAAAAACTAAACTAGTTTTGATTTTTGTCTTTTTTTTTTAAACTCAAAATGTAAGTGATTTCAAACAGCCCTTGAGAACTCCAAATTTGAGTTTTCAAAAATAGCCCAATTTTGAAATCCGATTTTCAAAACTGAAGGAAAAAAGAAAAACTAAAACTGTCTGTCAAACGCCGATATTTTTTTCAGCTTTCAAAATTGAATAAAATCTGAAAATAAAAACAGTTTCAAATGCTACCTTAGTTTTGAGTGTTTTTTTCAAAAGTGCTAAATTCCAACACTATGCATTGCCATTTTTTGCAAATATGTTATTCGACTTTACTCAACCCAGTTTGACATATAAACGTGTTGACAAATGATAAATAGACAATATGGAGGCATTTTCATTTTTTTCGAACAATGTGCAAGAAATATCAGTGTTTTTACAATTATGATAATGATATTCAAACAAATCAATGCATGTTTTCAAATTTTTAAAGGGCTAATTATACTTATGTCCTTGAGGAGGTTAGGGTATAATTACAGGCAATGACAATATTTTGGACAAATTACACTTATGTCCGTTGACCAAACGGAATCTTAAAAATCCTAACGGTTTTAAAAAAATGACTTTAGTGCCCTTGAGTTAAAAGGTTAATTTCTTTCATATGCCATTACTTTTCATCTCCCCTTTTTTCTCTTCCTTTTTTTTTCCTCATAAACTTCCAAATCTACCCATAACAGCAAGTTGACGGCGGGGAAGCGGACTGCCAGAGTGAGGGAAAGGAACTGCCGGCGAGGTGGGGGAGGGTAGACGATTGCAAATTGCAATCGATTCAAATTGCGATCTCACGAAGCATCTTCGAAGGGCAAGGTGAAATTTAGGAGGGAGGGAAACGATGGGTATGCTGCTGGCTGCGTGGGGCGATGGAGCTATATTTCTCTCGGATGGTCGGCGACAGGTGGATCTGATTGATTGGGCCACGATGGGGGGCTGCGGTGGATCTGCTTTGTTCAGCGAAGAACAGAAGGGGACTGTTGGCGGGGAATGGGACTGCCAGGGTGAGGAAAGAGGCTACCGGCGGGGATTGGGCCACGATGGATAGTGTAATTATCTAAACCCTAATTTACAAATTAGGGTTCAAAACCCTAATTTTCAAATTGGGGGGCTTGAAGTGAAAAATTATTCAATAATCAATATAGACAATACAAGGGCAGTATTGTCATTTTAAAAATACATAACGATAACATCAGGAAAAAAATATACTTTTTGGACGTAACATTGATGGATGGACATAAGTGTTACATTTTTAACGTTTTTAGTCATGATATGTTACATTTTAAAACTTAATATCATTAACTATAATTACACTATAATCTCAGGGACATAAGTATAATTAATCTTTTCTTAAAATACACCTCTTCTTCGCATCTTAAAAAACATAAAAGTAGAAACAAAAGAAAAAAGATAATCCCACTCTGGGCTAGCTGGCATTCCATGGTCAGTTATCTTAAGGAAAAATCTCCCAGACAAAATAAAGGGTACCGCACCTTCTGAGTCGGTCAATGCTTCTGCAAATAACGTACACTAAAGTTGCCATGACATGACACTGCCCTTCCTATCATGTTAAATCTATATGACTGCTTTAAAATAGTGTTACACCTATGACTCTTTTCCTTTTAATTGATGTTATTTTTTAATCTATTATTTGGAGAAAAAAAGTTAATTTGTTTGTTTTGGCTGTGCAGCTATTTCTTAATATGTTTTCTTTTATATGAAACCGAAAATCGGATATATATTTACCATTCATTGAAGTAATTCTACTATCCAAACCAAAAGAGGAAAAGAAAAAAGACATTGCCCCTCATCTCTAAATTTGGCATTACATATGCAAAATATTATTGAGGATCGACACAGTACTAGGTACATAACATTGTACTATAAGCTTATAATATTGCCTTTGGCCGAAGTTTAAAAGCTTATGCAACAATAGCATTTTCGCGAGCATATATTGTCAATGTTTGATATCGACCATACACAAAAATTTGCGTCGTTTAGTTCTTATTCGCGGTATATTTGTCCTCCTTAAAAATATGCAGTATAGGACAACATGATTTCAGGTCATCTTTTTCAGGGCAGTACCAATTTGTGATGGAACGGAAGGCCAGAGGTAGGAAAAGGTTAGAAGGGCATGTTCTTAATTTGGACAAAAATGTACTTCTGGTAACCCCATCCATGGGTTAGTCACGTCGAGCTTTGTCTTGTGGGGTCTGGACCTGGGGGGGTTTGGTTTGAGCCCGAAGGACACCTGCCATGATTCCTTGATGTTTATATACTCAGTATAAATAATAAATTTAATCAGCTTTTGGTCTATGCAATTTGCTTTTCTTCTTCCTTTTTTCTCAGGATCAACACACCCCTCTTGGACTTGGCGACTGCTTGTCTGGTTCAAAAGCTCCTATCTCCCTTTGGTTTCGGATTGACTTTATCTAACTGAATTTTGCACAAATTTAATTTTAGAAATATGTTATTTTTTCGGTTTTAATATATCAATTCACATCATTTTTGTCGTTAAAAGATTAATAATCATTGTTAAAGTAATATTTATTACTACAAAGAAAGGTGAAAAAACATATAATGAGGTAGAGAAGCTTGAAAACCCTAATTTTGTTTAATCCTCCCTTGTTGGAAATCTTTGGCTTGGTATTCTTTGCCCTAGTAACTTGTCTCTCTTAAGTTCAAAAAAAATTTCGCTACCAATTTTTGTTGCTCTTTTATTGTGTTAAAAGGTCGAGGTTTGCTCCAATTTGGACAAAAGCAAAAATGTATCTAATTCTTTTGCTACTTGAACAACTTTGGGTTCATATTATTTAATCGACTTTTGCACATATTCATTTTTAAAGTGTTAAAGAATAATGTCCTCCGGTTTTTGAAAAAATCCATTTGAATATGAAAGCTGGTTAGAGCAACTTCCTCTAACGCCTTTTAGAAACAGACATGGATTCATCTTATGAGATCTTCGGGCTTTGATTACAGAGGAATAGAGACTTTGCAAATAAAACCCAAGAATTGGCATTCATTGTTGTTAATTTATATGTATATGGTTACAATTACGCTCCCAATGCGCCTACGATGTATCACTAGATGGGCTGTTAGCTAGTGTGAATCATCTTACGAGGATAGAGTATGTTGTGGATCAACCAGAGGAGATATGCGTAAAAGTATTAGCTCCCAGGGAAAATCCTTGGATTCCATCTATTTTCAAAAGGTTTGCTCCAATGTGGACTGGATCAGAAATGTATCTTAAACTTTGGTTCCTTAAACTCTATCTTTAGTGACAAAAACATCATTGCAGGGATACAACACCTTTAGCGACGAACTATTACGACCCTCTCAACTCTCCTTAATTAACTATAAATAACAACACTTTTTTGGGCCAAACTAGTGAAAAAAGGAAGTTCAAAACAATTGATATCTACTTTCGAATTGTAGCTTGGTCTGACCTTTTTTACTTCAATTTAACCGGGTACTACTTAGGCTTGTTAAAGTATTTACCAAAAGATAAATTAACATCTATCAACAATCTATACTATTTATAAAAATATGAATGTTGTAAATCATTTCTGAACGATTTTGTCCTCCGTTAACTACATTAATAACACTATTACCTTCCCTTTATGACTCCGTTTTAAATTTTGTTGAAATTAAATGAACATTGGATACAATGAATCTATTCTAAACATTGAGAAATGAAAAGTATGATGAGAAAGAAATATAAAAATTCATTTATTACTCATTTTTTAATTTGGTTGAAATAAAATAAACATTGGATAATGAATTGGGTAATAAGAATTGTGATTTTTTTTCCTTACATTTTTAGGTTAGCAAACAATTAACCAATTTAAAACAAACACAAAAAAGAGAAAGAAAAAGAAACTGAAATACGTGAAAAATTACTCCAGAAACAAAAAAATGTTGAAAACAAAAAACATGGTAAATATGCATCAAAATGAAGGGGGGGGGGGGGGGGAGGACAAGTCTTGAATATGGCATCAATTTTAACTTAAAATATGTTCAGTTATTGCAGTTGAAGACTAGAAACTTTGCATGATGTACAACATTTGTATTTTGAAATCCAAAGCACCAGCTGATCTTGAAAATTACATATTTTAAGTGTATATCATGTTCGAATCCCCATACCTATAGCGCCATATACAATTGCAGTTCTCACCTTCCAAAAAAAAAGTGTATACCATGAACCGATTTAACAGATTACAAAAACAAAGATGCAGATTCATTCTTTTAATTTCTCCATTTGCTCTTATTTTTAGGAGCACGATCAAACATATCTTCAATCCAAAAGCCTACAAAGAAGATTTTCAAACACTGAACTCATTACAATTGCGAACATCAAATATATATTTCTTTTAAAACAAGTTAGAAAAGAAATAAGAACATAATTGAATTATATTATTTTGATCACAAAAAAGTTAATGATATCAGCTTAAAAATTACTTTCGGCCACATTCTCGTGCAACGCACGTGCTCCATACTAGTACATACAAAAACGGCAAAAACAAAAGGGAAAGGCAGATTTGTTACTATGCCACAAAGAACTCCTCTGTAGCATGAACCAACATGGCATAGTTTTAGAGAGCCTTTAGACATTCTTTTCTATTTTTGCCATCGTCAACACCACCACTAGGCACCACCTGTCAGCGCCACCGCCACTGCCGACCATGCACCACCACCACCATCTCTGGTCTCCACCCGCAAAACCTACCACCATGCTATAGCCTCACCAACAAGGACAACCTGTCAATAGTCGCCCCACCCTCCATGTAGTTACCACGACCTTAGCCACCCACCACCAAAGCAACATACCACCCGCAGGATCTAACTAATAGCTGGCGGGATTCAAGGACAATAGGGGAGGCAGCGTATTGTGACAACTCTCATTGCTTTGCGACGTGATGATGATGACGATTGAGAGAGAAAGGGGGGGAAATGATTTAGAGTTACAATTAGGATTGTAGAGTTAAAACTAAACCTCTTTGCCTATAAGGAGTTAATATATTTGTTGTTATTCTCTTGGGAAAAAAAAGGCATGTTGTTATTTCATAAACAATTTCTTTATGACTATGAACCAAAACAACGATGTTTTGAGACCCCTTCATCCTTTTTTTAAAAAAAAAAATTATTGTCAATACCACCACCTCAACCACCCGTCATCAACATTGCTTACCATGCACCACGACCATAACGCCATAGCCCATCCACCACGACAGCCCCCCGGTCACCCTATCAACCATTGGAATCCCAATCACTGCAGAACAAGCCAATTGCTGGTGATATTCAAAACAACATGGGATAAGGGAAGAGGGCAACTCTCCTTCCTTTGCCAACATGATGGTAGTGACGGCCGGAGAAAAAGAAAAAACAATTAGGGTTACCTTTTTTATAAAAAAATAAAATAAAATATACTCTTTTTGTCCCTAATTAATTGATTGCGTTTGACTTGCACGCTTATTTAGAATATGCGTTATATTTTATGAGTTTTTCATTTTACCGTAAAAGAGAGAAAGAGGGTGGAAGGAAAAAAAGCAAATCAAGGAGAAAAAATTAATTAGTAGAGTATTAAATGTAAAGAGCTATATATAATAAAAAAAATGTAACGAGGATAAACATTAAAAAGTACCTATACAATTTTTTTAATTTAAAAAATGATCAATTTTTTAAAACATTATATATATATATATATATATATATATATATATATATATATATATATATATATATATATATATATATATATATATGGGCGCTGATCCGTTGAAAGCGTGGCCAAAATAGGAGATCTTGCAAATGCGATCTGACCGTCCATCCCGAAATATGGACGGGCCAGATCGCGCCTTTTTCGAAAGCTGTCAGTCGTCCGCCATACAGTATGGCGGACGTGTTTTTTTACATTTTTACCCCTCCGCCCGTCCGCTAAACTGTATGGCGGAGGACATTAAAGTTCTGATGGGAGACAGCCAAAAAGACGTCCGCGATACTGTGTACCGGACGTCCCTAGGCTGACACCTGTCCTTAGGCTGACACCTTTTTGCCCCAACACTTAAAGTTTTTTTTTTCGGCCCTATTTACGTCCGCTATACTATATGGCGGACAGTCAAGCAGAAAGAAGCATCCCCAACACTTAGTTTTTTTTCGGCCCTATGTACGTCCGCTATACTATATGGCGGACAGTCAAGCAGAAGGAAGAAATTGGGGATGCTTCTTTCTGCTTGACTGTCCGCTATATAGTATAGCGGACGTACTTTAATGTTCTGACACACTCTCTCTCCCATCAATTTCTGACTCTCTCTCTCTCTCCTCTTAAATACCCATCCGCTACATAATGTAGCGGATGATGGACATGAAAGTAAAAGTGTTTCACACATCTGTCCAAACTTCTTGCTTTCAATCATCTCGCAAGGCTCGGCAAGTGTTTCACGCTCGAAGTTTCGCTCTTCAGGATGAAAGTGACGAAGAAGTGATCCGAGAACCAACTAGACGGGCTCCTTGTCAGGCTACACCTCATGTGAAACTTATCCAATCGCACCATCACGTTTGCCAGTCGCTCACCCACGACCACACCTCCGTCAATCGGTCAATCGCAGACCCACGGCCTACAGCGGCCACCAACAAAACTCAGATCATAAAAAATGATCTGGGTTTCAATTGGGTCTCAAAATTTCAAATGGGTCTCAAAATTTTAATTGGGTCTCAGTTTTCGCAAACCCAAAATGGGGTTGCCACAGCAGGTGGATTGCTGCCGGAAGCGGAGCTGCCGTCCTCGGTCCTATGTACGGAAGCGGAGCTACCTTCCTCCGTCGTCGCCAGAAGCGGAGCTGTCGTCCTCGGTCGTCGCCGGAAGCGGAGCTGCCTTCCTCGGCCGCCGCCGAAAGCGGAGCTGCCTTCCTCGGCCATCGCCGGAAGCGGAGCTGCTTTCCTCGGTCGTCGCCGGAAGCGGAGCTGCCTTCCTCCGTCGTCGCCGGAAGCGGAGCTGCCTTCCTCTGTCGTCGCGCGCCAAGAGGCTTCCTTTTCCCTTCGGTTTCTAGCATGGACGAGAGAGAGAGAGCGTCAGAGAGTCAATTAGAGAAACAGAAAATGATGAGGAGAGAGAAAGGAAAAATGTCAGAACATTAAATGAGGAAAATGAGAGAGAAAGAGGAAAAAGTCATGAGATTAGTCCGCTACATAATGTAGCGGATGGAACATGACCGTATTTTTGTCAAAAAATCGTCCGCTACATTATGTAGCAGATGAACTTAAAAAAAACGTAAAAAAAAAAATTGGACAGTCCGCGATACAATGTAGCGGACGGGCGGAGGGGTAAAAATGTAAAAAAACACGTCCGCCATACTGTATGGCGGACGACTGACAGCTTTCGAAAAAGGTGCGATCTGGGCCGTCCATATTTCGGGATGGACGGTCAGATCGCGTTTGCAAGATCTCCTATTTTGTCCACGCTCTCAACGGATTAGCTCCTATATATATATATATACCTAAGGTGAACAACACGTCGGCAGCAGAAAAATCAAGGCAACATGACTAATCAAATATTCAAATATATTGTAATAAAGTACTAATCACCATTTATTTTCATCGTCCAAGGCCAAAGAGCTCTTTGTTACACAAAAACATCCAGCGTCCAAGACACAAAACACAACGTACAAGACACAGTTGCATCATTGGACTTGTACCTCCTTCACATCTCTCTCCTGCTTCTCAGTCCTGGGTATGGTGATAAGCAGCACACCATCCTTCATCTCTGCCTTGATTTCATCAGCTTTCGCGTCCGGGGGCAGCACCACGCTCGTGTTGTAGGCACCATAGTAGTAAAGCTCCTCATCAGACCCTTCTTCCTCTTCTTCCTTGATCTCCCCTTTTACAGTCAAGACCCCGTCTTCAACTCTGATCCTCACATCCTCCTTGCCAAGCCCCGGCATATGATATCTGAGTTTGTAGCACTCATCCTTCTCTTTGAGTCTTCCCATCAGCCTTGATGGCCCAAACTGCTTGAACAGCTTGTTGACGTTCTCAGTTGCTTGCATCAGTGCATTCCCAAGCCCCGAAGGGAAGAATTCTACAGAAAAACAAAAAAAGTTACAGAATTGCCGGGAGCAAAGTTAGTAAAACAGAGCAAACAGTACCCCAGAGAGCAGGAGCGGGCTCACGGTTATTGCGCCTCCATAGGCCTCCCTTTCGTTGTTTCTTTGGGAAAAGCTTGGATATCTTGCCACCCTGATCCTCATCAGAGGCAGCAACCTGTTTGCCCTCTGTTGCCTCACCAGCAGCAGCAGAAGTGGAGAGCCATCTCAGCTTCTGAACATCTTTACCGACCAGACTTCTATAGGCAGAAGAATAGGGAAGAGCAGCCCTCTGTCCTAGATTCTGCAGTGCCAAACGAGCTAAAGCCATTGTTACCAGGTTAAGAGGAGATTGATCCAAGGATGATTAGGGGAACTTAAAGACAGAATGAAGAGGAAATAGACTGCTAGTAGCATAATATGATGGTGTAGTTGATATCTCTGAGGGCTTCTAGGAGGAGGGAGACACGTCATAAAGGGTGTCTCATGGCAAGGGATTGAGAAGCTTCTTGCTTCTTCCTTCTCAAACATGGAGAGTGTTCCAGAGGGCAATGCATCTGATGCCACGTTCCTTCTCCTTTTCGCGTCCACTCTCCATTTTGTTGCCGTAAATCTAAAAAATTGACGCTTAAGTGTCACTTAAGACGTATTAAAAGTAAGTTAATTCAAAATTGGAGTGCAAACATCGTGTCACCATTTAAATAACCATAAGAATCTTGGTGTTGGAATCACAAAATAAAAAGCAGTTATATTTATATTATTTTCACAACTTAAGTTAAGTTATCAGCACGATTTGGCCTTCAATACTGTCGAGATTGGCAGTCCGCTGTTTGTTTTAGGTTAAGTCGTTATCCGTCACAATATGGAGTAAAAGTCCATTACATAATGGAGCGGGCGGTGACTTTCCGTCCGCGCAAACTTCTGCTGAATTATGTATCAAACGATGTAAGAACTTACAAAAAATAAAAATAATCTAAACCATCCACCATGACAGCGTGAACAGTTGGACCGCGCTGAGTCGTCCGCTATGGCAAAGGGATCAACTCCAATTTTTTGTTGGGTTCTACGGAAAGTGGAGTTTATAGCCTCTCACCTTATGATTATCAAACGCAACACAACACGAGAGAAATTCATTACTGACAACAGCAGTGGCATCAAGATTTATAAATCGTATCCGTTTAAGATGTTGAAATAAAGTACAGATCAGCATTGCGTGGAACTGATGACACATTTGATTTATAGTGCACCCTTCGGCTTGGAGCAACTTTGATCATACAATAGCCGACATAGGATTTAATGTCCGACTGGCATCGAGCATCTCCCGCCCTCTCGAGTCTCAATCATACATCCCTTCCTGCTCCCAGATGTCAACAAGAAAATCCACCATTTCCTGATAGTTGACAGATTGAAGGTGGTAAGGTGAAGCATCTTAATGAAGAAGACCGAGCAGAACCAAATTCTTGACGGTGAAGAGACTTACAGAGAGAGGGATAGGCTTGGGGAATGGCTTGTTGCTCCCAAGCAAACTATCATAGGTTGCATTCCAACTGCAAGGCCAAAACTTTTTAGCGATGCAGATACAGTAAGCGCTGAAACAATACAAGCGAGATTCATGACTACTGAGTAGCCAAGTTTACTAATAAAGTACCCAATGTAGGGAACCCCTGAATTTCTTTACGAGAAATGCAAGCTAATCTAGGCACAAGTGATTCAAGACATGCCAGTAACGGTAGATGTTTCACAGCTCATGTCATATAAGAGCAATCCCATCCATACAGACACTGTAATAATTATGCAGACATACGATCAAGTGCTTGAGATTTGGTCAAATTGCCTACTATAGTAGAAGGCTCCCCGCCAATGCCGAATCTGGAAAAACAGGAACAATAGAAAAATCCCCAAAGCTCACCCCCAAATTTTGGAATATGTGCACAACATACATAGATGTGTCTACGTTTTGGTTTTAAAAAGTAAATCCATGCCAAGAGTCCCCACTTTCATCTCTATTAATCTTGGAGGGTTACTTCTGCCAATGTAATGCAAGTTCCCCACTAAGAGATGAAAACTTTTTCGAGAGCTATACAGACAAAAGATTGAATAGAAGAATCGGGCATCCATCTTCCTTTCCTTCGAAGAGGGGAATGCCTTGTCTTGCCAGCTTTCAAGATTGTAGATGATTACTGATATAGGAGAGTAAAATCATGACATACCCAATTCCTATAACTAGATTGGAACAGAACTGCAACCACATGTCTTCCCTTTTTTTTTTCCTTTATTTATTTTGATATAGGAAATTACTAAGAATTATATCTCCCAAGCTTCGTGCAGACCTCATGGCAGGATAGTCACACAATGCACAATGCATCTACTGCCCTCCAGAACTTACGAGGGTCAAACAAGTATCATGCAACAATGATGGTTTATACCTAAGTCATAGTTCGACTACACTAGTTTGCGACGGGTTAACTTACGTAATACAGGTAGATTTCTTTTGCTAGCACATGTCCTTATCCGGGGCTCACTTGACCCCATCAAAGTACATGTAACTCACCTCAATTTTGGTTCACGAAGCTGCTGTGCCCGGTTCTCAGACCTTTTATTTCCTATCCAATGCTGCCTACTTTGGTTCCAGAGAAGAAGACCTGCAGCCATGTCATTTCCGAATAATGTAACTTGATCTAAAGATACAAACAGAAAGAGATAGTAGCCGGAATAATAATTGTGAGAAAACTAGGTAAAACATCAAGTTAAAATAGATGAGGATTATATGTGCCCCTTAGAAACAGTCATCAAATATATTTAAACAAGAGGAGTATAAAAGAACAACAACCAATTATCTCCGAATTTACAAGTCCCATAAACTTCCCCACCCTCGCGAAACTCCGTCAACCAGACAGAAAAGGGAAACTTATGAACATAGTGACAACAGATTGATCGTTTATAAAAGTCTCGAGAGATCTTAAGTGAGTCTCCATTCAAAGTTAACTAGGAATGGAAATATATAGCTATGTGACACGTGAACCAGTACATTAATCCATGTATGATCAGTAACTTCTATGGAGTAATAACAACTTGCCATGATTTACAAATTCAGAAGGGATGTTCCCACTGCCTGTGCCATGAGCATCAATGGCTTGATTGGATGTGCTGATTGATGAGATGCTTCCACGTGACTGGGCCGCGCTGTTGTCCATGTCACATGTGCTGGTAGTCCAAAAATCCTCCGATATGCTAGGCTTTGACAATGTCCGAGTTTGAAGTTTCTGTCCTTTCAGCGGCTCATTAACTGAGGTAATCAGTTTGGGCTTAGTATCACATCCAAGACAACCACTGCTCTGTTACAAATGAATTAGTTCTGTAAGAAATCACATTCGACCACATAAAATAACCAATCACTCATATTCTGCAAGCATCCGTCTCAATCTGAGACAGAGTAGGGTACTTGATGAAAAATACACTGCCAACAATCAAATTCAAACAAGTTAATAACTGTAAAAGGCAGAATCAATACCAGTAGTCAGATCGACTGCAGCAATACAGGCATGTCTCAAGCCAATTACTGATTTTTTTTATTTTTCCTTTTCTTTGAGGGAGTGGAAGGTGGGTGTCTATACATTAAGGAAACTTTATTGGACTTGAGTCAAAACAAGATGTTGGAAAGGAAATATCGTATTTGTATGCTGAGAAATTGTTAGAAAACCAATAAGTCATGCTGGAAAAATGGGCTTGTGTAAACTTATTGATAACTGAAAAGAGGACTAACTTTTATTAGTTGAGTAGGACAGCCAGGCTAATTAGCAAGCAGAATTTTAAACAAAGAAAAGCAACATTAGTCCAAGTAACCACAAAACCATTTCGAGTAGTAAAGCCGAGCTTCAACTATTTGACCTCGGCAGACTTATTAAACGAGGCAACAGTTGCACCTTAGAAAATTCTTGTTGGAACTTGGGTCAGCTGCAGCTCGCCAACTTTGCAAGCTTATTGACTTTATATAAGACAGGTTCAGTACAAAAATTGTATCACTGAAACCATATCCTACGATATTTCAAGCAGTAAAAGCATCTTGTAAAATATATCATACAGAATTTCAAAAACATTAAAAGCATTTAGAAAAATTGCATCACTGAAACTATATCATACGAAATTTCAGACAGTAAACGCATCTTGTAAACTTAAGAATCCCAAAAAATGAAAGTCAGCTTGACGGCAATGTAATAGACAGCCTTGATAATCCATAGATTATTCTGCCCTATTCATCCATGAGATCTGGTATTATGACTGTTCTTGTACTTCAGCAACAGATAAAAGAGTCCTTAAACGTGCACACCAATTACAAATACAAGAGCTTGACCTATGCACGCTCATACAAGCCCAAGCGTGTAACCAATATCCAGGGCTGGGAAGGGGTAAAATAAATGTGCATGAAAAGTGTACGATAACTATAACAGTCTTTTCCCACTAAAATCTGTCCACCAATCTAAAACTAGTGGTCCCAAGAAAAGAAGTGGCTTGTATATGTCTGGAGACAAGCACGCCTCAATTGGTGAAGAAAAGAATTCCTTTAGGAATCCACTTAAGATTGTTCCAAAATTGAAATCTTGATTTGTTTTAGACATTGCAATATAGCTTGATTTAGAAACTAGGCACATTAAAGCATGGTTAAACAATACAATGATTAGGTAATCTATTTGATAGTTTCCCCTGTAGTAATTTCTTTGGCCTATTAGTAGCGGTCAAAGTGTGCCAAACAGTACACAAAGGCTGCATTCCCATATGCCACTCTTTCTTCACCTATGCTAAGTAGGATTGGTGAGTTTGGAAGTAACATTCTTCCGCTAATCCAGGCATAAAGCACTTAAAGCCAAAGAACCCAAGGAGGGGATCCATAGCCACTGGGCAATGCAAAAGAACTATGACCTATCCTTGACACCCCCTTGCTTATAATAGGATGAGCTTAAAATTTTCCTCCTAAAAGTGACCCGTTTAAGATCGTTGCACTGGCCTCTTCCCCGAGAAAATCACAACCTTTCAAAATTGTCTTTTCATGGAAATCAACACCCTCCCCCTAACACCTTCCTCCCCTCCAGTCAAGTAAGACAAACGCTCACTATTAAGATCAAGTTCACCTTCCTCCCCTCATTTGGTATCTCCGCTACGTAATCGGGAATTATTTCTATCCATTCCTATCAGATTTTCGAGAGAAGATCACTCATACCTAACCAGGGAAAAGAACAAAACATGGGATGCATTTTCTGATTAAACACGATATCAAAATGGTAAAACAATGCAACGACTACGGCAATTTATCCGTAATAATGCAAAAAATTTAAGCGACACTTTCTTTTTGGTCATATATCTGTTGCCATGGATGCAAAAGAAGCATATTTCCACTTCTTACTTTAAAATCATCATAAATTCCTTCTTACAACATTTCCGTACAAGGAAATAGCAAATTGATTTCACCCTCAGCTAAAATCACAAGTTATGAAGACGAACAGCCTAAATGCATATGTCAAAATTAAAGCTAACCCCGAAACAAAATGTGATGATGGAATCGATGGTAATTACCCCATGCATGCGACGATATGAAGGATGCAAGCGGTAACAGATCCGAAACGTAGCAGTGTTGCCACCGGTAACATCGATTTTTCAGGAAGGAAAGAATCAAGAATCCCTGCAGAATTCACAGAATCAAACATATGCTACATACACACTCAAATATTGATGCGGATATATGCCAAAGAGATATATACCTCGAGAGAGCGACTCTTTGCCTCTCCCCCTCTCTCTGTCGCCTTCCTGTAATCGACGATCGGCTTATGAAACCCTAATTTAACTGAATTTGGCTTCTGATTGAGGTTTCTGATATTCCTCTTCTCCGGGAAATTTATTGGAGAAAAGGGTAAGAGAAAGAAGTTGCAAATTTGTCAAAAGGGAAAATTGCATAAACCACCCTCGTGGTTTGGGTCAGTTGCAAAAAGACCCCCGCCGTTATAAAAGTTGCAAAGAGACACATAAGGTCGCTGATGTGTTGCGATCGTTAAAAATACCGTCCAAGTTGGCGGAGACTGATCTTCACTCTCTTAAAAAGTGCGTGTGGTAGATTTTAATACATTAAAAAGACTAAAATACCCTTCATTTCTTTTTTCTCTACCACTCAAATCCTAATTTCTTCTCCAATCTAACTAAACCCTAACCCTAGCAGCCACCTTCACCACCAAAAACCCTAGGCGTCACCGTCATCCGATTAACCCACGTCACAATTGCTCCACATATAGCCCCATCCATCACCTTCATCCCTAATTTATGCCTCTACCCAGCCCCAACCACCAATCACCTGTGCCGCCGCGCTAGCCTTCATCATCCCCATCCACATGTGCCGCCGTCACAGCCTAGTCCACCCACCATGATCAAAGCAGATGAGGCAAGAGGAAAGGGACAGGATGGAAGGGGAAAAGGAAAGAAAGCCGTCGCAGATCTAGGGTTTCAATCCTAGATCTAGGGTTTCAATCGCACATTGCGATCTGAAACCCTTGATCTGCATTTGTGCGATTATGATTGTTGTGGTGTTTGGGATTGTTGATGTAGGTATGTGGTGTTTGGTTGTGGCGCAGTGGTGGTGTGGGGATGGCAGCAGAGCGGGACTGGGCGGTGATGGCGGCAGCGGGGTTAGGTGAAAGTGTTGGCGGTAACGTGATTAAGTTCAACCGGTGGCGACGACGGGATTGGGTGCAGGAGATGGCGGCGACGGCTGTTGTGGGTGGGATAGGTTGCAGACAGGCGGTGGTGGAGGTGGATATGGCTGGTTGGTAGTACGACAGCTATGGTTTCACCGGCGACGGCTGAGGTGTCGGCTGATCAAACAAAGAACGAAAAAAACCCTAGATTATGGTTTATATATGTGGGCAATTTAGACATTTCTATTATTCTGTAACGGGAATCGTCTGATGCAACACATCAGCGACCTCAGGTGTCTCTTTGCAACTTTTATAACGGCAGGGGTCTTTTTGCAACTGACCCAAACCACGAGGGTGGTTTATGCAATTTTCCCTTGTCAAAAATAGTTCATCCATTTGGATAGTCGTTCGCCACTCTCACTGAATGGCTAGCGACACTCTTTACGCACAATAAAAATTATATATTGTGACTTACTCTTACCGGGTTCATACTTACTTTTTATCGCGTCAATGAGCGAGTAATTCTAGTTTTGTCACTCTCTACATTGTACAAGACTCGTTTAAAAGTATCGTTCAAAAGTATTTTTCTTTTAATTGATACTCTAAGCTTATATTTTTATCTAGTTTGTGAATATTTTTTATTAGAATGAATCACGCGTTTGGTAGCGCTTTATATAGCACCATATTGAAAAAGTAGGGTTCGAACCAGAGGTCTTGGGTTCGAGCCCTGAGACTGCAGTTGCATTGAAACTTGGTAGGGAGAGATTCTGCCACCCATGTGGTCATGCCCGGTTCGAACCCGGATTAGTCGGCTCCCAATGTGGTATCCGGATACCGGGTGGTCTAACCAAAAAAATATTGAAAAAGTAGGGTAATTTGTGACAGAATAATTTGGTGCTAGGTTTTTTGTTTCCCAAATCTCGTAGGTAAAGGTTTTTTGGGTTAATTATTCTCGATAGTACTCAAGTTTGTACTTATTATACTCTGCTATCTGTGGTATCAAAAATTACAATCTACCTCGTGAGGTTTGTGTTAGTCTAGCGGAATGGCCACTCTGTTAGGTTACCATCAAGAGATTTAACTAGAAAGTGATTATGTCGTGCAATATAATAGTCATATAACTCAGTAACTTGCCTAAAAAAGCCCTTACAAAAAAAAAAAAAAAGATCTGCAGGAATGATTGCTCCATTTCTAAGTTATCCCACTGCGAGGAAACTCCAGGGCAGCAGCTTCTTATTGACCAACAAGACAATTGCACAATTTGGACTTGGCTGTCTTGAAATTTTCTGTTTAGTTAATATGAAATGACGTCTAATGCAAAATGGCATATATAATCGGAAAAAATTTAGTTGCTACTGCGGTCGAAGAAATCTTCCTCTTATCCCTACATAACTACAATCAATCGTTTCTAAATATTTCTAGCAGCTTTTATTTAGGGACGTTAAAAAAATACTGTTAAGAATTGTCGTTGAAAGTATTAGAAGAAAAGTCACTAGAAACATTTAGCGACTATTAATTGTCACTATATACGGGATTGAAGAAAGACTCATACAACTCCGGTAGGAGCCATAGTTTGTTCTTGATAATCTTTCTACAGTTGTTTTGTGCCTTGACAAATTTTGACAAGCGACAGATTGTAATTTTTAATACCACGTATAACCGTGTATAATTGAAAAAACCCTTAAGTGATACTCAAATTTTCAACTAAAGTCTACGTACCATCATGCAAGCTCCCCAAACAAGGCTTAGGGCAGTCAGGGAAGAAAAATAATAAGACAAGAAAGACAACAAAAAAACATGGGTTAGGTCACAGTTAGTTGAATTAGAGATTATGGAGCTTTCACTCCGATAAAATATAAAGACTTGCTGCAGCAAAGCATCTTTAAAATATTAGCAAACAATCTCTAGAAAGATATGCTGAGGGTTGAACCAACCTTTGGGTTGAAGCCTTGAAAGTGATTCTCCTGATGCAGTTCCCTCCTCTCCATTTATAGGATGGAAAGGCATAGGCTTTTGGTGTTCCCTCCGGTCAAGAATTGGCACTACAACAACAAAAAAAGGCTTTATGGACGGAATTTTTCGTTGAAAAAGGGGTGCATTCCGTTGGAAAAGACCTTTACAGACGAAAAATTCTTGGGTCAAAGTTCATCGGTGATAACATCATTTTACTGAAAATCTCCCGAGACTTTTATCCTCGGATTTTGCCACTTTTATGGATAGATATAGGAATTTTCTGCAATTGCAATGTATTTACATATATTTTCTTAATATGCAAAAAATATAATTAATTTCACACAGCTCCTGAATAATACAAGTTATGATTGAGTTACATCAATGGGGCTCCCGTCAATTATACGAATGGTGAACAAAGGGATGAGGACGAGCAGAATGCCACTTTGGACGAAGACTGATCGTATTGAGCTCGCACATGTTTTTCCGATGCCATCACGGTTGGAAAGCATTTCCTCCCTGCATGAAAAGAACGTACATGCCACTATCGTTGGGAATTGTATATTTGTATTCAACCAATAAAATATTGACTTGTCTTTGATATGATGTATTCTTGTAATGTAAATACTACAAACCTTAAAACAACAAGATCAACTAGAAGCTAATCTGAAAATTTTAAGTTATAATATCATAGTGATATAACATAATGATAGCGTGATATATCTCAAAAAATGTGAACATACTTGTACTTGATACTCAGACGTCCAATTTTGTCATGGTTCTTGCAAGGCGAGCAATCATACGAGGGACAAGCTCGACATCGATTCCGTGTTCTAACATCCATTGTACTTTAGGATTGTAGGACACCACATCTAGTATGCATCCAGAAAAACACAGGGTAATGATTTACCAAATTTTCAAGACATATAACACATAAACATGAGCTGCTACACTGTGTAGACACTGTGCTTTTTCAAATTATCCCAACTGAACATCTAAATGCTCATTATTCCGTAATGAGTATCTTTGAATTGAAACTAAGGGAGAACACTTTTATGATTTTTTTTTTAAACTTTCAACTCTATCCCTTCATAATATACTAACTTAAAATTAAAGAAACATTGATCATGGTCATTGTTGAAATTTCTTACGCTTCAAAAAATAACCATATCATTCCACTGCAATTTCAACTTCTTATTCATCATCATTATTCCAACCACTTCTTTTCCGCTACTCCTTCCTCACTCGATCTCTATTTTCATGAAAAACTGATTTTTCTTTTTATCTACCTGTTATTAATTGCATCGATTAAGTTTGCATGCACATTATGTGTGCCGAGTGTTGAGAGATATAAACTTCACATTGGGTATCAATCCCACATCTGGTAAATAATAAACAATACTTCAATACATATGTCATGTAAGCCTCTCCCTTCATTGCCAATTGGTTTTGAGGTGGATGTTTTCACATGGTATCAGAGCTGGTCGATTCAGGCCCAACAGACAATTCAACAACTAGTTCCTCACCGTCACCCAATCAATTTCTCTACGTGTTAGGCCCACTCAAAAAATCAGTCGAGTCACACGTGAGGGAGCGTGTTGATAGATATAAACTCCACATTGGGTATCAATCTCACATTGGGTAAATAATAAACAATACTTCAATATATATGCCTTGTAGGCCTCTCCACTCATTGCCAATTGGTTTTGAGATGGATGCTTTCACACCGACAATGCTAGTGTTATCACATGCACAAAGGGATGAGACCCCCTCGCTTGTGTGCCTAGCCTCCTAACAAACTTGAGAGTTTTTGGTTAGTAAAATCGTTTTCTCTTCAAATTAAAAGAAAAAGTCGGGACAATATTAAATCAATTAACTTATTACAACTCATACATTAAAGCATTTTTCGTATAAAAAAAAAACTGCAATCATCGTATGAATTTATTTTAGGTTATTTATTCGCTTTCACCCTTAATATAGGCAGGAGTCCCCTTCAAAACCCTGAAATATTTTCTTCTTTTGTTTGACATGTAACCCACCCACCAACCATCAGCTTCCCAACAAAGAAGCATTTTAGGGGTGTTTCATTAGCTTAGGGAAGTTTCTTAGAATTGCAATGACCAAAATTTTAGTTAGAGCATCGCACAATAACTGTACAAATAGATGCTGATTCACCAGGAAAGAAAGCCCTTACTAAAGTTTCACACTTAGGGTTTAATAAGTCAGTGGCCATCTTGATTTTTCAAATTTTTACCCTCAGTTTGATTCTTGATCGATCTTGGATCCGCCGCTAAGCACAACCATTAATCACCGTGGTTCAATTTGGCAATTGCACTACGTTTCAAAAGGATACATTTACACTTCTAAGAACGATCCAACTCCACTTAACGCGACAACTTTGAGTTGATCCTCATCTCACATTGTAACATATATTTCTTTTTCCTTCTATTTTTTTCCAAATTTTATATCTCTGTTTATTTGTCAATGATATCATACAAGAAAGTGGTTCATAGAGAAAAAGATATGAAATAAATTAAGGCAATAGAAAAGGAAACTTACTTTTGGTAAAGTTAGCATTGGAATTTTAATAAAGTTATTTATTCCACCTTTTGAGATCATTCTACACTTCTTCAACAAAAAAAATAGCAATAGTTATTAAAGTAAGTTAAAGTTTAAACTACCTTCTGTTTTGTAGCCCCCCCACCTTATTTGTAAGTAACTCTACTATTCTTATTTTCATCTAGCATGTCAAATATTTTCCTCCTCGCCCGTCCCATATGGAGTCTATCCTTTAATTTACAATATTATTCATTGTAATTTTTTACCTTTTGATATGTATTCACTACGGCAGTTTGTTTTTGCACGGAAACTAAAAGCTCATTTAAATTTTAGACGGGGGATCGAAGTTGTAAAAAAAGAAAAATTAAAGTTCACCACTATAGTTTAACGTGCTTACCAAAAAGTTACACGAGCAATGGCATTTAAGTTTAGTGTAATCATGATGGATACAATGCATTGTAGTCGATAGGTATAGTCTAACGAGATGGTAAATTTTCAATATTTCTACACCGCATCGTCTCCGCAACCTTTACATTGAACAAAAAATCATATTTACAACTGATGAAAATCAAGATTCCCCTCTCGTTTTGTTCAAGCCATGCACACATAATCACCAAACCAAATTAAACTATTGCATAGGAGTTACATCGATCAATAGGACACCCTATGGATACGATCCCTGATAATCCCTCTGTACAAAGCCAGCCGATTCTCCGGCAAAGCTTCAATGCCGCAAGAGGCACCATTTCTCGGCGACCGCCGCCGTCGTTGATATTTCCTGAACTCCTCGCCGTTCCCACTTGGATCCTTCACGCTATCAGCGAACCGAACACTCTTCTTCACTCTCCTCCCTCTCTTGCCACCTATTCATGTCAAAGCAGCAACGAAAACCACATCACCCGTTTGTATTCCCTCGAGAAAGAAACGAAGGCAAAAACAAAACTAACCCACGTACCTGAAGACAAGCAAGATCGCAGAATTGGCTCTTTAGGGTGGAAATCATGACTCCCGGAGAGTTGGGCGAGTGTGAAATTCTTGTCCCGCAGAACTGAAATGAAGAACACGGCGCCGGACACCGCCAAGGCGGTGGCTATAACCACCCCTTCAGACCTCATGATGGAAATAGAAGACATGTTTGATTCAGTTCAGAACAGAGTCAGGGACAGGTATGCACGTATATATTTGAGAAAATTTTGCGGGTGGGATTGGTATTGTAGCAGTTCAAGTTCAAGAGGGACTGTATAAAGAACAGGCGTGAGAATCTTGAGTTGCCCTTTGGCTTTTTTGAATGGAAAGTGAGGACAGAACAAAGTGTTTGAGATTGGATTTTGCTGGAAAGTGCAGGACGGAGACAGGGGAGTGCAGAAGGGGCTTGTGCCTTGCGGTCAAACTTTGAGTACAGTTGGTACCGCCCCAAGTTGGCGTTGGATTTGGGGCCAACACAAGGAGCAACCAGCCTGTATACAAACGGGAATTGAATGAGCACCGTAGACTAATCCATTAGTGCCCATAAAGTGAAAGGTTCACTCTGACGTGGACTCCGTGTGCGATTATTGGAAGCGGCACAATCGACTCTTATCATAAATAAGGAACAAATTTTGGTTGATATCCGGACAGTAAGAATTTTTTTCCAAACCCAAATTATTATGACAATTAATAGTCGCTAAATATTTAGTAATTTTTTTGCTAACACTTTCAACGACAGTTCCGCATTTTTTTAATGACACTAAATAAAAGCTACTAGAAACATATAACGACCATTAATTATCGTTATATGAGGGCTGTTAATTGTCGTTATATGAGGAGTAGGATGAAGATTCTTTCAACCCAAGTAGCAGTCAATTTTTTTTCATAAATAAATAGCAGTGGTGGGCGTTGGGAACTTTGAGTGCGTGGGGAAAGAGTAAAAGAGTCGGTAATTTTCTTCATATGTATATCATGGGTATGGCAATTAAAGAAGACGTTCATATCAAAAGGGTTGGAATACCAGAAGTGGGTCAAGAGAGTCTAAAATGAATTTGAAGGAATTGGACCGGAGTTAGAGATTTCAGTTCTGAATGGAGCGTCTAAAACTTTGAACTCAATTCCGTCATCCGTTTGACTCTGAAAATGGAAAAATCCATGAAATGAACACGAGGAAACTCGCCCCATAAATTCAAATTTGCGGCGATTTAACATTAAGGGCAAAGCTTGATATATATCCTCTCCTTTTTCTTCCCTTTTATTTTTTGAACTAAAGCACATGACATGAAATAGAATCACAAACTATACTACACCCACACGGCATATAACTTGCACTTAATGGGGCCAAAGACACATTTGCGCGGGGCATATATCTTTCTTAAGGACATATACCAAAATATGATAAATTATTTTGTCTGCACTTTTCCCTTAATCTTGAGTACTAATATTTTGATCTTTTTTTCTAATAGAACCCATCAAAACGTGAATGCTTCTTCTCTCTGAACTTTTCTCTCCCTGAACCCTAAATGTTAGTGTCCTAAAATACAGCCATTTTTTGTAATAGTTGTTGTAAGTCCGAACGAGAACGTCTGGAGTGGGTATCAGTATCGTGAAGCCGACTGGCCTCCTTTGCATTATCATACTGTAGCATGGAACCCTTTGTAACACAAGCAACTGCTGTCTTGAAAGCTCATACTTTCAACAGATGGTAGTTTATGCCAACTCCCACGTTCGTCGTTCAATGAACCAGATGACACACCAGGAGGAAATTAGTGCTACAGCTAGACCCATTTTGTATGGTATATGCAATATTAGTAATGCTTTTCACATTTGTAAATTAGTAATTGAGAGCTCGAGATTACTGACTAAAGCTGACCCATTTTGTATGGTAAATCCAATATCAGTAATGCTTTTCACATTTGTAAATTAGTAATTAAAAGATCGAGATTACTAACTAAAGCAATTTCCGTAGCCATTATTGCATGCAGAGTAAGATTGATAGTATCCATGAATTGGAGATCCCCAATCTTGTTCTCTAATATTGTTAGCTAAGCTCTGAAATATGCATTTAAACTCATTGGAGTATTAGATCGTAATTAGTCGGACGCCTTTGTTTATCATATATCTTCATGCGATGTTTCTATTATCCATCAACAATGCTAAATGTGTCAATAATGATGTCAAAACAATCCTTATCAACAACCCCAAGTTACCTAAACCGAAAGATCTGTTCAGGGATGGCAATCACTACCCAAATCCGTTTATCCATCCAATTCAGCCTACGTAAAAGTCACTCAAAACCATCCATTTATATATTTGCATTATGTGAAAAAATTTACAACCCACCAACCCATTGGATTAAATGGGTGCTCATTTACCCATCAAAACTTTTTTTGACAGATTAACTTTACACAAAGCTCACTTTTAATAACCGGTTAACTCTAATTTCCCGTCCATTTCTTCTTTTTCTTTCCTTTTCTTTTAAATCACCAAGCCCGCAACTGTTCATCGCCACTCCTTCACCCAACGTTGTCGTCGTCTCCACCCACTAGTGACGGACAAACCACCCGTCATCATTGCCGTCAGTCTCTCACCAAGTCTCTCACCACCTTCGTCGTTGCCGCTTTGCCACCACCACTGCTACTCCCTTGTTACCCACCGACACTGCGGCTTCATCAGCCCTGCTATCACTTCAGCAACACCCTCACTAATGATTGCTTCTGAAATTAGATCTATTGTCGTGTGGGTTAAACCTCAAACTTTTTAAATATTGGTTGCGTGGTGGCGCGATAGGACGCTGAGTGGTGGTAAGGTGGTGGCGTTCTATGTGGTGGGGTGGATGGTATGACTATTCAATGGTTTTGATGAATGGTGGTGATTGTTGTGCGTGTGATGGCGTTGATTGAATGACGGAGAACTCTTAGTGGATGTGGTAGCTGTGAACTCTTAGTGGTTGTGTTGCATTATGGTGGTAGCGGCGATTTTTGCCAATGTGGCGATGGTGTCAATGACAGTTGATGAAAGATGTAAGAGTAGATAAGCAAAACAACTAAGTGGGTCATTAATGGGACCAATTTTATATGATACCTATCACATTAGAGCTGATTTACACTACTATAGTAATAACAGGACCTCAGACTTGCAAATTGAAGAGACTAGATCCCTAACAGTTTTTGCGTGTCATGATTGATGTATATCAGAATTGGGTTAATGGAACTTTGCTGCAATGAGCTCTCTCTCTCTCTCTCTCTCTCTCTCTATATATATATATATATATATATATATATATATATATATATATATATGAGAGCTGATCCGTTGCCCACGCTAGCAACTTAACCTAAGTTGCTAGCGCGATCTGGCCGTCCACGGCCGAGAATGGAAGGCCAGATCGCGCGTCATGCCCAGTATTTTTTTCACCCGTTCGCTACATAATGTAGAGGACGGCCAAACAGCGCTAGTAACTTACTAGCACTATCAACGGATCAGCTTCCTATATATATATCTTTTGCTTTTGTTATTAAATAGTGCAATAACCGTTTATTATTTGGTGCCCCCACTTATTTGTAATCTTGTATGACTTTCTTGTAAAGCCGTAAAGGCTGCCACCGGTAAACTCTTTTCTTATCGATGCAATTCTCATCATTATAAAAAATAAAAAATAAAAGATGACCAAGCTAACCCACAACTAAATGGATTGCAATGGTTAGCCACCCATTTATATCAACCCGTTTAACCCACACCCAAACCCAAACCCAATTGACTCACCCATTTTGCCACCCCTAGTTCTATTTGATATTTATAGCTTAGCACAGGTTTTGTTCAATATATT
The DNA here is from genome assembly GCA_033065855.1 of Escallonia rubra. Taxonomy (NCBI): domain Eukaryota; kingdom Viridiplantae; phylum Streptophyta; class Magnoliopsida; order Escalloniales; family Escalloniaceae; genus Escallonia; species Escallonia rubra. Next base: position 521,875 of record JAVXUO010002322.1, on the reverse strand, counting down.
GAGAAGATCTGCCAACTTCGCAAAGTGTGCGGGCCGAATAACCTTCTGCAAAGCTAAACCCATAGAACGAGGCTAACAAAGGGTTGATTGTTCCTTAAGCTGCAGGTGCAGCCTACGATGGCTACCAACGAGAAGCCGGGCAAGCGGGACCAAGGAGATGGGATGGCAAGCTGGCCGAGTAAGCAACAATCCTCGACCTTACTGGCCAGGGAGAGGCGAGGTGCTTGGTGGTCTTGGTGTTTCAAGACTGGTTTGTGTGTGTGAGTGTGTTTGTGTGTGTGTGGGTGGGTGGGATTATGGGGTGGCTGCTAGTGGTGGTTGCATGATCAATTTAAAGTAGCGGGTGATGGCTAGTGAGGCGAAGATAGATGGTGGGTGTGTTGTTGAATGTTGTGAAAACATCCAATTCAAAATCAATTGACTACGAGGAGAGAGACTTACAAACCTTATACAGAGTATATTGAAGTATCGTATATAATTTACCTGACTCGGGATTTATACCTCTCAACAAATGTCGATAGAAAAAGAGAGGAGAATTATACATTTAAGGACATGCAATGATGTATTCAAGCGGGCAGTACAGTTTGGCTAAAAAAGAACTAACTTAAGATTGGGCTCTATTTGGTGACGAAATTAAAACCGGGATTTAAGTGGAAAGTGTGGACAAGCACCAGTTTAAATGGTAATTAATTCATCAACAATGTTATTAAGAGCTCTGATTAGATTTCTATTAAAAGAAGAACAACAAAATTTAGCAAAAGCCGTAGAAAGTAGGGAAAGAATCCTGTCAGCGGAACAAACACAATTTTTATGCAGCAGTGTTCGTATAAAATAAGCACGTCTTTCACAACTAACATCAGCCATAAGATTTGCATAAACACTAGTACATTGACCATGTAACACACTAACATGATTGACAAGTACCAGCATCTAATCAAACAAAGAGCACTGAAAATTGCTCCTGAAACCTTAGATGCACACTCTGCAGAAAGTTACCGTAATACTAATTTATTACTCTACTGAAATCACTAGTAGTATTCAAGGGAGAACTTACTAGCAATTACTTTGATAACAGGCCAAGTAAAGGATCCATTAGGTGGTCAGGATGGGAGGAAGGTAGTCAGACTTGGCACCAAGAACCCGCGCCTTGGTGTCAGGGAAAAACTCGGTACCTGGAAGCTCTGTGACAGTCCCCTCGCTTGCAACTCCAACAGGATAGCGGAGCAAGTGACCAGGAAGGTCATGTTCAAGACGCTCACTTGAATAGAGATCCCAATACTTGTCCGCAACCTGATTCACCTTCTGGACACACTCGACGCTATCGGGCTTCAGGAAGGTGTCATCGAGCATGCCAAGGTGTTCATACCATAATGCCATTCGGAATCCATGAACCTGACCCCTTGCTGGCTGCCTGGTTGATAGATGATATGGTTGATATGCTCCCATAGCTATCTCAGAATCTCTGGCACCATCCATCGACCTTTGGTTGATGTTGGCAGACCCTATTATTATGTACTCATCATCAACTGCAAAGGACAGGGTAGCGTGATTAGCAGTTTGTATGCATGTATGTGCATGCCGACATCCCCTTGTGGTGGTGCTGCCCACCTTAACCATGTGGTAATGCTTGGCCAGTATAAAAAGGCACAAGTTTACAACTAAGGCTACTCTGTTAAAGAACATAGTATAGAAACAACGTGAAAGCCTTTTTGGGATTTCAAAGTGTAATGCAGTATCAGAACTTCTTTTACGAGTTCAAGCATCGATATCAGATTTTGTAGTTAGCATAAAGCAAAATCAAAAGTAAGTAAAATTTACATGAATCTTGTCAGACCAGAGATTGTATCGTAGACATTAGTAGGCTTCCACTTACCTATCATCATCTTGGCATGAACATAGATCATGAAGCGACGGGCCTCCCGGGCTTTCACATAATCTGAATCTGCCTCTGGATTCTCTGGAGGTTCATATTCTCCACTCTTCTTCACCTCCCGATTACCAAGGCAGAAAAAAGTCAAATAATCCCTTGGGTCCTCCACAATCCCTTTAGATTCGAGAGCCTGAACAATATCTTTATACATCATCTCCATCGTTCTTCTCTGCCAGTCTAATATTGCCTGTACTGATGCACTCTCGGGGATACCTTCGGGCCACATTGGAACAACAACATAGACAGTAAACCTTTCCCCAGCCTCAATCTTACTTATGATCTTTAGTGAAAGCTCCTTTGGAATAAGATGCAACGCACCGATGTCCTCAACCTTGATATCATCTGCCTGCCAGCCAAAGGAGCTCCCAAGAAAATATTGATTTTCGATATAAATGAAATGCTTCGCCCGTCGAATAGCATGAATATAAGCATCCTGAATGCTTCTGTCAATTATATTGTCCTTCCCACTGACAAGACCTGCTTTGGCCGCATCTTCGGGTGTATCCGGGAAGCCAAAAGCAGCCCCACCATCAATAGATCTGAACAACTGAACATTCCACGTCTCATGGTCATCTGGGTACGTCACTGGAGATGGGGGGATGATAATATCATCAATCTCTCTGAGGTTAACAAGTATATCCTTTCCGCCTTGCTTTCTCCATCTTTGCTCAAAATTAAACAGAACATCCCAAGCAATCGGTCCTTCAAGCCGGGAGTGAATGTCATGCCAAGGCTCCCTAGGTCCACCTTTAGTGATTGCAGCCCCAGTAAAATTTGGCTGGTGGAAATCATCATGGTGTGCAGTGTCCAATGTCCTAAAAATTGAATGGAAGGGGGAATCATACCTTCCATCACAAAGATCAATACCTCCAACAAAACTCACAATCCTTCTCCTCTGCGATCCTTCACTTGGCATTTCACTGTCCACCACCACAATCTTCTGGTGATGAGTGAACATGGTAGATATTTGTAAATCCTGAATTATGCTTCCACCATCATCAGGATTGCGAGGGCATAACACACAATGAACATCGGTACCTCGAAAGAAATTATCAGTGTCTTCATCATGGGTGGCCATCAACCCATCCTTCTTCAATAAACCCACAGAGGTTCTGTCATCCCAAATAAGCATAAGAACGTTAACACCTTCACTTGCCTTCTTCTTGAGGAGCGCGCCAAGGGTGATGTCACCTCCAGGCTTTTGCCTCCTTGAGTCCCTTATTAAGGAGATTTCGGTATAAACAGACCAGCCGGTGATGTAAATAAGGTGTTTTGCGTTAGTGATTGCATCAAAGACATTTTCCCAGCATCTGTGAGGGTCGTAGTACTTGCCACCAGAAAGTGGGATTTTGGGGATAAAATTGTCTGGCACATGAGCATCTTGATACAAAGACACCCGACATCCTTGTCTCTGCGGAAAAAAAGTGTATGGAACTCCAGGGAACTTTGCACTTTTAATTCCGCGAGCCCAGCTACGATCCCTAGTAACATCAAAAAACTGTAGCTTCACATGAATCTTAGAACCTTCCGATATTGGATTCTTATCTCCATCCAAAATCTCAACCCATCTGTCCACTTCTTCCCCTTCTAATAATTCTTGAACAGGAACATAAGCTCTACCAATTAGAGTTGCACCAATTGGATTGGCATCCTTGACAGTAAATACGACGTTAGAAGCCATATGACCACAGTAAATGTGAAACGATTCGTACCACCTAGGGTTGTTGGGCTCTTTTTCTATGATTCTGGTCCTCCCAACCCTAGCCTTCTCCAAATCAATGGTTGCATAAATTTTCGGAGTCCCTTTGCCAAAACCAACAGTCTCCTCTATGTTCTCCATCAGCTAAAAAGACAATTCACCAATGAGAAGCATGAACCAAGGAAGACCAAAATGAAATGAAGCCATTAAATAACAATGAATTGCAAAAGAGGAACTCAACTATCAATTTTTAGCGCCTATAGTCTATTAAGAAAACTAGATTGCAGCATGAAACAAACACAAATCACTTCATGAATTTAGGCAAAAGCAAGTGAAGCAAACAACTTAGTCAAAAAGTTCATAACATTTTCAATCTATAACATAAGCATGAGCCTACAAACAAAACAATTGCTTCAATTCAAAAGTCAATTTCCAAAGCAAACAGAAAAGACGTCAATTTTTTGTACCACATAGTTGATGATTAAACACATAGCACAACTTCGCAGAATGACGGGAGCATTATAGATAATATTTTACATGATTCAATTACTAAATAATAATATTTACACGTCTGGGATCATTGCACCGCGCAGTCCGAGACCGTGGGATTGCTGAAGCACATATGACACAGCTGCGGCAAGGTAAATAATTAAATAAACGACAGCCGTGGACTAGAGGGTGCCATTGTCTGGAGTCTGGACAATTTAATACCCTTTCACAAAATTATGGATAATTCTGGATATACGATAGCAACAACAGAATTTCATTGTTTTTCAGAACCCAAAGAAGTGTATTAAAACAGTGGAGGGGAAAAGCACTTTCAGGAAAATCTTAATATGAATAACCTACCAGTTACCCACAGGTCCTAAAAACCAGTAGTTTAGATTTTGAGATATCTTGGAAAAGAGGGAGGGATTGCCTGTAGAATGTCGTAACCTAGTACTAATGTCCTTTTGGGTACTCTCAATTGCCAAAAAGACTCAGACAGTGACACGTTTCTTCCTAGCAAGGATCGCAAGAGAAAGTACAGAAATGCTTTCTCACCCGTCGCAGTTGCATATAGCAAAGGCAACTGGATTTCTCATCTACATCCATCAATAATTACGAATAACTTAGGTAGCATTTACATGAAAGCACCAAGTAGCAGAGTAACAACAAAGCACCAAAAGACTTATTAACTTCAGCATAACCTGTCATATTTCCTCTTATTTGACGAAGCTTTTTTCCTTCCCTAGTGGCATATAACACAATATTACGACAAAATTCAAGAATTCCAAGGTATATCAATCTCCAGTACTTGCATGTATTTATGCATGTATTCCTATGCAGATTACACATGCATATCATGATCTGAATGGCTAGAGAGACGGAAGGCCATACGACAGTTGGAGCAGACCACCTATGTTAGGATGTGTATATACTACAAGCGAGGAACTATAAAGAAGGGGATATAACAACCAAAAGTTGTGACCCAAGATCAGAGACTGCAAAAAATCTAATTAGCTACAGATAGTGGTACGATTTGACAAAACAATACACTGGTATTAAATGCCATCAATGCAAGTGGCACCATAATCTGAACTTCCAAGGCATACTCATATTGTTTAATGCCATCAATCATATAAATTGGGAAAGAAAAACAACCCCAGAACTGTACATCTCGTGGTATATAGCCGGTTAAGAAACAAAAGTAAACTGTTATTCGAACTCCGAAAACAATGAGCTTCAGAAAACAGGAAGCACCATCTAGTAGGCACTAAATAATTACTGTTACAGACAAACAACATGAAGCACTTTCTCCTTTCCGCCCCAAAAAAAAGTCAACTACAATGTAATTCGATACAATCCAGATCAACTTGTTTCATGTATATACCTTCTTGAAGATACGCGGCCCGCCACGGCCTCCACCGTGCAGCCTATCCACCTCAAAGATCGTAACATGTAGAGTTCCATGAAGCAAAATCTGGGCCATCTTTCACCTACATAACAATCACACACACACACACACCAAAAAGCCATCATTACTCACTTCCTGCTAAAAATCATATCAGCTTCGTCACAATGAATCTAAACCGGCATAAACCCCACACGCACACAGAGAGACTAAACACTATCACCAAATCCGAACTAAAACAAATGACCAAACAAAAGTATCAACTTACACAAACAGTAACAGATGAGAACAGTGCACCAAAAAAACCCTTGAACCAATTACGAAGACCGATCAAGTTGTAATCCTATCAATTAACACGACTTGCCGGTAGTAAATACGTGTGCATACACTGAAGTAGATCCAGATCGCAATTTAACAATGATGGTACGTAAACATACACTTAACCGTGAAACGAGGCGTCCGATTCACCACGAGAATGACGATAGAAATCCGGTCAAGCCAGTCTGACGATCTCGATCCGATCTATGGAGTGAGAAAGTGTGAGCACGGAATTATGGGAGAGAGAAAGGGAGGGGGGAAAATATAGAGGGGATAGCGATCCGCGAAAGCTGGCCTTGGAGAAGGCCGTGACTAAGCATAAAAGAGAATTGTTGAATTTTAAAAGCTTGCCGACTTTTGTATTTTGCTAAAAAAGTGTCGCTGAATCATGTGAATCGTTGCTAAAGAATGTAAGAACCTTCCCTAAGGATCGGATCTCACCCCAGTAATATACATTTTTTCTTTGGGATATGGCATCCACGTCCACTGAGTTCATTAAATTATGAAACGGACTTTAATCTATCTTTTTGTCCGCAGAAAGAGACATAAAATATAGGATTTTGTGGATAAGGTACGCGCACTAATTTAGACAGTCCAATCTCACGTGAAGTAAAAAAATTGTCATACTCACATTAGTATTAGTTGTGTTTAGTAATCCTTATATTCTTTAAGGACGTTTCGACAGATATAACTTTATCGATTACTTTTTGACTTATTCAACTGTAATAAACAATATAAAGCAAACAAAAAATGCAAGTCACAACATACGGAAATGATTGAAATATACGTTCTTATAAAAGCAAATCCTAAACTAGAGAATATACTCTAGATTGATAAAAGAGTTAAACAAAAGGTATTGAAGCGTTTGAGAAAAAGTAATTGATTGAATGTAAAATCCGCGTTTTCTCGGGGTATGATCTAATTAGGGAGAATTAAGCTTGACTATAAGAATTATTAAACTATCCATTACATATAAGTAAATATCAATTATTTTCTTTAATTCGTAATACATTATTTAGTTATTTTGCCATGCTAAATTAATACTTTCCATTTCAAACACCGTTTACGTATTTAAGTTGATTATACTTAAAACAATTTCAAGATTCAGGTTTACTTAACGGCCGGTAAACATGCCATCAATCAACGCCAATCAGTTGATTTAATTCGCATCTTAACTTCCGGATTCAACAACCAATCAAATCCGGAAACGTTTTAACGTTCCTCGTTGCCGTTAACCCTTGAACGTTACAGACTCGACTTTTCATCCGAGTTGTCAGTTGGGCCGTTAAGCCCCCCGTGTCCTTGACGTGGTTGCACGCTGTCGGCAAACTGCATATGCGACACGTGTCGCTTTATGCCCCGAGTGTGCCAATTTTGTTTTGGATTGACTTGAATGACCCACAATACAATGTATATTCACCTCGTCTATGATTTATGTGGGACCCCACCCAGCGCCTTACCTGCACTTATGCTTATGCCCCACTACTTTTCTACGCCCGAGGGGGATTGTTTTTCCCCGTAAAAATAGACACGGACAACAACTTTTTCCCAAAGATACCAACATTACACAAATATTTCCTGATTTGTGGGTGTCATCCTTACGCAGGGCTATGCTAATCTTCTCTGTATCGTTCCATGCTAATATAAATAAAGGAACACCAACAAACTGAGGTCCCGTACACTTATCATATTTGTTTTCTGTTTTTATTTTTTATTTTCATTTTCATGATTTTCATATTCAGTTTGAAAATCCATTCATGTACTTTTATTATTTTCACAAAAAAAAAATTAGCTATTCTTTCTTATACTGGGTTAAGTTTGATTGAAAAAAGGTGAATACACCTGTTATGTGTTTTAAGTTTTTTGTTACTATTTGAGTAATTTTATCCAAAACGAAAACAGAAAATGGTAAACGCAAAAAAGAATCTTTTTCATCATCATTGCTAAAAACAGAAAACGAATATGGTAAGCGTACGGGCCTGAATTTCCTTACATCTTTTTTGGTTTTTTTTTTGTTTTGCAGAAGAGTAGAAAATATATACCATATATCAAACAGTGGAATGTACAAACGGAAAGAAAAACACCCAACAAGAAGGATGAAAACCCCATCCATAGGTCAAAAGAATGCTAACTACAGAGACAAAAACACCACAAGGGTCTAGCAAAGCGGGATTCCCTGTACTAGGCAGGCTGAACAAAGACGATCCACTCTTGATTTGGTGACGATGGTCTGCAAAATTCAGGAGGTAAGATATTTATAATTATGGATAAGAAAGTATGACCGTAGCTGAGGTGAGTGTTCTCCGTCGACTGAATTTTCTGGGTATTTAGAAGTGATCTCACGATATTTAGATGGTGGCTCTTTTATAGATAGATAAATCTTATCTCTAATATAACCATTGAAGTTGAGGGAACATGTTTCCATATTTTAGAGCCTCGCTACAATTGATAAAGGGTAAAAACACATGAGAGCTTTATTTGTAACCAACCAACCAACCAACTAGTTGACTATAACTGTTTAAAAATCATTTGGTTTTCAATTTTTTCTCCAACTTTACGAACTGGAGAAAAAAACGTGTTTAATACACAGTTTTCATTTTTTTTTCCAATTTTGAAAACAAGTTTTTAAAACATGGCTGCTTTTAAAACAGAGCCTCACTTTTGTACGTAAACATACAAAATAATACTAGTACAATGCTTTAAGATGAGTAAGTAAAGATATTCTGATTAAATCATTAAAGTTAAGAGAATAAGAAAAGTAATACTCCGTAAAAGTTACTTTTGCTATCACTGTTTAGAAAAGTTTTCTTCCAATCCATTGAGTAGGAGTGAGCATTTAAACCGTTGAAATTGATCCAACTGTGAAAAACGAACCAACCAATCCGTTTATTTTCTAACCGATCTAAAAATCAATCTTTTGATTAATTTTTTTTCAAACCGTACATTCGGATCAGTCGATTCAGTTCGAATTTTTGCAGAAACGGAACCGTTCAACCATGTTTTGATTTTTTTTTTCAAACCGAGGTTGGTCGATTCGGTTTTATATTCAGCTTCCAAACCGAACCGAGCGAACCGTGCTCACCCGTGCCATTGAGGATGCTTGTTTGGTGAATTCGACGCTTTACAACACTTTAAGATGTGTTTAGCGATCACGTTAAAAGACTGTATAGAGTATATTTTTATTGGGTGCATTTTATATTATCGGGATTTGATATAAATGGAAGATCTGTCTCCTCTCTTCTCCGTCTTCTCTTGTCTTTCCCGTCTTCTCCATCAAGAAGATTTGGACTGCCAGCAACGAGTTGCCCCCACTGCTGCCCACCAGACCTATATAGCCCACCATCAACGCTGCCAAAGGAACTACCATCGTCACCGCCCACCAGACCTATATAGCCCACCCGTATTCTCTTTCATGTTAACTTCCCGGAATCATCTTCCTTCCCTTCCCCCCCCCCCCCTCTCTTCTCTCTCTCTCCCTCTCCCTCCCTCTCTTCCTTATCAACACCGATATGGACTGTGATGAACGGATACCGCCAAATCTCATTGTGGGTTGGTTGAACAACTAACATATGATGAATGGAGTAATCACGAAGATGTTGAAGTTGGTAGTTGTGGGTTATGATGGTTGGTGTTGTGATGATCGTGGGTGGTGATTTGACTGAACAACTTCTACTTTTCAAAAACTTTACATAGTAGCTTACTGTTTCCTCTAATTCAAAATATTTACTTTAAAAAAATGACTTAATTAGTGTTCGTCACTATTGCTCAAAATGCCAAACGTTTTTTATGACTCCCTCTGTTCTGTTGAAATTTCTCTAGTTGTCCTTTTACAAAATTATAGGATTATAGTAATAAAAAAATTGACTTCACTATCTTATTCATCGTTATTTTCTAATTGAAGAAGGAGTCAATTATAGTAGTAATTTAAAATTTTCAAATTTAATTTTCTAAAAAGTAAAACAAGGTACGATATTATTAGGCGAGATTGTTCTCTTTTTCAGTAGCACAAAACCGTCACTACACATGTTTAGTGATTATTTTACTGTCTTTTGGCCATTGTTAAAAGTGCCGTCAAAGGTGTCACCAATAAAATAAAAATTGATAATTTGTTTGTCGCTGAAGGAGTGGGTTGGAACAATTTTTGTGGCCTTGTAGCTTCTAGTGATACCAGACGTGCCTCCACCGGTGGCGGTGGATTCGTTTTATATTACGACGTTATGGGCTGACCGGCCCATGTTATATGGATCGTCGTCTGCCATAACACTTCCTTGTGCCATTAAATAAGGAGCACACACGTGAGAGTGCTGATTCTCATGAAGGTTGTTTGTTGGGGGTTGTGGTGGGGCGGGGGTGTGTGGGAATTGGCATTTTTGCACCATTCACTCAAGGGAGTACTGAACTGTTCAAACCAATGAATCTGATTTAATTTAATTAAATCGTAAAATAATTAATGGTTTGGATTTACATTTTCTTATATTGACTGAGGCTTCGTTCGATTCATTGATCAATATTTTCAAATCGACCACAAACCGAATCGGTACATGATATGTTAAATTTCTTTTTACATATTGATTATTTTTTATGTACACATGATTAAGAGCAGTCAGCCAAACCAAAACATTGGAAGCAAAAAATGAAAAGAAAGACGAGATCTTAATCTACCTTGATTTCTCTCATTCTCTTCGGTATATCGGTAGAAAGGTATACTTTACTTTTTTTTTTTACTTTCGCAACTCTGAAATAATACCCGTTTTTATTTTAATATGGATACATGGAAGTTGAATAATAATATCAAAATAGAATTGTAATGTATCTAAATTATAAGGTTTTGTTTTTGTGTAATATTTGAAATGAATAGTAGCTGTGGAAAGGTGAAACTTTAAAAAAGCTAATATTAGTCCAAACTGATCAATTCATACCGTTTAATCCGAACTGTCCAAACTAATGATGGTTGATTGAGTTCAGTTCGGTTCAAAATTTCGCAAATCGATGTACTGCGTTTCGTTTTGACCTCAAAACTGAAGTAAATTGTACCGTTCTTCCCCTTACCATCCAGACCAAAGAAATTACTTAATGCTCCTGTAGCAACGAGACTCAAACTGTTGACCTCAAAGTATTGATTCAAATGTGTAGGGTGCAACTTGGGCGGGCTGGACGGGCCCAAAGGTTAGACCACGACCAGCCCGCTCTTCAAAAGTCGTGCCCATGTCCAGCCCAGCCCATGTACGGGCCGAATAATATGTGTCAACGCCAAGCACATCAAAATTTTGGTGGACACGAGCTGGACGCAGGCTATCCACGGGTTGTCCATAATTACGAATTACTTTTTTTTTTTAAAACAAATTCAAAATATATCATGGACCATCTGACTCTACAATTCAGTTGTGAAAATGAAAAAAAGTACATTAAAGTCTCAAAATGAACTTGTATATAAGCATGAAAATAAATATTTGGGACAAATTGAGAGAGAAAAAGATAAGAGTCTCTAATCCTATAATAAGAAATAAAGTAGAAAAAGAAAAGTCTTCAAAGATCTCTAACACATGAACAACAATTGAAAACCGTCGCTCAACCTGGTTCAGAATAATAAGACAAGAATATGAGCATAACTTTGGCTTTGAGGCTTTGACATTGTCGAAGTAAGGGCTGAGAGTTGAGAAAGTACAAAAAAGAAATAGTATTATATTAGGTTAGGAGTTTGATGGTCGAAATTGTATAGACTTATATGATCCACAGTTTTTAATAACTAAAGGAAAATATATATATATATATATATATATATATATATATATATATATTAAAAAATATATTTTAACTTATATAATACAATAGTTAGACGGGTTGGACGGGCTTTCAGAAACCTTTATCCATGTTCAGCCCATATTTTTCACGGGCTCATAATTTTAAGCCCATGTCCACCACGGTTACTATAAAAATAAGTCCATGTCCATATTTTTGCAGGCTGGTACAGGTTGTCCACGGGTTGCCTGGCCCAAGTTGCACCCCTACAAATGTGGCATCGCCTGCTTTACTAGTAGCAAGTAAAAGGACGTTGTTCACTCAATAGTGAACCAAGGATAAAACGAGCCTGGCGACACCGCGACAGAGCCATGGGGTCTCGGGTATGGGCGCTAGTTACTACTCTAGTACAAAACAATTTGGAAACCCAAGAAAGCACAGCAGCAGAGTTATGGGGTCTCAAGGAATGGGCTTGAACTGGCTTATCATGTGGAGAACCTCACAACACTTCCTCTTCTTCTCCTTAGATCGGTTTCTACCATTTTAATATCAACGCAAAGCTATCTCATTTCATCACCGTAATCACCGAGGGATGAGTATCATCACATTCATGGGCAATTCTCATTCTCTGAATTGTTGATGCTTTCAAGGTAATAAGCATCTCATCGTCTTAAGAAAATAAAGAGAAGAGATAAAGGAAGACATAAAGAGAATTAACTGAATGTTTTCTGTGTGTGTTTTACATTGAAAAGAACATGTATTTATATACACAAGAAGAATCAATTAACCCCTAATTCTAAGCCATAAAATCCGCGATCCACTATCAGTGGAATATGATGAGTATAATTCATGTGATCAACTATCAGTGGGATATGATGAGCATAATTCATGTGATCCACTTTTAGTGGAATTTTGTCACAAACCAATAAGAAAGATGCTCCTTAACACATCACCGAGGAATTGGACAAGATGGTATCAAAGCTAACCCTAAGTCAGACGTCAATCTCGGACCGTCAACCAAGATTGGCTTTAGTGGATAGCCTGCCTCAACAAATGGAACGAAATGTTGCTCAACAGAACACTTAGAATTTTGGAGACAAACAAACTGTAAGATCCCAAATAACTAGTAATTAAATTATGGTTATATTTAGAGTATCTTTGTAAATTTAATTATTTTTGGGGTATTTTAGAATAAGTAATGAATACTTAGGGGTCTTTTAATTATTTATCAAACTTAGAGACTTTTAAGGGCTAGCCAAGTCAGTTTACGATATATTCAGTTTTGGTTACAGAGAAATAGAAGAAGGAGGAAACTAGGGTTTTGGAGGATTGCAATCTTCTGTGCAAAATTGGTAAGATTCTTGAACCCACTTTTGATTATAAGGATGAATTAGATGATATTAGAATTGTGATTGTTAAGATTTTAACGTAAGTGGGTTAATTATAATATCTAGGTTTTGAGGTTTTCGGAAGCGATCGCAATTTGGTAAAGACTATTATATAAATTTGAGGTAAGGGTTACATGTATTACATCTGCCTCTATGAAATTGATACCCTTCGTCCTTCGTATATAATGCTGCTTATACGTTGATTTTTACGCTGACACCTATAATTGATTTCCGCTTGATTGAATTATTTCTTATTTGTTCGGTCAATTCGTTGAAGTTGCGATCGTGAATTGCAGTGTGTTGATACGACTGTCTTTTTATTGTCCTTGTACTGCCACATCGTTGAATCGTGTGACCCCTGTGTATCATTACCGCCCACGGTACTGAAACAATTAATTGTTGTACCCGTTCTTGTCATTGCGCTGCATGTTTTCGGTCTGCAATTCATAACCTGAACCAAATTCAGGTGTAGCATGTTGTCTGTCCACGCGTTAGACAATTATCATTCAAAGCAACATCATATCAGCCCATTTTGGGCGTGTAGTAATAGGTATTGAAGTGCCACATGGCATCACCCCAATGGTGGGCATATCAATGTGAACCTTTCTGCCCATATTTCGTTTTCTTGGAATTTCTGGAACCGTACGAACTCGGATTTAAGCGATTCTACTTCCGTTAAACTCGTCTCTTCGTCCTCTTCAATTTGAGTCTAATATCGAGTAATTTCTGAAATCGTTAAGTCGTCTTTATTGAAATACAAGTTTTGGTACTTTTGCTGCTAGTATATCCGTGAGATACTTTGATGTTCGTTTGACCTCTCTGAATTGAACTAATATTTTAGAACCTTCACGTGCTTAGGTTAACGTGATGCCATGACATGATATGGCAATTGCTACCGGTATGCAACTTTGACTTAGAACCTCCGCGTGCTTAGGTTAACGTGCTTTACAGTGACGTGTTACGTGATTGTATTGTTTTGATTATTAGTTCAATTATTTGATTATGACCTTTTGACTTTGATTCGACCTTTGATGGGTTAATATCCCGTAATGAGATTTGTCGTGCCAAGATTTACTATCGTCTTTGCACCTTGTTTTCGTATGTTTCGTTTTGACTCAGCTACATATTATTGGATACCTGCGTTGTACTCTGTGGGTGTGTGCGTGTGATCTTTACTGGGCTTTGTGCTCACCCCCCCCCCTTTCTCCTCCCATTTCAGGTATTTAAGCTGAGACATCGGTAGATGAGTTATCTATAAGCATGAGTCAGAATTGATCTTTAATTGTAGACTCTTTTTTAGTGACTTGAAAACGAGAACTTGTAATAGTTTGATTAAGTAGCTTTTGGTAACCCCAATGTTTGGGAAGTGACTATTGTTATTAGATTTCCGCTGCATTTATTAGACTTTGAGGATAAATACAAATGCTTTTGATTTGGGATACATTTAGAGCTCTGATTATTCATTTTGAGGTCATATTTTGGTAAGATGCTTTGGACATTATATTTCTCGTAAGTAGGAATATTTTGAAATAGTCTGTGTAGGTCCGCCTTCGGGTCGGGGGCGTGACAGATTTGGTATCAGAGCCTAGGTTTAAGATTCTGTAGACTTTTTAGACTTAAGCTTTCAATGATTTGAGATAAATTTTATGATGTTTGAGATATAGTTTTGAGTAGTCTAGTTTTAGTATTACTTCTGTTTGAAGCGTTTACACAATAAGTTGTGATCTTATAAGTTTTTCGCTATCTCAGGAGCTATGCCGCCGCGTGCAGCTAGAGGGGGTACTAGAGGTGGTCGTAGGGTTAATGATGTCACTGGGGTCAACGTGGAAGCAGAAGCCCTTCCTGCTCCCTTGACTGCAGATACCATCAAGGCATTCAACCGTTTGAACTGTCCCACATTTGTTAAGGCGGATAAGCCAGAGGATGCGGAGGCCTGGCTGAGCAAGTTAGAGAAGAGGTTTAAGCTTCTGAACATCACCGATCGTCAAAAAGTGGACCTCGCGGTGTACCAGTTGGAGAACGAGGCTGACCAGTGGTGGAAGATGGTCGAGAGAACTCTAACTGCAGAGGAGGAGCAGGCATTAACTTGGGATCGTTTCCAGGAGATATTTCTTGACAAATATTTCCCTAGAAATGTGAAGGATGATATGGTAGAGGAGTTTTTGAAACTGGAACAAGGGGAGGATGAAACAGTCAAGGATTATGAGGCCAGATTTGCCAGGTTGTCGAGGTTTGCAACACATGTTATAGATACTGAGGAGAGACGTGCAACAAGGTTGAAGAATGGACTAAAATATGGCATCCGAAAGTTCTTGACAGCTGTGACTCTAGACACGTATGGTCAGGTCCTGGATAAGGCTCAGAGAGTAGAGAAAGATGTTGAGGCCGGACGCAAGTATTACAGGGATCAAAGGCAGAAAAGAGGAAGAGAAGAAAGTAGCTCAAGGGACAAGGATGTGGTTCAGCAACCTAAGAGGAGGAACAACAATTTGGCTATCAAGGAACCTGCTCAGAATACTCAAAAGCCAACAGTAGCTTGCAAAACTTGTGGGAAGAACCATAGTGGTGTTTGTTATTGGGAGAGTGGTGCATGCTTTAACTGCCAGCAGCAAGGACACAGGATCCGGGATTGCCCTCAGCCGCTCAAGCCCCAGTTTATTCAGGGTAGGGGACAGCAGAACCGGTTGCCGGGATCTAATCAGGTGGCAACTACTCGGGCTCGAGCTTATGCCTTGACAGAGAAGGATGCCACTGCATCTAACGATGTAGTGACAGGTACATTTTTCATATGTTCATCTAGAGCCTATTGTTTAATTGACCCTGGTTCCACGTTTTCGTATGTCTCTACATCTTTTGCTCATCAGCTTGGTATTGAGTTACAATCCTTAGGTAGTGGGATTTCTGTTAGTACTCCAGTTGGAGTTTCTTTTGATGCCTCCTCAGTTTATAGATCTTGTAATGTGAGAGTTGGTGATAGGGATCTACCTGCAGACCTTATACCGTTAGAGATGCATGATTTTGATGTGATTTTGGGCATGGACTGGTTGGCTGCCTATCATGCCAGAGTTGATTGCTACTTGAAACAAGTAGTGTTTTGCATTCCCAGTCTGCCTGAATTAGTATGTCAGTGTTCTAGACCTGTTGCACCTCCTTGCACTATATCAGCATTAACAGCTAGAAGGCTTCTTAGGAAGGGTTGCATGGGATTCTTAGCCCATGTTTATGATACACGTTCGTCTAGTGGGGATTTAAATAGTATTTCGGTTGTGAAGGATTTTGCAGATGTTTTCCCAGAAGATCTCCCAGGGATTCCTCCAGATAGAGAGATAGAATTCTCTGTCGATCTTATTCCAGGGGCAGCTCCTATTTCTAAGGCCCCGTATCGTATGGCTCCAGCGGAGCTAAAAGAGCTTAAGGTTCAGCTTCAAGATTTGTTAGATATGGGTTTTATTCGTCCAAGTGTTTCTCCTTGGGGTGCACCTGTGTTATTTGTTAAGAAGAAGGATGGGTCTATGAGAATGTGTATTGATTACAGGGAGTTAAATCGCATCACTGTGAGGAATAAGTATCCTTTACCAAGGATAGATGACTTGTTTGATCAGTTGCAGGGAGCCCAATTCTTTTCGAAGATTGATTTGAGATCTGGTTACCACCAATTAAAGGTCAAGAAAGATGATATCCCCAAAACGGCTTTTAGAACGAGGTATGGACATTATGAGTTTCTTGTTATGCCATTTGGTTTAACTAATGCCCCTGCCGCGTTTATGGATATGATGAACAGAGTGTTCAAACGATTCCTTGATCAGTTCGTGATCGTTTTTATTGATGATATCCTTATTTATTCAAGAAGTCGGGAAGAACATGAGCAACATTTGAGACAAGTTCTGCAGATACTAAGAGATCAGAAGCTTTATGCAAAATTCAAGAAGTGTGAATTTTGGCTAGAGCAAGTTTCTTTTCTAGGTCACGTAGTGACAAAGGATGGAATTTCTGTAGATCCATCGAAAATAGAGGCAGTGGTGAATTGGAGTAAACCGACTTCTGTGACGGAGGTTCGTAGCTTTCTGGGACTAGCTGGGTATTATCGTCGTTTTGTTGAGGGATTCTCAAGCATTGCTAGCCCTTTGACTCAGTTGACTCAGAAAGGAGTTAAATTTGTTTGGTCAGAGGCTTGTGAGAAAAGTTTTCAGGAATTGAAGAACCGGTTGGTTTCAGCACCAGTTCTCGCACTACCTTCTGGTTCAGGTGGATTCGTTGTTTATAGTGATGCCTCTTTGAAAGGGTTAGGTTGTGTTCTTATGCAACATGGAAAGGTTATTGCATATGCTTCACGCCAGTTGAAAATTTATGAAAGGAACTACCCTACTCATGACTTAGAGCTTGCCGCAGTTGTGTTTGCACTTAAGATTTGGAGGCATTACCTTTATGGTGAGACATGTGAGATCTATACTGATCACAAGAGCCTTAAATATCTGTTCACTCAGAAGGAGTTGAATATGAGGCAGCGTCGTTGGCTCGAGTTACTGAACGATTATGATTTCAAGATCCATTATCATCCGGGTAAGGCTAATGTAGTGGCTGACGCATTAAGTAGAAAGAGTTCGGGTAACTTAGCAGCTTTGATTACTCATCAGCCGCAGTTGTTAGCAGAGTTAGAGAGTTTGGAGTTAGAGATCCGAATTGGTGGTTCAGATGGACAGTTGGCATATTTGCAGGTTGAACCTTCTATTATTGGGAGAATCAAGTCTTCTCAGATGAGTGACCCATACTTGGTTGGTATTGTAGAGGATGTGAAGGTTGGCAAACGACCTGAATTTCATCTTGAGGATGATGGTACTTTAAGGATGGGATCAAGGTTATGTGTCCCAGCAGTTTCAGAATTGAGGGCAGAATTGTTGAAGTCAGCTCATGATTCAGGTTTTGTTGTACATCCTGGTAGTACTAAGATGTATAGAGATCTTCGTGAGAACTTTTGGTGGAGTGGTATGAAGAGGGAGATTGCAGACTTCGTATCGAGGTGTATGGTTTGCCAGCGGGTTAAGGCCGAGCATCAGCGACCTGCAGGTAAGTTACAGTCACTAGAGGTTCCCCAGTGGAAGTGGGAACATGTGACCATGGACTTTATAGTTGGCTTACCGAGGACCTCGTGTAAGCATGATGCAGTCTGGGTTATTGTTGACCGTTTGACCAAATCCGCACATTTCTTTGCTATTTGTGCCAACTATACTACTGAGAGGTTGGCTAAGCTATATATTCAGGAGATAATTAGGCTACACGGGGTGCCAATATCTATTGTATCTGACAGAGACCCACATTTCACATCTCGTTTCTGGACTAGTCTGCACAAGGCTTTAGGCACTCGTCTGGATTTTAGTACGGCTTTTCATCCACAGACAGATGGTCAGTCTGAGCGTACTATTCAGACCCTGGAGGATATGTTACGTGCTTGTTCGTTAGATCTTCAAGGAAATTGGGATGCGCATTTGCCTTTGATTGAATTTGCCTATAACAATAGTTATCAGGCAAGTATTGGGATGGCTCCGTTCGAGGCTTTATACGGGCGTAGATGTCGATCACCTACATGTTGGTATGAGGTTGGTGAGCGAAGCTTATTGGGACCCGAGGTTGTTCAAGATACTTCGGACAAGATAAAATTAATTAGAGATCGTATGCGTGTAGCGCAGAGTCGCCAGAGAAGCTACGCCAACAATCGTCGTCGGGATTTAGAGTTCGAGATTGGTGATCATGTCTTTTTGCGAGTTTCACCATGGAAGGGCTTGATGAGGTTTGGAAGAAAGGGAAAGTTGAGTCCTAGATATGTTGGACCTTATGAGGTTTTGGATAGAGTTGGCCCTGTTGCTTATCGTGTTGCCTTGCCCCCGGATATGTCTCGTGTGCATAATGTTTTTCATGTGTCTGTTTTGAGGAAGTACGTGCACGACCCATCCCATGTTGTGGAGTACGAGCCTTCACTTATTCGTGAGGACCTATCAGTGGAGGAACAACCCGTCGAGATTTTGGGCAAGCGAGATCAGATTTTGCGTACCAAGACTATACCTTTGGTAAAAGTGCTTTGGAGGAACCATGCTGTGGAGGAGGCCACGTGGGAACTCGAGGAGTCGATGAGAAAGAAATATCCATTCCTATTCGATAACTTGAGGTACTTAAATTTCGAGGACGAAATTTTTTTTTATAAGTAGGGGAGGATGTAAGACCCCAAATAACTAGTAATTAAATTATGGTTATATTTAGAGTATCTTTGTAAATTTAATTATTTTTGGGGTATTTTAGAATAAGTAATGAATACTTAGGGGTCTTTTAATTATTTATCAAACTTAGAGACTTTTAAGGGCTAGCCAAGTCAGTTTACGATATATTCAGTTTTGGTTACAGAGAAATAGAAGAAGGAGGAAACTAGGGTTTTGGAGGATTGCAATCTTCTGTGCAAAATTGGTAAGATTCTTGAACCCACTTTTGATTATAAGGATGAATTAGATGATATTAGAATTGTGATTGTTAAGATTTTAACGTAAGTGGGTTAATTATAATATCTAGGTTTTGAGGTTTTCGGAAGCGATCGCAATTTGGTAAAGACTATTATATAAATTTGAGGTAAGGGTTACATGTATTACATCTGCCTCTATGAAATTGATACCCTTCGTCCTTCGTATATAATGGTGCTTATACGTTGATTTTTACGCTGACACCTATAATTGATTTCCGCTTGATTGAATTATTTCTTATTTGTTCGGTCAATTCGTTGAAGTTGCGATCGTGAATTGCAGTGTGTTGATACGACTGTCTTTTTATTGTCCTTGTACTGCCACATCGTTGAATCGTGTGACCCCTGTGTATCATTACCGCCCACGGTACTGAAACAATTAATTGTTGTACCCGTTCTTGTCATTGCGCTGCATGTTTTCGGTCTGCAATTCATAACCTGAACCAAATTCAGGTGTAGCATGTTGTCTGTCCACGCGTTAGACAATTATCATTCAAAGCAACATCATATCAGCCCATTTTGGGCGTGTAGTAATAGGTATTGAAGTGCCACATGGCATCACCCCAATGGTGGGCATATCAATGTGAACCTTTCTGCCCATATTTCGTTTTCTTGGAATTTCTGGAACCGTACGAACTCGGATTTAAGCGATTCTACTTCCGTTAAACTCGTCTCTTCGTCCTCTTCAATTTGAGTCTAATATCGAGTAATTTCTGAAATCGTTAAGTCGTCTTTATTGAAATACAAGTTTTGGTACTTTTGCTGCTAGTATATTCGTGAGATACTTTGATGTTCGTTTGACCTCTCTGAATTGAACTAATATTTTAGAACCTTCACGTGCTTAGGTTAACGTGATGCCATGACATGATATGGCAATTGCTACCGGTATGCAACTTTGACTTAGAACCTCCGCGTGCTTAGGTTAACGTGCTTTACAGTGACGTGTTACGTGATTGTATTGTTTTGATTATTAGTTCAATTATTTGATTATGACCTTTTGACTTTGATTCGACCTTTGATGGGTTAATATCCCGTAATGAGATTTGTCGTGCCAAGATTTACTATCGTCTTTGCACCTTGTTTTCGTATGTTTCGTTTTGACTCAGCTACATATTATTGGATACCTGCGTTGTACTCTGTGGGTGTGTGCGTGTGATCTTTACTGGGCTTTGTGCTCACCCCCCCCTTTCTCCTCCCATTTCAGGTATTTAAGCTGAGACATCGGTAGATGAGTTATCTATAAGCATGAGTCAGAATTGATCTTTAATTGTAGACTCTTTTTTAGTGACTTGAAAACGAGAATTTGTAATAGTTTGATTAAGTAGCTTTTGGTAACCCCAATGTTTGGGAAGTGACTATTGTTATTAGATTTCCGCTGCATTTATTAGACTTTGAGGATAAATACAAATGCTTTTGATTTGGGATACATTTAGAGCTCTGATTATTCATTTTGAGGTCATATTTTGGTAAGATGCTTTGGACATTATATTTCTCGTAAGTAGGAATATTTTGAAATAGTCTGTGTAGGTCCGCCTTCGGGTCGGGGGCGTGACACAAACCGTCCTCTTTTCCTTAAAACACGGCTATACTTCATCGAGAGAATTTGACAAGAAGCTAGTCTCAACTACTTATTTGCCGAATACCAAATATCCTTTCCTCCTAAAATTTTAAAAATCCATCTGAGCACATTCCAAACTAGAGGTTTTATACGATTAGTTTTTAATCCTCTCTGAAAATGAAATTCTTAGTTTAAATATCCAGCCCAAATACACTCTAAAGGATGATGCGACAGTTCTTGTTCACATGGTATGTCATCCTTCCATCTCTCATCTTCTACGTTTCCCTCAAAATGATTAAGAACTGATTACCATGTTTCTAAGTGAGCTAAACAAAAGAAAATATATAACATATGCTTGACTTAAAAAATGCTGCAGAAATAATTGTCCCGGGCTTGGACTAGAGCTGGGCTCGACCAACCAGACTTGCAAAAGTAGGCAGGCCTGACCGTTCAGATATCAGTTCAGCCCAGTAAACTTGGGGCCAATAATAAGAAAACTTGGGTTAACTGAGCTAGAAACTTGTTTTTGTAAAACTAGGCCTGATCTTTGGAGTAAGTCTTGCAGTGCTGGGTAGAGCCCATACTGAACATGGGCTGCCCTTTGCAGCTAAAAAAGAGTCTCTATCAGGACCAAGTTTTAAATAAAAACTTAGGGGCAAAATTGCAGCCTTAATTCCTCTTGAATATAAAAAATAAAATAAAAATAAAAACAAACCCTTGTCTACTTTCTTACAGAAATCTGGAGTATTATCAGTGTGTCATAATTAGGGTCCATGACCACCTCAGTTGGACCATGAAGTTTTCAACATTAACTATCAATTAATGTATAATTGAATGTGGGCAATTGTATGTACTATAGTTGATGTTGATTGTATGTGGGCAATACTATATTTTATAGTATCTGGACCATTGGGTCCTAGCTACTGCACACTAACCTCTTATTTGTCTGGAGTTATGCCATTATACAAGGAAATGTCCATGAAAGTGAGAAACCTTTCCTTAGAAATGATTTGGGATTTTTTTCATCGTCATTTCCTCGGTAAATTTATAGAATCCGTATTGACCGTATGTTGGTTGTACACGAGATATTAGCGAGTTATAGTGTTACTGTTAAGACCATCCTACTAATGTTGTTCTACGTCCACCTTAGTTTTGCTCTCTCCGGTCAGCCTTACATTGAAATCCGTCTCTTCTGGAATTGATTTTCACAATTCACACTCGGTACTAGACTAAAAAGCCTTCGCAAAGGGCATACAAATGTCGTCTAAAGTAAGTGGTCGTAAGAAGTAATGTGCAGCTATCAATTCTAAACTCATAGAGAACTCTTCATAGATCGTAAAACAACTAGGAGTTTGAACTGTAGCGGCGACCAAAACTCAAACTTTATATTAATGTTTTGCAAAACTCGTTTGATAATATCAGATAGCAACAAAGTAGAGTGCCATTATTGATTTTCAGGATAAAAAAGAAAGACAACAGGTAGAAACATTTAGTTCACCCAACAATCAACATGATTGGGACCGTGTAAGCTTTGAGCAATATAAATATTAATTTGACAGCACCGCTTCAGGACGTACTTGCTTGGCTGCTCCTCCCAAATCTGGTAAGAATGAAGATTCAGTACAGTTTTGGAGTGTGAGTTTTTTGTGCAAGTTGATGGGTGCATTCTATGGTGGTGGTTGTGTTGCATTCACGGTAGGTCTTTGCCCCTTAATAACTTTATTTATGAAGTCTGGTACCATATGCTTCACCTTGCTCATCAGTCGTCATTGTACTCCCCTACTCCACTTGGTTTCCGAGTTGTTTCTCCCTTTCTCCTCCTCGTCTTTTTTGTTTTTCCTTTTTGATAAAGAGTCTCTTTGCTAACACTTCACATGCAATTGCTCCTAGGCAACGTGTATTTTGACTATAACTTGACTTGTTGCGAACAATAACATGATGACAATTAATGATCATTTTAATCAGTGACACTGATAAAGTCTTGTTAAGATTGATCATTGAAAACTTTTACGAAAATGTCACTGACCAAGCTTAACAACTGAAATTACAGGCAATAATTCAGTTTATAGGTAAAAACTGTCCTTTTTTATATGGCGGAGTAGAAGCATGCACGTAATATTCCGCGAAGAAAAGAGTAGGTGCATATAATTGGGGGTAAATTATAAGAATAGTCCTTTATGCTTGACCGTTATTTCCATTTTATCCCACTTGTTCTCAATTGATCCCTTATGTTGAATTTTGTGATCTATTAAGTCCCTCACCAACCAAGGCTGTTAAAAATGGCCGTTAGTCCCTTATCTTTAAACACACGGCTGCCACATCCCCCTTTTTTCCACCTCGCCAAGCCCACATGGCAGCTTAGCAACCCTTTCCAACTTTATTCAAATCTTCCCTTTTAATTAAGGATAAATTTTGCTACTATCCTGGTTGTGGAAAGATAGGTACAATCCCTCGTATAACAACATATAATGGTCGCTAAATATAGTTAGTGACATTTTTGCTAATAAGTTCAAGAACTTTTTGAGGATCACTAAATGAAAGCCATTAAAAATATGTAATGGCTATTAGTCATCGATGTATGACAGTTGTAGCTATCTTTCCAGAACATGGGAGGAGCCGATCTTTTTGATGGTGGGTGGTCTGCCGCTGTGATTTGTGAGGGTCACCAACGACGAAGGGTGGCAAATTGAGCGAGGTGAAATGCCGGGGGGGGGGGGGGGAGGCGTAGTGCTAGGTTTTGTATAGTCGCGAAAGAGAGAAGGGAGAGAGAAAAAAAACGAGGAGAAAGAGAGAGATTAGTTTTTTTTTAATTCAAAACTACGGGCAATTAAATTCAAGTTTCCTCCTGCCAATGTGTGCCGAATTATATATAGGATTTAGGGAGGAAGCTGATACATCACCAAAAGGAGAAAAAAAAAGAAAAGAAGAGGTCCAATGCAACAGCATTTGGTTCTAGTCATTTATAGCTACCTTACTCGCACACAAATTCTTTTCTGGAAATAATTTTCTTATATATGGAAATGGTTCTTATTCTATCCGTATAGTACGTCAGAGTATATATGTACACATCATTTATACTATTTATTTATGGAGAGCGCCTATCTTATAAAGCCTCTGGAACTTTCAACGTTTATCAAGTTTATTTCTAATATTTGAATGATAGCAAAAGGACTAGTAAATGATTAATTCCCAATATTCTATAGCTTTCTGTGGTGAAGTTTCAACGGGTTGTTGTCAAAGTTTTGTTCAACTAGCGTGCAAGGTTAACATCACAAACTCATATTTAATTGAACCATATCATTTCATTATGTCTCACATCAATAAATGTCGTAACGCTATGAAAAGAGGGAAGTGATAATCCTACTCCAAGATTGAACTAACCAACTCCAAAGTTGCACAATTTATGTGACACACAATGAGGTGGATATTGATTCAGTTTTGGAGCGTGATATTAGCTTCCCAAAATCATGATCGGCATGCGAACTTGACTGGGATTATATATTATTTTTGTAGTGTATATGTTGCACATGCATCACCTGTGCCTCAACCCCGTGGTTGATCCGAAGGCATTACTCTCAAGGGGAGTGTTCTGATTATTTGGACCACCATTTTTTCGTTGTTTCTTGATCTGGGCCACTCAACACACTGGCAAATCGACATGTTATTGAACAGTTACAATCTTATTGTAAGCTAGATGGTGACTGGCAAGTGGATTTTTGTATAAGGTCACCATTAGGTCTTTGTTTCTTCCCCTTTACGTACCTAACTAAAAATTCCACATTTGGAAACCCGTCTATCAATAACAACAATGAAACTCCTTGTCATATATGATACATAATTCTCCAGTTTAACCAAATAAATAACAACAATGAAAATTACTGGTCAGGGATAGCAATCCATAATTTTTTTGCTTTTGGTAAATTTTTAGCAGCTCTATAATGTTTTCGCAAGAAATTCGTTAATTATAGTAAAAGCAAATTTGCGTTTGTTGATGCTCTCCCATTCAAAAACTTTGAATGATTTGATGAAATAACTTGAAGGCTGGACTGCTTCGAGGAAGGTTTTCATCCCATCGATCCTTTACTAATGTGGTTGATCGATCAACAGGTACAATGAATCCCTTTTGAGCAGTTGAGCAGCTTTAGGCAGCGTCCCAAGACCTTTACCTCATAGACTCGGTGCCAATGAAGTTCGACTCTGTTGTAGTTGTTATAACCCTGCTTTGGCCAGAAAAAAGTAACTTCTTACGAAGACCAATTTTAGATAATGTGAAGGGAACGGGCTTGGCAGAATCAGCGGACGATACATCTGTTAAAAGATAACGCAGGTGTCCTAAGATGAGCTCAACGATAACATAAATCTCGTGTCGAACAGAAGGGTGGCCTTGGCTTGCTCGGCCTTGTTGGAATTAGTAGCTAAAGTAAGTAACAAGCCTCGATCGAAAGGTCAATTTTGAAGAGCTAATCTGTGACGTACAAGGTCATAACAGCCTCTCTGTCCAATTTGAAAGATAAAAGAAAACCCTAAAGTGAAACTTTATTACATATAACAGTTCTGATCTTGATGAAGTTTCAATCCTTTGATACTTAAATTTGTGCAGATGCGACAGGAAACAGCTGCAGCCAGTTCTCATCCTTTAGGCTCCAACTGCATAGCTCTGGGCCACATGTGGGTGGTCCAAGTTAAGCTGAAATCGTGATCGTATATTTAGGCATGGCTGGAAAGCATACCATCACTCTTTCCTTTTGTTGTGTTGAAGAGTATCAGCAAAGGATTTTAACTGGGTTCTGGTTGGCCATGCAGTGGCCACCGAGGCTCCTGAAATTTCTGTTCGAAAGTAATGAGTTGTCTGCACCTAAATTATCAGGGCATGCGAGAGCTTGTAGCGAAAGCGAAAACGCGAGAATTCTAGTATCGAAAGCAAAAAGTAGGATTTAAAAAAATACATATTACATACTTCAACGAATTCAATGACTAAAAGTTCGAATTTTGGAGAAGTACGTTCTTGCAAATACTTGCAAGTTTTCGATTTGAAAGGCCAACAGTTAACTGAGATATGTACTCAAGTTTCAATAGTTATCTTCTAGTTTATCACAGGCTCAAAATTAAAGAGTTTTTTTTTTAAGAATGGAGAGGGTATGTCTTAAGTCATGAACGACGATTGATGTCGCAATTGTATTGCATTTTGCATATGAAGATTATGATACGACGGGATTAACAATCCAAGAAAAACTTCAAAAAAAAAAAATAATGCATGGGTATTTTCGAAATAATTTGAGGACAATATTCTTCTTCCTTTTTCCTCAGTAATCAAGTGAAAGAAATCTTCACTGTGAATTACGGAGTATTATTTACTTTGAATCAAGATTGTGCGTTTATTATTTTATGAAACTCTAGCATGTGCTGGTGTCTCCTAAACGCAAAGATCAACTCACTCCTCATAAATGTAAGAGACATAACTTCTATTATTCGTACAATACCATTACCATAATCATGTGGCAGTCTAGTGATCGAGATGTGATAGCAGCCAATCAAGCTCAGCAATAACGCTTCATTAGAAACTACTAATTAATAATGATAGCCACCACAATAAAAGAGCCTTCGTAGAAATATTTAATGGACCATCGATTATAATACACCTTAGACACAGGTCGCAGCGAACTAGCATTGTTAAGTACGTTTACGAGGCATCTTCCAAGTGGAGAAGGGTGAAAAATAAGTAAGGCAACCTTATGGCTGAAGTTAAATTTAGATTGGGGTTTCATCTATTTTAGCACCTTCTACGTGCTCCTATCTCTCCTTCGAACCGCAAAAGAGCTTCAGCGGCAAAAGGTTGACTCTTGTTGCTTCAAACCGACGATCCTCTTCTTTTAGCGATATCATTAGACTTCTTTCGTTAGAAATTCTTTTGCAAGCATCTCGCCTGCTCTAGCTATATTATTATAACAACAAACGATCCATTTCCATAAAATGGACGGAAAACAACGATTCTAGCCTTGAAACTGTTTTTTGGGTCCAAACACTTACGCTCATGTTGAGCCCAACATTGTGTGTGTGTGTGTGTGTGTGTGTTTTTTTTTTTTTTTTAATGGCCGGGGAAGGGTCGGGGTGGCTAGGGAAGGGTTGTGGTTCTGGTTCTTGGCTTTTTAGGCATACATGTGATGATGCAATAATCTCCAATCACATTTTGGTTGCATTCTAATACCGCGAAAATAGGTGAACGGACCAGAAAAGCTCTCCAGCTTAACAGAAAAACTAACAAAGGGATACGCCCCAACATCGTGTCATAGGTTGATGTGTTAGTTGACGTGTTGATTTGAAAACGTGCAATATATTGGGTTATATTTTTAGTCGATTCACCCTTGTTTTTATAAAAAGATGAATTGATGCCGTAATAATATACAATGGTCTCTATTGTAGATGACTTTCACAAAGGGACGGAGATTTCTAAAAGAGATGAAGATCGAAGACAATCTACTACAATTATTTTGATCCAAAATGCCTGCCCGTGTGCGGTACCTTGTACCTTCCATGTGATACTCTCTCCACTTTCCGACTTTCACATCTGCCAGATTAAAATCACAGATCGACATGCATCCTCACCAAACTGGCCCTCTCTCGGAGTGTGAAGATACGGATGAAAAGCCCCAAAAATAACCATGCAGGTGGGGGCAGCAATAATACTGGACCAGAAGAGATGAATACTACTCAAGGCACCGAGCTCTCACCGACAAAGAGATGCTTCTTTGTTACTAATTCTTAATATCAAACCTACTCCCACGTACTACACATATGTAGCAGTAGCAGTATTCTTTGTAGTATTATGCTCACTCTCCCTTCCCTTTTTCCATATATCTCTCACTGCAACAACTCCCGGATCTTCAGCTTTCTCTCTCTCTCTCTCTCTCTCTGACAAGCCATGGTACAAACCAAAAAGTTCAGAGGTGTCAGGCAGCGCCATTGGGGCTCTTGGGTTTCTGAGATTCGCCATCCTTTACTGTAACAACCCTCCAGTTTGTTTTTCATGAACTCTGTCACACACACACACACACACCTATGTGAACACATGCTAGATATGTAGAACAAAGGTCACTCCTCTATTTATTTCACTTGGGTGAGAGTTGAATTGCATCTGATTCTCTTTTTCCGTGTTTGTAGGAAGAGAAGGGTGTGGCTCGGGACGTTTGAGACGGCGGAAGAAGCGGCAAGAGCGTACGATGAGGCGGCGGTTCTGATGAGCGGACGCAATGCCAAAACAAACTTTCCGGTGGGAACGAGTAATATAGGAGACAATGCCAAAGATTCTTCGTCGTCTACATCGTCCTCCACTGCTCTTTCGGCTATTCTGAGTGCTAAACTTCGCAGGTGTTGCAAGTTTCCATCTCCTTCTCTGACTTGCCTGAGGCTAGACACCGAGAACTCTCACATTGGTGTCTGGCAGAAGCGAGCCGGGGCGCGGTCTGACTCGAGCTGGGTCATGACTGTAGAGCTCGAGAAGAAGAGCAGTACTAATGTAGAGGTCGCGGAGCACGGTGGATCGTCGGCGGTGGATACACAGCCGGCAACCAACAACGCTGAAGGTCATGGGATGGATGAGGAGGAAAGGATTGCACTGCAAATGATTGAGGAGCTTCTAAACAGGAATTGATCTCACTAGCTTATCGCAAGCAAAATTGTTCATCAGCTATCGTAATATTATTATTGTGCACATTATTTATTCGCACACAGGCCGGCGTGCAGCAGGGGGGGAACCTGGGATCTGGGAGCTCATGTCTAGTTCTTCTCAGAAGCATCTGGGCTTGTTTCTTCCAATTAGGCCATCTGTGTGGAACTGAGGTTTGAAAGGTCAGAGATTTCAATGTCATGCCCCGCCCAAACTAATAATGATGGTCTAAACCAACCCATATTGCGCATACTTTTCTTCAGTTCGTAGTTGCAGAGAAATGGCTGCATTTAGCGAGTAATTAAAACATGTAGTTGTAGCTTAATTGCTAGCTAGCCTTGTGTTCATGCTGCTGCTGCTCTCTCTCACACACACACGTAAACACAGCGCTGTCGCTATCTAAATGAGAATACCCCGTCCGACCCATGCTGTCAGGAACTGAAATTCATTGTCATCATCCCTACCACTTTGCTAATGTTGAGGAGTGCTGGCCGCCTATGCTGAAAAGTCACTCGGCACTGAGCGTACGTGTCATAGGATTCCATTGGTACCCCTTTTAAGATGTTGCACAGCGAACCTAATCTTAGTGGCTCTGTCCATATAAATCGATCATCTTTCCTTTTTTAGTCCTCACATAAAAATTGTTCACTTTCTAAATTAAGAAAGATTTCATAAATATTTTTTCATATTTACCTTTCTTACATTTTTTTATTCTATTTTTCTCTCCATATTTTTTATTTTCTTTCCATGTCCCACTTTCTAACACATTTTTTATTATATTTCTCTCTCAATATTTAATACTTCAATAACCAAATTTCTCTCTCCTGCCCCACTTTCTTCCCTTCTCTCTTTAAAAGGTAAAATAAGAAACACACAATATATGACTCGAATTCTTAATCTGCGTGCAAGTCAAAGTTGATCGAATTATGTGGAACGGAGAGAGTATTGCGTTTGATAATTTTAACATTTTGTAGAGTGACTACTTTGCATCTTTCTATCGTTATATTTTGAGCAAAACGTTGTTCATATGGCACTGCCTTTAAAAAAAAAAAAATTCTCTTTTGCCAATAATGCTCCTTGGGTAACTACGCACGCATTAGTGTAGATCAATAAAAGTTAGGCATTCAAGGGCCCGTGACATTTGCCTTATTGCTACTAGGTTTGAACAAAAACCTTTGAAGGTGTACATTTAATTTCTCTTGTTTTTTTTGTTGGTCTTACAACCTACTATTTGATCGGAAAAAATTTGGCTGCTACGCCGGCTAGAGGAATCTTCCTCTTACCCCGTATAATTAATCGCTTCTAAATATTTCTAGCTAGTGCTTTTTATTTAGTGACGCTAAAAAAGTTGCTGCTAATATTGTCGCCGAAAGTGTTAAAAGAAAAGTCACTATAAACATTTAGCGACTATTAATTATTACTATACACGAGGTTGGAGGAAGATTCCTATAACCCGGGGAGGAGTTAAAATTTGTTCTCTTTGATCTACCACCAGTGGCATCGACGCAACGTATGGAATATGACATTTCACACTTTATCGCTCGCATCAAATGGGGGTCGACCGAATGCCTAATTAATCATTAACGGAGCAGAAATTCACTGAAATGAATCATGCATGAAATTCAATACATACTTCAGAAAAATAAAGACAACTTTTATGCAAATTATCGTACTCAGTGATGTGAAATTTTTGAACGGAATTTGATGACTTCAGATATAGTATGGCCTAACCGAGAATAGGTAGGATCCCAGCGAGCAGGCTAAGCTGAAGAAATTACTAAAAAAGCAAGTAAAAGGAAAAGAATAAAGGTAAGAAAGAATCAGATGCAAAGTACTACATGCAGTATCAAAGAGAGTGTGTCTCTGTATGAGATCAAATAGCTAATCAAGAACCATATTGAGTTGTAGAAACAGAGACATGCAAATGACAAAATAATACATGCAGAAAATATATGACAAAAACACTTGGCAAGGTCGGCAACAAAA
This sequence comes from Escallonia rubra, assembly GCA_033065855.1. Taxonomy (NCBI): domain Eukaryota; kingdom Viridiplantae; phylum Streptophyta; class Magnoliopsida; order Escalloniales; family Escalloniaceae; genus Escallonia; species Escallonia rubra. The sequence continues at coordinate 491,198 of JAVXUO010002322.1, read as the reverse complement.
ATACTTCCGGCTAAAGTAGAGCTTTCGATGCTAGTTAGTCTTTTCATTATTTGCCGTAACATGAGACAACGTAACCCAAGAAACGCTTTCATTGCTTTACATTCCTACCCAGATCGAACTCTCAAATAAGGGAGCGTCAATTTTCACACTATATACGGTATACTTGTCCATACTCTAATTGTGATCTAAAGTGCATCAATGACAATTCAATATACTCTTAGCAACAAATGATGCGTGAAAATTGACAATTTCCCTCGATTCACTTTCTTTACTGGGGTATGCATACTCAACCACCGATGCAATTTATTGGCATCAATTTCTATGTTCAGTTGTGCCACATGTATACATAAATTAGGGCTGCCGGCCGAATGAATTTGATTCAGATTTAAAGAGGCATCATATATGGAAGGCGAACGCACATTTTACAAGCAAAACATGGCGGTTATTGATGAAGACAAGTCCTTTGCTTTTTTGATAATGACCACGAAATTCTACTTAAAACAAGCAAAGGCTGAAACCATTAAGCATGTTAATGTTCAAAAAAATGTCAATAACTTGATATGGATGTTAACTGGTCAACATCATCATAAATTGGTTGTTATCATGAGGGGATTATAATATTTTTGGATAAATCGTCCTTGAAGATAGAGAAGCAGACAGCTACAAGTGCATTTAATTTCATGCGAATTTGTGTCATATGAACATCTATATATGCATGAACACTAAATCAAAGCAAAGCATAATGCATGTACTTTTGGCAAACGATGACTACACGAAGGACACCATAATCTTTGGTTGAAAGCAAATCCTTGCTAAAAGGAACAAACTGAAATGTTGTTGTCATTAGTTTCTGTCAATGGAAAGCATGATTACGACGTTAAATATTCTTGAACACATTAAATTGTTCACCTGTTTGATAACAACTCGATCCAGCATCGTGCAAAAGGCACTTCTGCAGCAACAATCAGCTAAAGACGAGTGGTGTAGCAGTGAAATTGTGGAAATTAAGGAGTTCATGCATTTTGCAATTTCATCATCCTTCTTGTTCTGGTTCTTCTGAGTGAAACTTACTTGAATTGGTAGCATAAGGGAGCTAGAAAATGTAAAACAAATCGAGCTTAAAGTTTATGCAATGTTGTTCATCATCTACGTACTCCGGCAACACTATCAACGCTTATATCATTTTTATTGAAATATCTTTTCTACCTACTATACGTAGCCTTGCTCGTTTAATAGAGAAATGGAAGAAGAAGAGTTCTTCAATGGATTCTTTTCAGTCTTCACAATGAATGTTTTAAGAAAAAGTAGGTAAAGGTGCACTTCAAACGGGGACAATAAGGAATATATGTAGAGCTTTCAAGCTTTCACCATAGGTTCCCCGTTTTGTTAGCATTACACCCATGTGGTGGAGATTGCAGCAAGATATAAAGATAAAACGCTACAGGGCGAAGGCAATTAATGCAGTGTTCGAGAACGCTGCTAGGGTCTTATCTCATGGTAATTAGGTGAGAAAAAAGTGGCATTTGACGTAGATATAATTAGCAACAGGAGTTTGGTACCTTTATCTTTCATTACAAGGCGTTGAATTTAGTTGAGGTGTCTATTGTGAGTTTTTGGTTGAACAGTTCCTTTAATGCGCATTCATGCATTGGGGCCAATGTTGCCTAAGAAGGGGTCCAACATATCCAAATTTTTGTTAAGCCGTCTTATGGTACTTGGGTTGAACTGTAGAACTGCCCTTCCGTGGCCGGAATTCAAACTCAGAAGTCGCGTAAGTGATATCGAGTCTAGAGCCAGCTCAAACTACGCAGAAATCGAGCTCCACATGGAGGCTTTGTCCCTAGCTCACTTTAGTACTCAACTCGTGCAAGCACGTGAAAGCCCTACCAACATATTTACCAGTGCCTGTTTAATTGGATGACTGAAATTTGTCCATCAAAATGTGTTTGTTTTGCATTTCTGCTTTCCCTTTTTATGTTTTCCATCCTGGCAAGGCTCTAGAAATGAATTTGATTGTGTTCTGACCTGAAATTTCTGTAGCACTCAATCAAGAAAAAGCACAGATGAGTGCTGATATGTTGAATAAACAAAAGTTCATTTTCAGATGGAATTGAAAAGAAGAGGGAACGAGAACTAGAAACGAGAACTACCATTTGTTTCTAACTTGTTAATTAGAGATACTTTGTATCCACCGTGAATATGATGCTCGAGTGTCACATTAAGTAGCAGTCTCAAAAGTTAAATTTAGTTTCAACTACATAGGGAAATAATGGACAAGCTAACTAGTTCATCATTGCATAATCGCAGCCATAATCAGTTCCGAGGAGCCAACATAATGAACTTTTTAACACTGCATATATAATGGAGTGCTAGCTAACTAGGTTGGCTGCATAAACGACTGAGCAATCTTGAACTTCTTTCTCCCTTCACCTAAAGGACTAGCTTCTGTTAGTACATCTTGTATGTTAGATGAACATCTTGAAGTTCTTCTCCTTAACCATATATGTACGTGTTTTTTGAGAAGGAAATATAGTGCTTAACTGATGATCCAGCACAGGAATCCCCAGAAGAGGAAAAGGCAAAAAGGGAAGAAAATGAACCATGCAGAAGAAATAAGGGATTTGCTCTAGACTTGAAGGGTAAGCATGCATCTTAATGTGGCTTATGCTTTTTGGTGACTTTGACACATGCTAATACACCATCAATGGCATAGAGTAGACAATAAGTTCAGTTGAAGGGGTCCTCATCAACAATGATTGTGTTACAATACTAGGTTTTATTGAATGAGCTTGTCTAAGCTCACTTTATATCCAACTTAACAGGTGAAGAAATCGTTATAAACTAAATGAATCGTTGTACACAAGCACTGTATCATCTCATAAATGTAGGTTGACAGTAAAATTATTAGTGCATATAAGTTATTGTAAGTGAATTATTGACCTAATAAAGTCCTCTTTCTGTCCTTGAAAATATCGTCCACGGTTAAATTAGTACAAAGTGATAATTAGCTCCACTTTTTAATGCTTATATACTCGTCCTTGGTCACTGCTTTAAGCTGACTCCAACTTGTAGCTTAAGGTCAAATAAGTGTCGCTAAAGGAAATTGAAGTGAGATACCCAAAAACCTTTAGCAACAAAAGTTTAAGTTCATCGGGGCAAACAACCACCTGCAGCCAAACAAAACTCTAGTCCGGGTCTGAATGGCAGATCTCGACTTGTTTTCAGACCTACAACCAAGCGATACTCTTTGACGAGAACGAAGACGAAGAAGAAAATGCTATTGGCCGTGCTGGTCGCCAATTCCGAGGGCAACATCCTCGTCGAACGGTACACTTTCCATCTTTCATCACGTCATCACGCGCATCTTAATTACGTCACATTTTGCACAAATTTACTTCAAATCCTGTCGTGATTTGATGATCTTAGGTAATGTTTACTGCGGCTTTATGTTGGATTTGTATTTGGTTCATCATATTTTTTTTAGTGTTGGAAGGATCTTACCTTGTTAATTGTTAGGGTTTAGGAAGATACTATTTAGTCAAAATGGTTACGATGTCTATGTTTAACAAGAGTATACACCACAGGTGTGATTTTAAGCTGTTGTATAATTAACGGTCAGTGGACGATGCGAGGCTTCTCCAAATTGCTACCAAAATGTAGTTTCTTGATTGATGTGGTTCCCAACGGTCGAACGGTTTTAGGAACAGTTTTTTAATATCCTTAAAGTGTTATTATTTGGGGGAAAGAGAACTTTTTTAGAGGAAGTATGAGAAGCCTAGGATTATTCCTCGCCGCCAGGAAGGAAACCCAATTTGCTTTCATATAGGGTTGATTGGCACATTTAGCCTCAGTGTATAGTCATAAGTGACAAATTAAATTCTTTAACATGTAATTTTACCACTTTGTGCACGATAAAACTTAATCGCTGAGAGGTAGTAAGGTTGTTGAAGAAAAAATCTTAATGTGAAATAACAGAGACTCTGTGGCATGGAACTTGGTAGCAGTACAAACAATGTTTTCAAAAAGATGATTGGAGACCTTGGGCCCCCTGCTTTGCGTCTTCCCTAGATCCAAGAGTTTTAGGTTAACTAGGCTGCTTAAGGCTAGGATTAGAGTTGAGGGTGAAGTAAATGTAAATGGAGAAGAGGTTGTGAAGAAGGAGTTTTCTTGGTATCTTGAACAGCTGGACGAATATTGCATAAGAATAAGAGATTGATCAAGATTCCACAGAATGCGGTGTCACTCATGAGAGCGGAAAAGCAGGTTCTAGGGTGAAGGGGAGTAGTGTTTTGGAAAGTTTGTGCGACCGTGAGTTGCAACGCCAGCTATGGTGGTATAGAATGTTCGATCGTAAGCAATACATGCATAAGGTGAGTTGACAAAATGCGAATGCTTAGGTGGATGAGCAGCTAAACAAGGTATGATGGTGTTAGGTTATTCTCTAAATTTCCTAGTAAGAGAAAAGCGAGTCATGTATGTCAGTGGGGAAGACAGAGAATAACTTTGACAGAAGCTGTGGATATGAATGTGATTTTGAGAAATATATTGGAGAACGTTAGTTTGGAACTTTAGATAGGTAATAGACAGGAAGAAAGAGGAGTGTACAGAACCCTAACTTAGTTTATTTCAGTTGACTACCCCAACAAATGATTTCCCACTTGTGATTTCGTGGACCCTTAAATCGATACGTCAATGATAAAGTAACAAAAAAGAGGTATATTCTGTGATTCCTCCTCCAACCGATGATTGCCCCATCATGCGATTTCTTTTGGAGGTGATTGCTTTATTTCTTCTTATTAGACCTATTACCTTTGTTCCAGTTTTTGAGTGAGGTGTTCTTAGGGATCTCTAATTTTCTTACAAAGATTTCAACCGATATGGCTCGCTATAGTCCAGGTGTTTAATACAATGGGTATCTGCGTTTTAAATACTTGGACCACAGTGAGCCACGTCGTTTGAGAGAATTTAAGATAGAACATTGAGAATTACTATTGTGAGCCTCTTTGCTCATGGAACTAACTCCCTGAAGTGGGATTAACGGATTAGCTAAATATGGGTGCCACTAGGACCAGCTAAAAAGACAAGAGATAGTAGTTTTTGTGATGTTTTTCATAGGTTTAGATTTGATCCATCCGGGTGGATCAAATCTTGTACACAAGCGGCATTTATGATGCGACACATTGCACTTATTGTCAGTTTGCGTGCTATTTATGTGGCCAATCATGGATACAACTTGTATACAGAAACTGACTCAGTGGATTAAATGTTTTACACATTTTACATTAGCTACAGAGAGAGCAAACAACCACAAAAGCCATGTCGAAGCTAGAATTTCGTGTTGAGGTGTGGAAACGATAGTTCTTTTACAAGTAAAGGAGGAGACAAACTTATGCAGGAGATTTACTGCCTCTCCGGCCAATGGTGCTTCTGGATCGGCATCTTGGAGGCCATTTTCTGCCTAATCTTGAAGATTACATCATTGATGATGAGAGACTTTAGAGACCATTATACTGTTATCCAAGTACAATAATCTACCATTCAATATCAGTAGTTGACTATCTTAATGTTGGAGTTAGAATGAATCCCAACATAATCATGAAAAAATTTCAAGCCCAACTCGAGTTTTTTTTATCTAATGTGTGATTCTACATCATTCTAATCTCCCCCTCAACAAATTGTTACACTAAAATTCTTAACTAGTTCCAAGTTCAACTTCACAGGCTTTAGGTTAAGCTGGACTAGGAGGGAGTGTTTGGAACGCAATTTCAGTAAAACTAGGAGGCGACATGGGAAGAAGTAAATATGGATGGGAATATTGACAAGGATATTGCCCATAGGATAGGAGTAGGCTGGCTAAATATGAGGTTTGTTCCTGGGGTGTGTGCACGGAGCTGAGGCTAGCAATGCTGTATGGTTTATGGAAAGGATTTATTTAGGCGACCTTAACTAGCTTGTGGCAATGGCTTAGATGATTGCTTGCTCAACTCCATTCTAGCCATTCTCTTGCTGGTGCTCTATTTCATTCTTCCACATGGAGAAATGTCAACCTTGACATAGCCCAAGGCTGCAACTTAACTTCTCAATCCTTTGCCCCACCCTCTTCTTGGCCCACAAACGGATATGATTGTCAGAGGCTCCTGCGCTCAGTGGTTGCTTTGTGGTGCAGGGACTGCAATATCGCATAGAACCCACAGCAGAAATGACCCTCTGAAGAAATATGGAAATCCTTGGCAGCACCCTCAGTGTTAGAGGTTAAGCACTTTGAGCTTTCTGAAGGACCAGCATACGTCACCTTAGGGGAGTGACCTGGAGATAGACAAGGGATATTGTGCCGCTAGGATGAGTTTTATCCAAACCTAGAGAGCAGTGAATGTAGTACTAATTGAAACGTGTCCGAAGTTCTTCGACATGTTGTACTTTCAAGTGCAACCTGCCCTCGGATAAGAGAGCAGGTTGGATACTATTTTCTGCTTTGTGGTGCAGGGACTGCAATATCGCATAGAACCCACAGCAGAAATGACCTTCTGAAGAAATATGGAAATCCTTGGCAGCACCCTCAGTGTTAGAGGTTAAGCACTTTGAGCTTTCTGAAGGACCAGCATACGTCACCTTAGGGGAGTGACCTGGAGAATAAAGAGATAGACAAGGGATATTGTGCCGCTAGGATGAGTTTTATCCAAATCTAGAGAGCAGTGAATGTAGTACTAATTGAAACGTGTCTGAAGTTCTTCCACATGTTGTACTTTCAAGTGCAACCTGCCCTCGGATAAGAGAGCAGGTTGGATACTATTGAGCTCTTATGTAGCAAGTGTCAGCTTTGTTGTTCTAAGGGTTCTTTAGGAATAAGCTCATTGATATGGTGACACTAGGGGCCATTGATGCTGAGGTCAGTTCACTTGTTTGTGTGCATCTAGGTTTTGCATTTGTTTTCTTCGGTGCTAACTTGGCTTACAAAAAGCGAATTCCCTTTTTATTCACCTGATGTGCCTTGACTTTTAGGGTACTCAATCCGCCCCTCCCCCCCCCCCACCCGGCGCCCTGCGGCTCTGTTCTGTTTAGGTATTGTACTGTCATGACCTAGATACTCGACAATAGGATAGCTTTATAGGTTTTCATATAAGGACTGTGCAGTATTATTTACACAGTTGAAGCATTGAGTGACGTTCTATGTATCCTTGCAGATTCAATGGAGTACCAGCTGAGGAGCGGCTACACTGGCGATCCTTTTTAGTTAAGCTGGGAGCAGAGAATCTCAAAGGTGTAAAAAACGAAGAGCTCCTTGTTGCTTGCCACAAGTATGTAACATCCCTCGCCGGTTTGGCTTTGTTTTATATTGAATGTGGGGATACAAAACTTGTTTTTCAGTTGCTGTTTTTCCTTTGGCACATAAAAGTATAGTTTCTGTAGAAAAGATGAGTACCTGCAAACTAGTTATGGTGGCTCCGTTTTAAAAATTCAATTTAACCCAGGAGGATTTTTGATTAACCAACTTTGTTGGTCAGTTCTACTTCTTATTAGAATACCTGCATAAGCAATACAGAAGAGACCCCGGCTGTCCTTCCTTTTTTCTGTTTACGTCTTTCGTATTCTAGTTGTTTTGGTTTTCCATCGAGTTTTGCTAGTGTTTCTTGTCTTATAGAGGCATGGAAGAGTAGTTTGTTATCCCCAAAAAGTGCAGAGGAACCTGATGACTGATACATGCATTCGGATTTGGATACACAGATAGACCTTTGCCTTGTTTAACATGACTGAATTGCCCTATTCACCTTGACGGAGACTGGTATTACAGAGGGGCTTCCTTTGAGTAATGACTTGCTATCTTATATGGGCATGTTACGCAGTACGCAAGAGTATCCATGAATCCAAATATGAGTTCTTAACATGTATGAACTGTGACTTTCACCAAGTGCCAATCAAGTGCTACAGTGCACAGTTCTACTCTCAAGTATTAGACTGTACATTGCTTTGAGAAAGCAATGCTTCAGTGCACCGACACGAGGCACACGCGTGTACACACACACACACACACAAACGAGTACTATTTCCCAAGTATCTTTTATTATCTGTTCATTGCCCTCGGGATTTATCTGCTGTTTTCCTTTTACAGATCAGTATATATTGTTTACACAGTGCTTGGAGATGTCAGCATGTATGTTGTCGGCAAGGATGAGTATGATGAACTTGCCTGTAAGCAGACATAATCCAATTCCTTGTTCATAATACATATTACTTGAGTCTCTCTGTGTGTGTGTGTGTTGTGTGGGGTGGGGGGAGGAGGCTGGACAGAGAGGCCTCGTCGAATAGAAATTTTTATGTTAAACTGCAGTTCATGTGACTGAGTCTTGTATAGCACCTAACTTATGCAACTTGATTTTAATCGGAATCTGCCATTGTGTGCCAAACCTAAAAAGGAAATTTTGCAACTCTTTTTGCTATAGATGGCACCGCCTTTGTTTAGTTTGGTGTGGCTTTTGTCATTTGTCTTTTTATTTATTTATTTTCACTGTCGAGCTCCTGACCATCACATTCAACTTGTTTATGGTGCACTAGTTTATCTTCTCAATTTTAATGTGGCTAATTTCTCTGAAGTGGCAGAAGCAATATTTGTAATTACCTCAGCCGTGAAGGATGTTTGTGGGAAACCTCCAACTGAGCGCCTATTCTTGGATAAGTATGGGAAAATCTGCTTGTGTCTTGATGAGATTGTATGGAAGGTGAGGAACATTTATGAATATATGGATGTAAGTTTCTTGGATGAGTTTAGCTCCTAGTGTATTTAGTATGTCCCTTGGCTATATTTCTCGGTACTCATTTTTCAAAGTGTGATGCACAACCATTTTCAGTTCGTTGTTGCACTCGTAGTCGTAGAAAACATACAAAACTAATCTATTGAGGTGCTTTGTGCTTATTTGTGCGTGCCATCTTTGCTGCCTTTTCTTCTGCATTGTGCTGTTAAAAACTTTCTTACTTACACGCTGTTCTCGTCATTTGATCTCAATGAAGGGGTTGCTGGAGAACACAGACAGAGATAGAATCAAAAGACTTGTTAGGTTGAGACCTCCAACGGAATTCTGACCGTGAAACTCCTTGCTCTCTCTGAACTATTGAAGATGAAAGTCAGCAAAGCTTGTGCTGCATATAGTTTGTCATGGTAGCGCATCGCTAGCCTCCATGAGTTGTTCGCCTTTATGTATGTTTTTTCAGTGTGCTTTTATAACATTGTGGATCCTCTAGTTTAATGAGAGCGTTGTACTTTTTGTTGATTGCTGGTTGATTCACATTGGTTCCCAACTTGAGGCATGTCAAAGTTGTGTACTGAGAACCCAAGCAATGTAAATTTGTGGAAAACTAAGATACACGTAGGCAAGAAGGAAAAGAAAAAAAAAAAGATTAGCAGTCCTGCTTTCTCCAAAAAAATAATAATAATAAATTAAATAAATAAACACACCAGGCACACGAGTAATTAAAAAACTGAATGAAGCACACACAAACGGCAATTCCAGCAACCATTGACTCCAAGAATACAGCTGCGACTGCTTAAGAATGATCGAATGCTGTCGTACTTTTCCATAACAAATTAACCACGATGCATACATATTTGGATGTATTGACTAACCAAATGCTTATGGGGGAAGATAAGCATTTACAATGAAGGGAATATTCACAGTATAGAAGTGAGGATATGCTTCTTCTTTCGGTAAATACTGCAAGGATATGCTTTGGCCTTGTTCATGTACATAAGATGCCTCCCTTGTGGATGCTTGACAAGGAAGAGAGATGAAGTTCGGAAAGAACCTCCGCAATGAGATCACCGAAAAGTTGCCCGAATGGGAAGGTGAGTTTATATCATACAAGTATCTAAAGAAGCAATTGAACCTGATCGCTCCCCCCTGGCATGATGAGGAAACCAAGCGGCCTAGAAAACGGCCAAGAATGGCTACAGATAACTGTTTGGTGATGGAAGAACGGAACACGAATCACACGGGAGAGGAAACAGGTTTTATACAACTATTACGCGATGATTTCGAGAAGATCAATTTGTTTTGTGATGATAAGGAGGCAGAATATGTTAACAGGTTAAAGGTACGTGCCAAAATCTTTCTACAGTTCTGGGATAAAGGTACTGGCTGTTGTACAGTAGGAGGAGATAATGGTCGAGTTTATTTGTAATCTTTGCTTGAAAATACAGGAGCTGAGAGACGAGGTAGCGGTTTTGGAAGGCAGTGGTGGCAATGCGACCCAAGTGATAAGGGATTTATTGGATTTCCATAGAGAAATGGTTTTGCTTCTGCGCTATGGTGTCCTTAATTTAGAAGGTATTGCAATACATGGCTAGTTCCAATTCCAATAGGCAAGTTCATCTATTCCGACCATGTTTTGGTTTTGGATTGCAGGATTGCTGAAGATTGTCAAGAAGCACAAGAAGAAGACGGGCAGCTTCGTTCTCTCGCCGTTCATGCTGAGGGTTCTGCAGCAGCCATTCTTCTCCACTGACCTGCTTCACAAGCTTCTCAGAGAGTGTGAAGCGACGCTCAGGCAGCTCCTACTCCCAATATAGGACAGGCGGTTGCGAGCGAGGCCCCTCTGCAACTTTTGCATTAAGCAGTTTGCTATACTCTTGTTTATGTTTCTGTGCTGAAAATTATGTTGTGCTTTGTAGTAAGTCATGTTGTGCTTTGAAATAAGTTTCTTGGGGTTGGATTCTGTTCTAATTCGTTCGGGAAGCTCTCTTCAAATCAAGTAAAAAAGATTAGATTATGAAAATAGCGTAATCTACGCTATAAATGATGGCAACATTTCAATTTGATCCAGCTTGGCGTGCATGTTATTTGTTAAGTGTTGCTATTGGAACGTCTTAAGAAAAATTTGTACTTCACAAAAAACTAACTGATGTATATGACTATATGTGCGCCAAGCGCGCTTCTAAGCTCGACCGTTCTTACATGTTGTACACACAAATTTTGTGTCTAAATTACAAGACAAGAACTAATTACATAAAATTCAATTTAATAATTTTAAATTAAGGGTTATACCACTCAGTGATATTTACACAATAAATATAAAAATTCTCTGATTCAATCTCCGACTGGGTCACGATCCAAGGGCTACAATAGCTTGGTCTTGAAACGTGAATTTTGACTTTTTCAATCTTCACGGTTAAAAGATCGTCGAAGCGGTACTTGATTGAGGGTTTTGAGACTTTATCCCGAACAAGTGCGACAATCCTTGGCTTGTAGAGTCACTTAAGTTGAAGAGGAATTTCTCTTTAATTTTAGATAAAAGAAAGATCGATCTTCGTGTCTTGGAAGCGCTTAATTTAAGAACGACGTTAGATTAGTGCGTATTATTCTTCAAATGAAACACAAAATGTGAGACGACAGAGTTTCGTTGGAGGTTTGGCTTTGATCTCGGAGATCCCGTGTCTCCTTCTCTTTTAACTCAAACCTTCTATTTATAAGTAAGGCAGTGGGTTTATTTTAGAAAACCCATGATTTGAGTTTTAACTTTGTAATTAAAGTGATTTCTGTCCCCTTTAATTAAGTGATTTCTGTCCCCTTTAATTAAATTAGAATTTCTTAATTAAATGGATTCTTATTTCCATTTTATTTAAGGATACTTTCCTTAAGTCAAAATTGACTTATTTGACTTTTATAGTAGAAAGACCACACTTATATTAAATAATTTTATTTGGATTCGTTCTTTCAAGTTAACTTTGACTGGAGTCTACCATTTTATTTGACTGTTAGTCAAAGTTTTCGGCTTTCACACATGTTTTTCGAAATAAACATTCAAAATGTTGCTATAAGACTGAGTTACAGCCATTGAAGTGTGTTCTTGATACCAGCTCGTGAAAAACACAACAACTGGACCAAAGCCAAACTTTTATTACAAAAGACAGTTCACCAGGAATAGAACTTGAGCTACATTTATACGTTCAAGCTCCACCAGATATAAAACAAAGTTCTACCACAGTAAATTGTTTAACAAATAAGATCAATCTCCTAAAAGACAATGATATAATATGCACCGAAAAGATAAACATAGAATCACTAAAAAATAAATCAGCCAAAATATAGATTAAATTGACATTTGCAAACTTTTCTCTTTAAAGGTTGCTACTAAAATTGTGTTACTCAAATTTATAGTTACATTTTTTTGTCACTAAAATGTATTAGCAGCGTTTTTATGACATAGCAGATATGCTTTTCAGAAGAGGATCCTTAACCAAGGTAACCTCAAATAACGCTATGGAAAAGTTTTGGCTGCTATCACAGTTGTAAGTAGACAGATACAACTCCCTGTATAACGACAATTAATGGTCATTATATACTTTTAGTGACGCTAAAAAATGTTGTTATTGTTGAAAGTGTCAGAAAAAATGTTACTAAATACATTTAACGACTATGAATTGTTGCTATATGTAACTGTCTTCCAATAACTCAACAAACACAATTTTTCGTTATGTTATATCTTGTTATAGTGCACATCTAAGCTTTTCTTTTTTGATTCTTTGGCACTATATTTGACAGAGTAATCTTTAACTTGTTACTTTGTTAGCGTCTACAAACGAAGAGGGGGAGCTTCGCAGAAAATGATGAAAGCTCTGTGTCATCTCCTTCTTGCCCTGATCTTCACCTCCTCTCAAGCAACTTCAATCATCCAACTTCCTCAGCACCAACTACTCTCATCAGTCACCACCAATACAACCCAGGTAAATTGGTTCCTTCAGATTTTTCTGGTGAAAGATAAGTGTATTTATGACAGAATGTTTGTTCCTGTATAGTTGGAGAAACCCTTTTCTAATTGGATGAAATTGTGCTAACCCTTTTGCCCATGTGGATTGTAGGATGTGAGAAGCTGTAGTTTCAATGTGAGAATAATGACAAGCTGTTCTTCGACTAGGTTCACCCGGGACCAGATTAGTCTCACTTTTGGCGATGCTTATGACAATCAGGTTTTTGTTTACAAATTCGCTTTATTTTTGCAAATGGTTATGCATATTTACACCCACACTCAAATACACGCATGTATTTGCAAGTACGACTGTGTCAAACCCAACATTTGAGGACCTATCCATGTGTAAAAATTGTACTCTTTAAGAACTTGGTATTCTCTATTGTTTGGGGAAGCGGAAATGCCCAAGCGTTTGACCGTAAGTTTGATGATGATTCTGTAATCCTCTCTGTGATTTGGTAACAGATATGGGGGAAAAAATGTTTAGTACAAGTATGGCTTTCGAGAAAATTGATCTAATTATGAAACAGCTGGTGCCCCAGATTCACAAATTGGACAACATAGCTACCTGCACTTTTTCTCGTAGGGCTATAATATGTTGAATCTCTGTAGATACTACTAAATCAGTAAAAGTAAGCTGCCCTAGATTTCCAAGGGTTCAGGAACAGTTCTTTCCTATGATTAAGGAACATTGCGTATAAGAACTCTTCTTCCCAGTCTGTCCTGGAAAAAGAAGGAGATGTCAATCAAAAAACAAACCCGTGTCATTCTTGTTTGATCATTTTGAAAGAGGGGAAAGGGGGCGGCTTATAAATTGAAGTACACAGAACCAAGAGGTAGGACCACAAATAGATCATCTCGATAGTTTTGGGTTTTTGTAGCTGAAGCATAAATATGAACTTGTAGTGCAAGTGTGTGATTGCGTGCAAGTGCAAGACATTCAAATGCTCCTAAAACAACTAAGAAAACATTGAAATGCTCAAATGCACTACAACTCGTGTGTCCCCAATGTATAGGACTCAGAGTATGTTCTAGTTAGGTGTCCAAGCCAAAATCAAGAGGAGGAAGATCGCACCAAGTATAAGAGTGAAACTGATATCTAAGAATTAAACCAATATCCACGTATAGTCGATGTTCGGGACTTTAACACTTAATATGGTGGTTGCGATATTTTTTCACAAACAATGTGACTATGTGAGCATAACTTGAATGCATCCTTGCCAATTCTAGAACTAGGAATCATCGATTTGCTTTTCTACTTTGATAATGACCTTCTAAAGATTACTCAATTTTAGGACGTAACTTTTGTGCCCTTCTATTTTCCAAAAATTAGTTTGTCTGAGTCATGATTGACTGGGTGATTATGAATGATTAGGTTTATGCACCAAGGCTAGATGATCCATCTACAAGGACGTTTGAGTGTTGTTCAGTGGACATTTTTCAGATATACGGACCATGTACATACGGGATTTGTTATCTGTATTTATACAGAAGCGGCTACGATGGTTGGAGACCCGAGACTGTGCAGGTTTACAGTTATAATTCAAGCGCTATAACGTTCTACTACAACACTTCTATTCCTAGAGATGTGTGGTACGGGTTTAATTACTGTTCTGGTGGTGTTACTGCTTCTACTCCCACACAAACAGTGAAATGGTGGCAGTTTTTTATATTTACAGTACTCTATCTCGTATTAAGTGTTTAATTGATGGACCCCCGGATTTATTTCAATTGTATAGGTTGTCTAGAGAACCTACCAAGCTTGAATGAAGACCTCTTTGGGACTTGTATATTCCAATTTATAAAAAAACTGATTTTTCAGATAAGGTTTCTGTCACATATATACATGCATGCATGTTTATGTAATCAAACACATATGTGTGTGTGTGTGTGTGTTTGGCAGGTTTAAGCGACATCGGGCATAATGTGTCTCATTTTTCTTTCCTCCATTGAATATTGCAAAATTTCCGTAGTTGTCATGGCTGCCAAATTTTGGCCACAATTCTCAAGACAGTAAATTCTCATTACCAAAATTGACCAAAAAATGATCTTCGGACAGAAGGTACATTCAAAATCACTTACTCGTTTAAAGGGCTACACAATGGCATTATGCTGTGTAAAATTGTATGGTAATGAAGGTAAATTGTGAGCATGTATCAGCTTTGCAAGCACAAATGCTCAGAGAGAGATAATGGTAACTTAATTTAGTGGTGAAATTATTTCTCAAAATGCGTGCGCACGCACGCGCGCTCGTGTGTGGGTGTGTTTGTGTTGTCTTTGAAATGCAGGAGTGAAAATGAGTAGCAAACTCAGAGAGCAGGAGCGATACGACACTGGTGGAGAAGATGTTTTAGGATTTCGATGGAGGAAAGGTTTTGCTTTCGCACTATGGTACCCTTAACTTTGTTGGTATGGTATTTCTCTTCAATATCCCCCCCATAATGTAAACACTTACGAGGAAGAAGGTCACTTTACGGTACATCTGTCTGAGAGTTTCAGGATTCTCCACGATTTTTTAATATCACTTCATATGTACAATCGCATTTGTATTTGGTATAGTCCTGTTTGCTTTTTCACGTCCTTTTCAGGTATGTATTCTCTCTCATGACCAATACCGTGTCCAGGGCAGAAAAAAAATAATAGTATAATGAAGATATGAGTATGTATTAGTGTCACAGGTCTCTACTCTGTAGAAGTTTTAGGAGGGAGCACTGGGCAGCTAATCTCCCTCCCAGTTAACATACTTCATCTGCAATTATCAGTTCCTCTCAGGAATTCATTTTCTCTTAATCACCTTAAGTGCTATTGATTGGGCTTTGATACCACTTAATAGTGACAGTAGGTGATGGAATTTGTTGATTCAGCCATCTGGGTTGAGCCTGTTAAAAGTACAAGTGTCATCAAGATGGGGTCGGTGACGAGTGGAATTCACGTGAAAAAGGTGGCATGTGTGTGGTGCCAAAACGAATTTGGATCTTTCTTAAGTGCCATCCCTATCCATATTCAAAGCGATCTAGTGAGCCACATATAATTACACTGGGTTCATCGAAGGGAAGATGGTGCTAGGTAACAAAGTCAGTTTGAAAGCAGCCAAAAATTGCAGACTTCTCCTTGTCTAGCAGATCATACTGCAAAGTAGTTGCGATTGTCTGAATTTAGCAGGGATGTAAATTTGAAATCATGGTCGCTAAACTCCACAACGAATAAGGACAGAATGATTTTCCTTTTCTTTTGTCAGCAAGTTAATAATAGATCACATTTGTCATATGTCGTACAGTGCATGGGAGTTGGAAGCACCTCAATTATCACAAGCTCTTCCTTTTGGTCTCCTTAGGAGTTTCACAAGGTTTCAGAGAAGATAATCAAAGCACTGTATTTTGTTTTGCTTTTTGCCCTCTTCATCTCCTCATAAGCAGAACCAATTAATTCACTGCCCCAACGTTTCCCAGCCTTCAAAATCAACAATACACAGGTACGGAAATTTCATGTGTATATTACATGTGTAGATGAAGCACTGACCTTTTTGTATGTAGAATGCTAGAGGCTGTGCCAACACTGTCAGCATAAGAACAAGCTGCTCTTCACCCAGGTATACTCGAGATCAAATCAGCCTCTCCTTCGGCGATGCTTATGGCTATCAAGTTCTCTTTACTTACTCACTTTCTTACACTCAGTACATTTTACAATCTTGTTGAGGCTGACTAATCCAAAATTAGAGCAACCCATGTTAGAGTTTTTTTTGTATTGATGGTTACATTGTGATTGCTGTCAAACTGAAATTTTTTGGATGATTAGAGTTAGTTTTCGAATTACAAAGGGCTTACAGAAAACCCTCATTATCCCTGCAAAATTAATTAGATATAAAAGTAAGGATCCTCTCAAAATTTAAACCAGTTATTAGATCACGTTTTTATTCTAAATCTCGTAAGTTATTTTTTGGCTCTATGGTTTTTAATTTTCATATTAGAAAACACTTTTGAGGACATAGTTGTCAAAATGAAGTCTTAATAGATTAGAATATTGATTAGATATAGTTTTAGAATGATTAGAATTAATTTTTAAATTAATTGTTTCTTCTAAATCGAAAGTACTATTTTCGTTTATATATATATATGAGTTTTTATATTCATATTCGAAAGTAGTTTTGAAGATACAATAGTCAATATTAAGTCCTAATGAGTTAGTATAATGATAAGGTTGAGTTTTAGAATGATTAGAATTAGTTTTTGAATTTTAAGGACATAATTGTAAAAAAAAAGTCTTAATAGATTAATATATTGATTATGTAGAATTTTAGAATGATTAGAATTTGTTTTTAAATTAAATAAGACTTACTAATATAGAAGTTAATTACTTTAAAATAAGGATCTGATGACGTGTCATATAAAAAGCGATGATATGTCGCACAAAGAACTTATCAATGTCTTTATTGTTTCTCTTATTATATATTATATAGATATAGATTTTTGGTGGTAAGTGAGAAAAAACAAGATAACCCGAAAATGGCCCAAGGTGCAATTTGGTCTTTTGGTTTTTGACCCCTCTTTTGTCAACAAGCTCCTAATTCACCATAAATGAAAGCCGGATTGTGCTAGTAGTCGTTACTTGTTAGCATCTACGTCGTGTGTAAGTTGTCAAAGTGAGGGAGCTTCGCAGAAATTGATGAAAGCTTTGTGTTCTCCTTCTTGCGCTCATCTTCACCTCCTCTCAAGCAACTTCAATCATCCAACTTCCTCAGCACCAACTACTCATCAATCACCACCAATACAACCCTGGTAAATTGGTTCCTTCAGATTTTTCTGGTGAAAGATTATTTAAGTGTATTTATGAAAGAATGTTTGTTCCTACGTAGTTGGAGAAACCCTTTTCTAATTGGATGAAATTGTGCTAACCCTTTTTGCCCATGTGGATTGTAGGATGTGAGAAGCTGTAGTTTCAGTGTGAGCATAAAGACTATACCTGGCAAACCGGTAAATTCGCCGGGTATGGAGATATTTTTGGGTAGTCATTTCTTACACCCGAACCCTACCCGGCCTGCCCGGGAAAAACCCGCGGGTAAATTCCATAATTTATTTATTTATTTATCAACATGGTAGTTCACAATTTTCAGTTCTCACTTTTTTATTACTAACAAATTCTTGTTACAAACGCATAATTAGAAAATCAGTTTTTAACCCTTAAATATCACAAATCACGAATTACAAATACCAATTAAATTACACAAAAAAAAAAAAAAATTATACACAGCCACATCCAACAGTAGCCCCAAAACTATCAGTAACACAAATCCAAAACAAATAAAGTGACGGTCGAAGTGGCCTGCGATGACGCCGTAGGCGATGGCACCGATACGTTGATGATGGAAGCGGCCGATCTGTGGTCTAAGGGGAGAATTCGATGGCTGAGGGAAGGCGGCGGAGTGTGGATCTGCAGTTGACGGCTGATCTGTGGATCTGCGGTTGACGGCCGAAAGGCAAGGCAGCGGAGTGTGTTGCTATAACGGTTGTCGATCTGTGGGGGTGTCGGCCGTCGATAATGGATAGAGAGAGGGTCGTCGGCCTTCGATTTATGGGGTTATGATTCTTTGAATGAGTGATGGTGAGAGATAGAGAGAGAGAGGTGGCGGTTTGTGATTTTCCTGTGATGGTGAGACGAGAGAGAGAAAGAAAGGTGTCGGCGTGTGGCGGCAGAGAGAGTTGAGAGGAGAAAGATATAAGATTGAGATGAGAGAAATGAAATGAAATGGGTAACTTAAACCCTAGAGGATAATATATATACACTCTAGAAAACGGGTAACCCGTACCCGAACCGGAATTTGTCCGGTTCAGGTACGGGTAAAATTTTAACGTGTATAGTTTTTTGTACCCGTACCCGGGTTTTTCCAACAAGCTGGGTGTACCCGCGGGTACGGGTACTTTTTTGCCAGGACTAATAACGACTCGCTGTTCTTCGACTAGTTTCACTCGGGACCAGATTAGTCTCGCTTTTGGCAATGCTTATGGCATTCAGGTTCTTGTTTACAAACTCACTTTAGTTTTGGAAATGGTAATGCATATATACACTCACACACAAACACACGTATATGCAAGTGTGACTGTGTGAAACCCATTCTACTGTCATGACCTGGATACTCGAGAATAGGATAGCTTTATAGCCTTTTATGTAAGGACTGTGTAGTATTCATTTACACAGTTGAAGCATTGAGTGAAGTTCTAAGTATCCTTGCAGATTCAATGGAGTACCAGCTGAGGAGCGGCTACATTTGTTGGATATTATCTTTGTCTTTCAATTCTCACATGTGGAGATAGCCAATAATCTTGACCAAAGATTTCAAGAAGGAGGTTTCACATGGTGGAAAACCAATCTCATGAATGGAGGGAGACAATTTCTATCCTAGCTAGTTTAGGTGGTAGAAGAATTTTTTCATAACTTACTATTCCTTTAATGGCTCTTCTTTGATTTCACATGGTGGAATGATTGACTCGGGTGATATCTTCACTCAATTCTTCTCCTATAAAAGGAGAAGTTTGCCAAAGGTTCATAAAACACACAACTCACCATATACCAAACACCATTGAGAAGCATTAGCCATTGAGAGTTAAATGCAGTGACTTAGCCACTGAGAGCTAAAAAAGGGT
The DNA here is from genome assembly GCA_033065855.1 of Escallonia rubra. Lineage (NCBI taxonomy): Eukaryota > Viridiplantae > Streptophyta > Magnoliopsida > Escalloniales > Escalloniaceae > Escallonia > Escallonia rubra. The sequence continues at coordinate 471,825 of JAVXUO010002322.1, read as the reverse complement.
GTTAGGCATTTAGATCTTATGATTGTAACTCAAATGATAGAGTGTTAAGTGGTTTTGTAATAGCACTAGTGAGTGAGAGAAATAGTGAAGTGAGTTTTGAGTGTGTTCGAGAATTGGGTCTGAGTGACTGAGTGAAAGTTCCCTTGTAACTTCTCCACTTTATAATGCAACATTATCGCTGTCTTCCGGTGGATGTAGGCAAGAGGTCAAACCACGTTAAATATCCGTGTTCATATTTTTGTGTGTGGCAGTTTTATATATTTCTTCTTTTTCTTGTTGTGCTAGTTGTACCTGTTTTAGGGGTTTAAATCCCAACAACATTGGCGATCCTTCTTAGTTAAGCTGGGAGCAGAGAACTCAAAGGTGTAAAAAAGGAAGAGCTCCTTGTTGCTTGCCATAAGTATGTATTCCCAACCTATTTTGATCGCACCCAAGGGCCCATGAGGGGTCCCGTTTTGCGTGACACGTCACATAGTCAACGGTCAACTTTTCAACGCTTCCAACCAGTCAAAATGTGCGCGCTCAAGTCATGTGTTTTCGCTTTTTTTTCTACATTTACCCGTGGCTAAAAAATTATTTTTTGCTCAATTATATCCGCTAGCGTAATGTCGATTGGTCACCCGCCTACCCCTTGGAGGTCGGCGCGTCCCCCCTTGGGGGTCGGCCACCTTCCCCTTAAAGGGTTTGGCGCGCCTTCCCCTTAAAGGGGTCAGTCGCCTTCCCCTTAAGGGGGTAGGCTGGCCTTCCCCCTCATTTAACGCATGCTTGCTCTCCCTTGGCCTTGCGTTGTGCGCGATGCCCGCCGACGCCCGCTCGCCGACTCCACGACGCCCATCATCACTCGTGCGCCAACTCTGGGGTGCCCATAGTCCGCGGTTGCACGCCATCTCCGTGACGTCTGCAATCGCTCGCACACACTCCGCCGTGCTCATGCACCACGCCACTAATACAGTCGCGCCCTCTGGCTCTCTGTCACATTACCGTGTCTACGGCACCACACACATTCCGTCGCGCCCATGCGCCATTTATGTGTCGCGTGCCCGCAGCACGACACCCACTTCCGCGACAACCTTCGCCGCGCCCACGTGCCACTTCAATGACATGTGCCCCCAGCACTAGGCATTATCTCGCGGCAGCCGTCACCCGCTCCTATGCGCCACTCCATGGCATGTGCCCCTGTCACCGGGTATTGTCTCGCGACAGACGTCGCCGCATCCGTGCGCCACAATCATGTCTCGTGCCGTGGGCACCGCGCCCGTGGGCCACAATTATGTTACATGCCCCTGGGCACCACACTCATTCACCACACCACGCGCCCCTGCCGTGGATGTGGAACATGCTTCGACCCACTCTTTGGAGTGTGCAGCATTCCGAGGGACCTTGCTAGCAGGGCTCCGGCATGATGACCCTTCACAATGGGATAAGCTCGCTACCACAAAGCTATCTCCGTCTGAGACCGCTTGCATGATACTAGGCACGTCTGAGCTGCAACCACGTCCACTCACGTTACCGGTGATCGTCGGCTCTCCCAGGACGATGACCTCCTGGTCACTCCGAGACGGGAGCAGGTCTTTGGAGGGCATCGCGCCTAGTCCGCCTGGCAGTCGGGCGAGGGACCCTCTCCCACCACTGTCAGGTTCTCTCTGCGTCTCTTGACGCACCCTTGTGGGATTCAGTAAGGGCCTGAACCCGTGGCTAGGGCAACGGGCCTACTATGATCATGCCGATGTTGTGTGGTCAGTTTTCTCAGACAGATAGAGCGACACTGTGTGGGGCAGGTAGCGCAAATATGGGAACCGACAGTTAAAAAAAGCACCGGCATTTGTGGACCTCTTGGTGATGTGTCACTCCCAGGGGACGACACATGACAACTGATGACACAGACATACTTTTGCTTATAAATCGAGGACCTTGGACTTCATTTTAAAGAACTTTTCTCATTCTTTCAAAATCACTTTCTCACTCTAGAATCCAGAACTCTTGAATTCTAGAGAGAAACATAATCGGACCATGACATTGGACCTCAGCTTGGACTGTCGACTGTCAGCCATGCTCGTCTTAGTCCTCATCTCCACAGCACTGCCACTCCTCACAGCCTGTCTGGGAAGCCTTGCTCTCTTCCCTTACTCCAACCTCACTGCATCCCACTTTGTACATCTAGCAGCTGACGCGAACTGTATCTTTTGTGGCACCTCCATGTAGCTACGAATCCATTTTCCTTGGCATCAGCATGTAACATCCCTCACTGGTTTGACTTTGTTTTATATATTGATGGTACACCTTTTGTAATTGTTTTGGGTAAGTCATTTTTGCATTTTTCTAGTGAATAGTATCTGGACTCTTGGCAGCTGACACGAACTGTATCTAGTGAAATAGTATCTGGACTCTTTTTCCAGACGATCTACCGTCTTGTAGTTCATTAAAATTAACTTTGAGGACCCTGTGCAATTACTATCCTCTTGTTAACAATTTTAATGAATTCCAGCTATACTTTTTCGGTTATCATACCTGTCATACTTGTTTACAGTATCTTTTTGCTACTTTTTCAAAGGGGGCTAGGGTGGGTTGGTGGGTTTGCATTTTCACCTTTTCTAGGTATTGTTGCATAAAGCTACTTTTGACAGTGTTTTTCACATAAACTTCACTCCAAGGTTTTCATTTTTTTTTTCTTCATGTTGTCGAGTTTGTTTTATCTTGGCTTCCACGTTTCACTAGGGAAATATTCAATGTGGGGATACAAAACTTGTTTTTTCAGTTGCTGTTTTTCCTTCGGCGCTTGAGAGTATAATTTCTGTAGAAGAGATGAATAAAAATTTTATTTTAAGACAGGAGGATTTTTTATTAACCAACTTTGTTGGTCAGTTCCACTCTTTATTAGGATACCTGCATAAGCAATACAAAAGAAGCCACGGCTATCCTTGTTTACATCTTTCGTATTCTTGTTTCGTTTTCACTCGAGTTTTGCTAGTGTTTCTTGGCTTATTGAGGCATGGAAGAGTAGTTTTGTTATTCCCAAAAAGTGCAGAGGAACCTGATGACAGACATGTACTTAGATTTGGATACATAGAGAGACCTTTGCCTTGTTCACCTTGACTGAGACTGGTATATATTACAGAGGCTTCCTTCATCCTTTGAGTAATAACTCACTATCTTATATGGGCATGTTACCCATTACGAAAGACTATCCATGAATCCAAATATGAGCTGTTAACATGTATGAATTGGGACTTCCACTAAGTGCCAATCAAGTGCTACAGTGCACAATTCTACTCTCAAGTAGTATTAGAATGTACTTCGCTTTGGGAAAGCAGTGCTTCAGTGCACACACACAAGGCACGCGCGTTTACACGCTCACAAACGATTATTATTTCCCAAGTATCTTATATTATCTGTTCATTGCCCGCGGGATTTATCTGCTGTTTTTCTTTTTCATATCAGTACATATTTTTTACACTGCTTGGGGATGTCAGCATGTATGTTGTCGGCAAGGATGAGTATGATGAACGTACTTGCCTGTAAGCATACATAATTGAGTTCCTTGTCCACAATATATATTACCTGAGACTGGGAGATGTGTTTATGTTTGTTGTGTGGGGCGGGGCTTTGGGTGGGGGGAGGAGGCTGGAGAGAGAGGCCTTCTCAAATAGAAATTCTTTAAAACTGCAATTCATGTGACTCAGCCTTGTATAGCACCTAACTTATGCAACTTGATTTTGATAGGAACCTGACATTGTGTGCCAAACCAAAAAAGAAATTTTTGCAACTCTTTTTGCTGTAGATGGCACCTCCTTTGTTTAGTGTGGCTTTTGTCATTTGTCTTTTTATTTTTTTCACTGTAGAGCTCCCGAGACCATCACGTTTAACTTGTTTATGGTGCGCTAGTTTTATCTTCTCATTTTTAATGTGGCTAATTTTCACTGAAGTGGCAGAAGCAATAGTTGTAATTACCTCAGCTGTGAAGGATGTACGTGGGAAACCTCCAACTGAGCGCCTATTCTTGGATAAGTATGGGAAGATCTGTTTGTGCCTTGATGAGATTGTATGGAAGGTGAGGAACACTTGTGTATGTATATGAGATGTAAGTTTCTTGGATGAGTTTAGCTCCCAGTGTGTCGAGCATCCCTTATATTTCTCGGTTTTCGTTTTCCAAAGTCTGATGCACAACTATTTTCTGTTCCTTCTTGCACTCGTAGTCATAGAAAACATACAAAACTAAGCGATTGAGGTGCTTTGTGCTTCTTTGTGCGTGCCATCTTTGCTGCCTTTTCTTCTGCATTGTGCCGTTAAAAACTTTCTTACTTACGCTATTCTCGTCATTTGATCTCAATGAAGGGTTGCTGGAGAACACAGACAAGCATAGAATCAGAAGACTTGTTAGGTTGAAACCTCCAACGGAATTCTGACGGTGAAACTCCTGGCTCTCTCCGAATTATTGAAGATGAAAGTCAGCAGAGCTTGTGCTGCATGTAGTTTGTCATGGTAGGGCATTGCCAGCCTCCATGAGTTGTTCGCCTTTATGTATGTTTTCTCATGGTGTGCTTCTGCAACATTGTGGATCCTCTAGTTTTATAAGAGCGTTGTCTTTCTGTTGGTTGCTGGCTGATTCCCATCGGTTCCTGTTGAGGCATGTATGTCTATTTTAAGTTTTGTTTTCAGAAAGCCTTGCAATGTAAATTTTGTGGAAGTACAGGTACAGTTTAAGGAGGAAGAGTATGTCACGCATGGCACGTGCACGCGCGAAAGAAGAAGAGGCAAAGATTGACCTCCATGGAAAGGATGATTCATTCGGATCGACATGAGAGTCCAATTCTATTGCATTGCCAGAATCCATGCTTTTTAAAAACCGAATAAAGCACACAATAACAGCAATTGCAGCAACCGTCGAGTCCAAGAATACAGCTGCAACTGCTTAAGAATCATCGAATGCGGTCGTATTTTTCAATAACAAATTGTTCCCAACCTATTCTGGTCGCACCCAAAGGCCCACTGGGATCCCATTTTCCATGACACGCCCGCACAAGCAACAGTCATTTTCAACGCTCACAACCGGTCAAAGCATGCACGCTCAAGTCACGTGCACTTCTCACTTTCGTCACTATACTTCGTCACTAAGAAGCTCATTTTCACACGAAGCCTTATCACGCTTCGACCGTCGCACTTCGCCGGTCGCCCGTCGATGCGCCATGGCACTTGCCCAAGGAGGTTGGCCTTGGCCTCCCCCTTGGGGTCGGCCTCGGCCTTGGCCTTCCCCTTGGGGTCGGCCTCGGCCTCGGCCTTCCCCGAAGGGTTGGCCTTTGGCCTCCATCCTTAGCACATTCACTTCTCTTCAAGGGACCATACATAACTCCGCGACCCCCGTTGCTCGGACACAACTCCTCGACCCCGTCGCCCGGACACAACTCCGCGACCCCGTCGCCCGGACACAACTCCGTGACCCCGTCGCCGGCGTCCGGGCATTGCACTTCAACACTTTGCCGCGCCCGTGCGCCGCGCCGCTGATAAAGCCTTGCCCCCAGGCTCTCTGTCACACTACCGTGCCCCCGGCACCATACGCACTCTGTCGCGCCCATGCGCCACCATTGACACAAACGTGCCCCTGGCACCTTACGCACTCCACCGCGCCCGTGCGCTGTGCCACTAACACAGACGTGCCCCCGACACCTTACGCACTTCATCGCGCCCATGCGCCACAATCATGTTACATGCCCCCGGGCACCACACTCATTCATCACACCATGCGCACCTTGCCTTGGTCATGGAACATGCTTCGACCCACTCTCCGAAGTGTGCAACATCCCGCGGGGATAGGCGACTCCTCCGGGACACTATCTCCGCCAGGGAGCTCTTCAACTCCCCTTTCCGCCAGGTAGACGGCTCCTCCGGGATGCTACCTTGGCCAGTCGGGTAGACGGCTCCTCCGGGATGCTACCTTGACATGTTCTGAGTGCTCCGGCACAAAGACTCACCCGCGGGGATAGGCGACTCCTCCGGGACACTATCTCCGCCAGAGAGCTCTTCAACTCCCATTCCGCCAGGTAGACGGCTTCTCCGGGATGCTACCTCAGCCAGTCGGGTAGACGGCTCCTCCGAGATGCTACCTTGACATGCTCCGAGTGCTCCGGCACAAGGACTCACCCGCAGGGATATGCGACTCCTCCGGGACACTATCTCCGCCAGGGAGCTCTTCAACTCCCCTTCCGCCAGGTAGACGGCTCCTCCGGGATGCTACCTTGACGCGCTCCGAGTGCTCCGGCATAAGGACTCACCTGCGGGGATAGGCGACTCCTCCGAGACACTATCTCTGCCAGGGAGCTCCAAGTGCTCCGGCACGAAGACTCCCCTTCTGCCAGGTAGACGGCTCCTTCGGGATGCTACCTTGGCCGGCCAGGTAGACGGCTCCTCCGGGATGCTACCTCTGCCTGCGGAATAGGCGACTCCTCCGGGACACTATCTCCGCCAGGGTGCCTGCGTGACTGGCCTACGTGCTCTGGCACTGGGGGCTTGCGTTGGCACCCCTAGGGACTATGACCCCCGGGTCACTTCGAGACAGGAGCAGGTCTTTGGAGGGCATCGCGCCTAGTTCACCTGGCAGTTGGGCGTCGGGTCTTCCCCACCGCTGTCAGGCCTGTGGGACTCTGCAAGGGCTTGGATTGGAGGCTAGATCAAGGGGGTTCTCTGGCCACACAGACGCTGTGGGAGCCAGTCTTTCCAGACAGACAGAGCGACGCTGTGCGGGGCAGGCCGGTTGAATATGCGATCCGACAGTCCGTGGAGCACCGGCACCCGTGGACCCCCAGGTGACGTGTCACTCCCGGGGAGCGCCACGTGTCGGTTAATGACATCATCATCTCAATCTCTATAAATAGAGGTCTTGAGAATTCATTTGAAACGGAACATAACGGTTGGACATTTTCAGAACATTTTTACTTTCTCACTCTAGAATCCTAGAGAGAGAAACATATAGGACCTTGACTCTGGACCTAAGCATCGGACTGTGACTGTCGTCGTGTATTCATCTTGCGCTATCGCTCTCGCAGCACTGCCACCCTCAAGCTCTGTCTGGGAAGCCCTTGGTCTCTGCCCTTGTTCCACTCTTGCTGTGTCTCACATCAACATACTTGGCATCTGACTCGGACTGCAGTCTTTGTAGCACCTCCACGTAAGTACGAACCCACTTTTCTTGGCATCACAAATTAACCACGATGCATACATATTTGGATTTATTGACTAAACAAATGCTTATGGGGGAAGATAACCCTTTACAATGAAGAGAATATCCACAGTAGAAGTGAGGATATGCTTCTTCTTTCGGTAAATACTGCAAGGATATGCTTTGACCTTGTTCATGTACATAAGATGCCTCCCTTGTGGATGCTTGACAAGGAAGAGAGATGAAGTTCGGAAAGAACCTCCGCAATGAGATCACCGAAAAGTTTCCTGAATGGGAAGGTGAGTTTATATCATACAAGGATCTAAAGAAGCAACTGAACCTGATCGCTCCCTGGCATGATGAGGAAACCAAGCGGCCTAGAAAACGGCCAAGAATGGCTACCGATAACTGTTTGGTGATGGTAGAACGGAACACGAATCTTACGGGAGAGGAAACAGGTTTTATACAACTATTACGCGATGAACTCGAGAAGATCAATTTGTTTTTTGATGATAAGGAGGAAGAATATGTTATCAGGTTAAAGGTACGTGCCAAAATCTTTCTACAGTTCTGGGATAAAGGTACTTGCTGTTGTACAGTAGGAGGAGATAATGGTCGAGTTTATTTGTAATCTTTGCTTGAAAATACAGGAGCTGAGAGACGAGGTAGCGGTTTTGGAAGGCAGTGGTGGCAATGCGACCCAAGTGATAAGGGATTTATTGGATTTCCATAGAGAAATGGTTTTGCTTCTGCGCTATGGTGCCCTTAATTTAGAAGGTATTGCTATACATGGCTAATTCCAATAGGTAAGAACAGAGATTTACAGTTCATATATTCTGACCATGTTTTGGTTTTGGATTGCAGGATTGCGGAAGATTGTCAAGAAGCACAAGAAGAAGACGGGCAGCTTCGTTCGCTCACCGTTCATGCTGAGGGTTCTGCAGCAGCCATTCTTCTCCACTGACCTGCTTCACAAGCTTCTCAGAGAGTGTGAAGCGACGCTCAGGCAGCTCCTACTCCCAATATAGGACAGGCAGTTGCGAGCGAGGCCACTCTGCAACTTTTGCATTAAGCAGTTTGCTATACTCTTGTTTATGTTTCTGTGCTGAAAATTATGTTGTGCTTTGTAGTAAGTCATGGTACTTACTTGCAGTCTGTACTCTCTACTAGGTTGGAAATTTGAAATAAGTTTCCTGGGGTTGGATTCTGTTCTAATTCGTTTGGGAAGCTCTCTTCAAATCAAGTAAAAAAGATTAGATTATGAAAATAGCGTGATCTACGCTATAGGTGAGGGCAATATTTCAATTTGATTCAGCTTGGCGCGTATGTTATTTGAACGTCTTAAGAAAAACTTATACTTCATAAAAAAAATTATAAATGTATATGGTTATATGCGTGCCAAGCGCACTTCTAAGCTAGACCGCTCTTACATGTTATACATAAGTTTCGTGTCTAAACTACAAGACAAGAAATAATTGCACAAAATTCAATTTAACAATTTCAAATTAAGGTTTACACCACTGCGATTTTTACGCAAAATAAATGTAAAATCCTCTTATTAGATCTTTGATTCGGTCACGATCCAAGAGCTGAAATATCTTGATCTCGAAACATGAATTTTAGCTTCTTCAATCTTCACGGTTGAAAGATCGTTGAAGCGGTGCTTGATTGAGGCTCTGAGGCTTTATCCCAAATAAGTGCGACAATCCTTGCCTTGTAGAATTACCTAAGTTGAAGAAGAATTTCTTCTTGATTTTAGATAAAAGAAAGATTAATCTTCATGTCTTGTAAGTGCTCGATTGAAGAACTAGATTAGTGCATATTGTTTTTCAAATGAGGTACAAAATGTGAGATAGAGTTTCGTTACAGTTTTGACTCTGAACACGGAGACCCAGTGTGTCCTTATAAGTAAGGTAGTGGGCTTAATGTTAGAAAAACTCATGATTTGGGCTTTAACTTTGTAATTAAAGTGATTTTTGTCCCCTTTGATCAAATTAGAATCTCTTAATTTAATGGGTTCTTATTTCCCTTTAATTTAGGAATACTTACCTTAAGTCAAAATTGACTTATTTGACTTTTATGGTATCAATACCACACTTGGACTAGATTAATTAATTTTATTTCGATTAGTTTTATCAATTTAACTTTGACTCGAGTCTACCATTTTGTTTGGTTGTCAGTCAATACTTTGGTCCGCATCTTCCGCAATGTTGAATCTTTAACCAGCCAATAATATCTTGCATTATTGACTAGTACAAGTTTTCGGCATCCACACATACGTTTTCCGAAAGAAACATTGAAAATGCTTCTATAAGATCGAATTACAGCCATTGAAGTGTGCTCTTGATACCAGCTCGTGAAGAGCACAACAACATGGACCAAAGCTAAACTTTTATTACAAAAGGCAGTTCACCAGCGAATAGAACTTGAACTACATTTATATGTTCAAGATCTTCACTAGGTATAAAACAAATTTCTATCACAGTAAATTGTTCAACAAATAAGGTCAATCTCCTGAAAGAGAATGACATAATCTGCTCCGGAAAGATAGACATAAAATCACTAAAAAAAAAAACAGCCAAAATATAGATTAAATTAACATTGCAAACTTTTCTCTTTAAAGATTGCTGCAAAATTATATTGTCATGTTGCTCAAATTCATAGTTACATTTTTTTTTGTCACTAAAATGTATTAGCGGCCTTTTTATGACACAACATATGTGTTGTTCAGAAGAGAATCATTAACCAAGGTAAAAACTTTAACAGTACAGAGATGGAAGTCGTAAATCTTAACTCGCTAAATATAATTCAAAAAAAAGGATAACTATATAATAAAGTATCAGTTTTCATAGCTGGACATCGAGGCGAAAAGAAAAAAAGACCATTGGGCAAGAGAATGAAAGTATGGAATTAGGCTGTAATGACCATTATGGCTTGGCCCCGAACCAAACACGTAATTTCTTACGGATTTTATTATGTCCGTAACGAGCTCTAAACGATAAACCAAACGGGGTTCGTACTTCAATTATAGGTGGTAAGTGAGAAAAAAACAAGATAACCAGAAAATGGCCTAAGGTGCAATTTGGTCATTTGGTTTTTGACCCCTCGTTTGTCAGCAAGCTCCTAATTCGCCATAAATGAAGGCTGGATCGTAGACTTTGTAGTAGTGGTTGTTACTTGTGGTTGTGGGCGTCTACAAACGTGTGTAAGCTGTCAAAGACGGGGGAGCTTCGCAGAAAATGACGAGAGCTCTGTGTTACCTCCTTCTTGCCCTCGTCTTCACCTCCTCTCAAGCAACTTCAATCATCCAACTTCCTCAGCACCAACTACTCTCATCAGTCACCGCCAATACCACCCAGGTAAATTAGTTCCTTCTGATTTTTCTGGTGAAACATTGTTTAAGTGTATTTATGAAAGAATGTTTGTTCCCATATATTTGGAGAAACCCTTTTCTAATTGGATGAAATTGTGCTAACCCTTTTGTCCATGTGGGTTGTAGAATGTGAGAAGCTGTAGTTTCAGCGTGAGCATAACGACTAGCTGTTCTTCGACTAGGTTCACCAGGGACCAGATTAGTCTCGCTTTTGGCGATGCTTATGGCTACCAGGTTCTTGTTTATAAATTCACTTTAGTTTTGCAAATGGTTATGCATATTATTTACACTCTCACACAAACACACACGTGTATATGCAAGTTTGGCTGTGTGAAACCCAACATTTGAGGACCTATCCATGTGTAAAAATTGTACTCTCTAAGAACTTGGTATCCTCTATTGTTTGGGGAATCGGAAATGCACGAGGGTTTAACTGTAAGATTGTTAATGATTCTGTATTTCTCTCTATGATTTGGTAATAGATCCATATCTATTACCAAATCATAGAGAGAAATACAGAATCATTAACAATCTTACAGTTAAACCCTCGAGCATTTCCGATTCAAGTAGTACAAGTATAGCTTTCGAGAAAATTAATCTAATTATGAAACAACTGGAGCCCCAGATTCACAAATTGGAAAACATAGCTACCTGCACTTTTTCTCGTAGGGCTATACTATATTGCATCTCTTTAAATACTACTAAATCAGTAAAAGTGAGCTTCCCTAGATTTCCATTTTCTCTCCTATGATTCAGGAAAGTGTATAAGAACTCTTCTTCCCAGTCCGTCCTGTAAAAAGGAGATGTCAATCAAAAAACAACCCACGTCATTCTTGTATGATCAGTTTGAAAGAGGGGAAAGGGAGGCTTTGAAATTCAGGAACACAGAATTAAGAGGTAGGACCACATATAGATCATCTCCATAGTTTTGGGTTTTTGTAGCTGAAGCATAAATATGAACTTGTAGTGCAAGTGTGTGATTGCATGCAAGTGCAAGACATTCAAATGCTCCTAAAACAACTAAGGAAGCATTGAAATGCTCAATTGCACTACAACTCATGTGTCCCCAATGTATAGGACTCAGAATATGTTCTAGTTAGGTGTCCGAGCCAAAATCAAGAGGAGGAAGAGCCCACCAAGTATAAGAGTCAAAATGAAGTATAAGAACAGAACCGATAGCCTTGTATAGTCGATGTTTGGGACTTTTGACACTTAATATGGTGGTTGTGATAATTTTCAGGAACAATGTGAACATAACTTGAATGTTTCCTTGCCAATTCTAGAACTAGGAATCATCAATTTGCTTTTCTATGATCACAACCTTCTAGAGATTACTCAATTTTAGGACGTACCTTTTTGTGCACGTCTATTTTTCCACAGTTAGTTTTAAAATAGTTATGATTGACTGGCTGATTATGAATGATTAGGTTTATGCACCAAGGCTAGATGATCCATCTACAAGGACATTCGAGCGTTGTTCAGTGGACACTTTTGAGATAGATGGGCCATGTACATACCAGATATGTTATCTGTATTTGTACAGGAGCGGCTACGATGGTTGGAAACCCGAGTCTGTGCAGGTTTACGGTTATAATACAAGGGCTATAACGTTCTACTACAACACTTTTATTCCCAGAGATGTGTGGTATGGGTTTAATTACTGTTCTGGTGGTGCCGCTGCTTCTGCTCCGACACTAAAAGTGAAATGGTGGCAGTTTTTTGTATCTACAGTACTCTATCTTGTATCAAGTGTTTAAGTGATGGACCCATGGTTTTATTTCAATTTATAGGTTTTCTAGAGAACCTAGCTACCAGGCTTGAAAGAAGACCTCTTTGGGACTTGTATATTCGAATTTATAAATAAACTGATTTTTCAGATAAGGTTTCTGTCACACATATACATGCATGCATGTTTATGTACATGTATCTATGTATTTGGCAGGTTTAAGCTACATCGGGCATAATGTGTCTCATTTGTCTTTCCTCTATTGAATATTGCAAAATTTCCATAGTTGTCATGACTGCCAAATTTTGGCCACAAATCTCAGACAGTAAACTTGAGAAGACCAAAATTTGACTAAAAATGATCTTCGGACAAAAGGTACAGTCAGATTCTCTTACTCGTTTGAACGGCTACACAATGGCATTATGCTATGTAACATAGCATGGAGCATGAATCAGCTTTGCAAGCACAAATGCTCAGAGAGGGACAATGGTAACTTCATTTAGTGGTGAAATTGTTTCTCAAAGTGTGTGTGTGTGTCTTTGTGGGTGTGCTTGTGTTGTCATTGAAATGCAGGAGTGAAAATGAGTAGAGAACTTGGAGAGCAGGAGCAATACGACACTGGTGAAGAAGATGTTTTAGGATTTCGATGGAGGAAAGGTTTTCTTTTGCACTATGGTACCCTTAACTTTCTTGGTATGATATTTCTCTTCAAATCTAACCCCCCCCCCCCCCCCCATCACACATATTGTAAACATTTTCGAGGGAAAAAATAACTTTACTTTACATCTGTCTAGAGTTTCAGGATCTCCACATCTTTTAATAGCACTTCATATGTACATTTGCATTTATCTTTGGTATAGTCGTGTTTGTTTTTTCGCGTCCTTTTGAGGTATGTATTCTATCCCATGACCAATGCCATGTCAAGGGCAGGAAAAAAATAGCGTAATGAAGATAGAAGTATGTATTAGTGTCACAGGTCTGTACTCTGTATATGTTTTAGGAGGGAGCACCGGGCAGCTAATCTCCCTCCCAGTTAACATACTTCATCTGCAATTATCAGTTCCTTTCAAGAATTCATTTTCTCTTAGTACCTTAAGTGCTATTGAATGGACTTTGATACCACTCAATAGTGACAGTAAGTGATGGAATATGTTGATTTAGCCATCTGGGTTGAGCCTGTTAAAGGTACAAGTGTCATCAAGATGGGTTCGGTGAAGAGTGGAATTCATGTGAAAAAAGGTGGCACGTGTGTGTGGTGCCAAATATGTACTTCTTGGATCTTTCTTAAGTGCCATCCCTATCTATATTTAATGCAATCTGGTGAGCCACATATAATTACACTGGGTTTATCAAAGAGAAGATGGTGCTAGTTAAGAAAGTCAGTTTGAAAGCAGCCAAAATGGCAGACTTGCCCTTGTATAGCAGATCATTCTGCCAATTAGTTGCAATTGTCTGAATTTAGCAGGGATGCACATGTAAATCTGAAATCATGGTCACTAAACTCCACAATGACTAACGACAGCATGCTTTACCTCTTCTTTTGTCAGCAAGTTAATAATAGATCACATTTGTCATATGTGGTACAGCGCATGGGAGTTGGAAGCACTCCAAATATCACAAGCTCTTCCTTTCGGTTTCCTTAGGAGTTTCACAGGGTTTCAGAGAAGATGATCAGAGCACTGTATTTTGTTTTGCTTTCTGCCCTCTTCATCTCCTCACAAACAGAACCAATCAATTCACAGCCCCAACGTTTCTCAGCCTTCAAAATCAACAATACACAGGTATGAAAACTTCAGGTGTATATTCTATGTGTAGACGAAGCACTGACTTTTTTAATATGCAGAATGCTAGAAGCTGTGCCTACACTGTCAGCATAAGAACAAGCTGCTTTTCACCCAGGTATACCCGAGACCAAATCAGCCTCTCCTTCGGCGATGCTTATGGCTATCAGGTTCCTTTACTGACTCACTTTCTTACATTCAGTATACTTTACAACTTTACATTTCTGTTGAGTGTGACTAATCCAAAATAAGAACAACCCATGTTTAGAAACTTTTTTCTATAGATGGTTACCTTGTGATTGATGTCAAATTGAAAATTTTTGGGTGACGAATAATGATTAGGTTTATGCACCGAGGCTGGACAATCCATATACGAGGACCTTTGAAAGGTGTTCAGTAGACACATTTCAGGTCCATGGACCGTGCACATACCAGATATGTTATTTGTACCTCTACAGGAGAGGTTACGACGGTTGGATACCCGAGTCCGTGGAGGTATACGGGTATAATACGAGGCCTGCTATGTTCTATTTCAACACTCGTATTCCCAGAGATACTTGGTATGGGTTCAACTACTGTCGTGGACATTATGGTGGTGCTTCGGCCTCCACATGAAGTATGGAACGCATTTTTATATGTATGACTAAGAAACTGACTGCTCGAATAACATCAGCTTGATTTTGGTATTGATGAAAATGTGCTGGGCTTGCTATCAGTTTCCATATTCATTAACCATTGTGATGTTTTTTTTTGTTGGTAATTTTCTTTTTGTTCTAGCTATTAACCAAGGTTGCCCAGTGGCACCACAAACCAATGACAAGTTTTGAGCTATGTTTCTGGTGCAAAGACACGAGATCACAGGGACAAATTCCTATGCAGAGTCCAGATTGTTTTCTGGAGTATGGTAGAAGACGTGTAGTTACATGGCCAGTTCACAAAGCCTTGGCCATTTCCCTTAACTTGTGGCAATTTTTTCAGATACTAGAATGCACGAATTTCGTATTGCCCTGTGTTTCTCTTTCCTATCAACTTGACACGGTGGTCGGATGATAACCTGGTTGGAGAAACACCTTGGGATTGTATCAGCTGTACAACGATAAATGACATTGAAAAACTATTATTTTGAAACTTTTTAAGTTATTTTTTGATGAAAATTTTAAAAAGTTTGTTAAGTTCAGTGGTGCAAAACTCGTTCAGGCCGAACGATTACCCTACGCTTGGAAGGAGCAAGAAATCATATTAAATGAATAAGTTGCAAGAAGTGCCACCAACTATCCGTGAAGAAGAAGAAAAAAAACTCACGCGCAAACATTAACTGAATAAGGAGCAAGAACACCAACTGTTCATTGAGAAGAAAAATTGCTTTGAAATTTTTTTTTCTTTCCAATTTAAAAAATCAGTTTTTAAACTGTAAAAAAAAAATTTCTTTTTTTTAGAGAATTCGCCGGCAGTCATAAAAGCCACCACCACTGTCAACCATATCAAAATAAAAAGGGTTACCAACCTTATCAAACACCCACTGTAAAGGTAAAAACTGAAAACCAAAAAAAAAGTTTTGTCAAACGACCTAATTGAATAAGGAGCAAGAACACCAACTGTTCATTGAGAAGAAAAATTGCTTTGAAAATTATCTTGCATTTTTTTTTGTTTTGTTTGTAATAAGAGAATTGCATTGATAAAAGAGTAGATATACATGTTATAAGAAGTACAGCCTTATGACCTTACAGGTCATAACAAAAGGAACGGTAATATCAAAGACCAATAATATAAGTACCCACTATGCATTTCATCATATATAAAAACCTTATTTTTTGAGTACTTGGTCAATCCTCCCTTTCAATCCAAACAATACTAGTTATATCTTTTGTGGTTTATTTGAAAACATATGAACGAGATTACCTTTGATCATGCTAGGATAGATTTAGGTAAAAAGATGTTTATAAACCTTCAAGTACATTGTAATTCTGTCCGATTCGTAAAATAACTCTAGATATAAGCCAAAAAATTGTTAGCGTGTTACTTTGACGAAGAAAGCTAGGAGGTGGGTATTGGTTTGATAGCTTCATTTCAAAACAACCATCACACCGGATATATTGGTTAGTGAAAGAACGGCTATTGATTCGATGACCACTCATGCAACCCTATCCTCTCACAGCTTGCGCATGGGCTTACTCATGGCAGAGCACAAGCATGGGGGGGGGCATGGCCTCACCCATCCTCCCCACCCACCAAAGTTTCAGATTGTTGTTAAATATGGGTAATTATGTTTAAAATATACTTGCCACAATATTATAAATGAATGTATTAGAGTTTTAATTTTGTTATGTTTTTATTTTTTGTACAAAAGATAGTTTATCTTCCGTTCTTTTGTACATTATTTAATTCTGTCCAGATCATAAAGAAAATACTAATAGATATAAGCCAAATTCTTATAATATCTTATACGTGACTATTTACATTTGTAATCGAAGTGATACAAATATTCAATAAGAGTTATGTTTCTTTTATGGATTAGTAGTTTGTTGTTTGATAACTTCATTTAAATAAATCACACACCGGATATATTGGTTAGTGAAAGAACGGCTATTGATTCGATGACCACTCATGCAACCCTATCCTCTCACAGCTTGCGCATGGGCTTACTCTATCATTTCATTCATGTTATGCTATACATTGACTCGAATTCTCACAACTAACATCTAAACAGAATACCAATAATTTTCGATATGTTTTATGCTACCATGGAACATCATCCATGTAATTTGACAAGAAAACATAGAAACTAGTTACCAATGACTAATTTTTCTTCCCACAACACCCTGTTCAATTAAAGGTAATATACTGCAAGAGGACCTGCCATTGGAGATATTATCTAGGTTACTATTACAGAGTTGGAAATTATTTATTGGTTTATAGTAGGCTCTTAATATCAGTTACTGATTTTGCAGAAAATCTTAATATTAATGTAATTTTCTGAATTAAATAAAAAGAAGATTAATTAATAATCCTATACACATGACTCACCGCCTTATGTTTACATCCAATCAAAAATCACGTAAAAAGGGTAACACCGTCTTTTCCCATCACTCACAGTCTCCATATATCCCCATCCGTAAACCCTAACCCCTCTCCCCTCTCTCCCCCGCTTCCTGTCCTAGATCCGAGGGCTCCCCTCCTGATTATCCGGTTTCACACACAACACACACTCACCAGACACACATTCTTTCTCTTTAGGAAAAGGTACGCAAAAAAGCGTCACAGTTTGACCTAATTTTGAAGTTCAGTTTGTAGGAGTCGTAAAATCTTTAACAGTTCGATTTGTATGTTTGTGTAGGGATAATGGGTGAAGTGAAGGACAACGAGGCGTACGACGAAGAACTTGTTGACTACGAAGAGGAGGAGGAGAAGGCACCCGATTCCGTCAACGCAAAGACCGAGACAGTCAAGAAGTAAATTTCTAGCTTGCACTCTTTACGCTTTTATTGTATCTGTTTGTAGGTATTTGTGCCGTTAATTTCGCTTGCTCCAGTTTGTATGGCTTGAGAATTTTATTAGTGAAGCACCAAAAAAAAAAAAAAAACAATTTAAATAGTGACACTTGTTTTAGGCTTTTTTGTGGTTTCCTGATTAGGAAGTTTGATTATATTGGTGCCATAGTCTCACGTCCTTCAGTTAAAATTGTGTGATGTTGCCTTGATAACATACCAGCCCTTTTTGAGTTTTTGCAAATTGAACTCAAGTAACAATCATTAGTGTAGATAGGGTAAAAACAAAAGGTCAAAGTGGGGAATGGAAGGAGTAAAATATTGCAAATTTCGATGTCTAAGGTTATCCAGATGCAGCGCAGTATGAGAAAATTCTTGAAAACGGGAAAGAAATGTTGGAAAGAAGGAAAGCTGTTTCTTTTATTCTGTGAAATATTGCTTACGCAGAAACCGTAAAGGTGGCCTCTTGTATGAAAACAAGAAGGAACGTGTTGGAATGATTTACGTGGCTGGAATGATTCTTTCTTTAGCTTTAGTGTTTTGGGCCAGGGGTTCAACTTGGATCTTGTCTTATATGGATTGTGAATCCCTACACTTTTGAGCATCCCTTTTTGAGTCCAAGCTCATATGTTATGCATTGGGTTTGACATCTTTTGCCACCTTTTCTCAGAGTCTAGACAATAGTAGCTTGATTTCCCCTCTTTATCTGCATATATTTCGTTTGTTTTTTGGGTCACGTAAATGTGGAGTTATATATAATTGACAGTTTGTTAGTGAATAGCTAAGCCAAAAATATGC
The DNA here is from genome assembly GCA_033065855.1 of Escallonia rubra. Classification (NCBI taxonomy): domain Eukaryota; kingdom Viridiplantae; phylum Streptophyta; class Magnoliopsida; order Escalloniales; family Escalloniaceae; genus Escallonia; species Escallonia rubra. Next base: position 453,512 of record JAVXUO010002322.1, on the reverse strand, counting down.
TTATCCGGGGTTCTTCCTATCGAGACATCTTACCGAAGCTGCATGAATGTTTCTTGCAGGGGCTACGTTGGAATTCATAGTTCGGGGTTCAGAGACTTTCTGTTGAAACCAGAGCTTCTTCGAGCCATTGTAGATTCTGGGTTCGAACATCCTTCAGAAGGCAAGTTATAATTAGATCTGTCTTCAGTCTTAGGAAATACCAGTTGATAACTCATCTGAATTTTTCCTACTATATAGCTAGACAAAGTTTTAATAAGTCATCTGTCTTCAGTCTATTATATAACTACACAAAGTTTTATTAAGTCATGCAGTAATTTTTTTGGTTTTTGATTTAACTTTTAGCACACTTCCTAAGTGGGCTTTGCTGTTAAATTGTAATACGTAATCTAGAAGAACTTTTCAAGTTACATGTCAGTTTGTCATTCTCACTTGTCACATGCCATTTGGTATACTGTACACAAGAAGTCAAGCTTCAGAAAGAGTAAAAAATATTTTGGTTTTTGATCTGGGTTATGAGGATGAGGCTCCATTTGGGGCGATGTTGGTGACTCTTGCAGCCTTTGAAAGGCCATGTCAGCTTTGTTTCTTTTTCCTATATAACCAAAAAAAAATAAAAAATTGCGGTATATAAATAAACATGCTTTAATAGAGCGCAGCAAATTTTCCTATTTTATACGTTGGCCTTGTGTAACTTGACCATGTCATGGCTTTTACTGTTGCTGTTACCTGTTGTAACTCGTCGACTGAAGGCTTGTGTTTTAGTTGTTTCAGAGCTTATATTACACCTATCCCATCTATGCCAGGACTTGCTGTTGCTTTTTAAAAAAAAAAAAATACTAATTTGTGTTGTTCTTTACATTTTCAGGTAATCATTACTTGCATATACATGGTTTGGCCAGAAAACTGGTTTGGTATGCCTTTCCCTTAAAAGGATCTGGAAGATCGTTTTTTAATTACTGAGGATTCGTCCGCTCGGGTTTTGTTTGCTTCTTCAATAGTGCAACATGAGTGCATACCTCAAGCTATCTTAGGAATGGATGTCATATGCCAAGCGAAGTCTGGAATGGGGAAAACTGCCGTGTTTGTTCTATCTACACTACAGCAGATTGAACCTGTTGCAGGTCAAGTTGCTGCCCTTGTGCTTTGCCATACGAGAGAGTTAGCTTACCAGGTGTGCCTCAAAACTTTCAAACTTAATTGTCTTAACTCACGTTGCCTTTGCACTACCCGAAATTTGTGTTGACGTGCTGCATGTCTGAACTTTTTGACCTTGTATTTACATGAGGATCTTACCATAGTTCCTATCTCATTGATGTGCTGTTTTTTGTAGATTTGTCATGAATTTGAGAGGTTCACTACATACTTGCCTGACATAAAGGTAGCCGTTTTCTATGGCGGGGTCAATATAAAGACTCACAGGGAATTACTGAAGAATGAGTGCCCGCATATTGTTGTTGGAACACCTGGAAGAATATTGGGTCTGGCTAGAGATAAGGACCTTGGTTTAAAGAATGTGAGGCATTTTGTCCTTGACGAGTGTGACAAAATGCTCGAGTCACTTGGTATACTCCTTTTAATGGATTATTTTTGCAGCTGTAATTTGGGTCGTATGTTGTACAAATCTGTAGTAATGGGCTTTCCATTTCTGCAGACATGAGGAGAGATGTACAGGAGATTTTTAAGAGGACCCCACATGACAAGCAAGTGATGATGTTTTCTGCTACCCTTAGCAAGGAGATTCGCCCTGTTTGCAAGAAGTTCATGCAAGATGTAAGCTTCTGTCACCTTTGCACTTTGACTTGCGTTATCGCTTGCAGTTTTTTCTTACTCAGTGGGTACATGCTATCATTGTTTTTTTGGTTTTTCATAAAATAATGTTTCTAGTAGTCGTAAGTTTAGTTCCGTTAATGCTCTAAATTGGTTATTGTTATGTCCTGGTATGTGATTGTCTTTTGGTGAGGATCTTCTGTGATCTTTGTGTACGTTTAGCCCCGAAATTCTTTAAGTTTGAATGTGCTGACACTTAAATCATTTATTTGGCAGCCCAAAAGATGTTAAAAGATCTCTTGTGGAGTTCTTTTTTTCTTTTGGGTTTTATTGAGTGTCATGAATACTTTGTTAATGAAGTGGAGATGCGGAGCAATAGCCTCTTTTGGGATTTATTTTCAGTTTGATTAGTATTAGTTTGGTTATGCCTCTTTCGGTTGTGGATATCTTGAAAAGCTGGTTCCTTCTTAAGCACCAGAGGCAAAGATGGGAGCTCTGGGAGCTGATTCCACCTTGCCTGTTCTGGTGTGTTTGGAAAGAGAGAGACATGAGAGCTTTTGAAGGAAAGGAGCTTCCTTTAAGTAGGATTAAGGCAGTTTCTCTCTCTCTTTATGGCTGGGGTGAAGAATCCACTACTGGTTCCAATGAAGCCTATCTTGAGTTTTTGGAGAGCCTCAAATGTTGTATAGCTAGCTGAGAGGTGTTTTTTTGTATGTGGGTGTTACCCCCTTGGTGTTCCTTGTTAATACATATAATTACTTGTCAAAAAAGGAAAAAAAGCCCCTTTTGACATGTCATGTAATTACCCCTCTGTATTTCAGCCAATGGAAATTTATGTTGACGACGAGGCTAAGTTAACTCTTCACGGGCTTGTACAGGTACCTGTTACATATATATTTCAAGTTGTACCTCTCTTAATTCATTAAAGTTAACCATAAATTGAGTTGTTGGAAAACTTGTTTCTATCAGCATTACATCAAATTGCGTGAAACAGAGAAGAATCGCAAACTGAATGACCTTCTTGATGCCTTGGATTTCAACCAAGTTGTCATTTTTGTCAAAAGTGTTAGCAGGGCAGCCGAGCTAGACAAGTTGCTTCTCGAGTGCAACTTTCCTTCCATTTGTATCCATTCAGGAATGTCTCAAGAAGAGAGGCATGTACCCTTCACGCTGAACCTACTTCAGTGAAAATTTTCTTTTGTTCCACTTGAATTCATTATATTGCATCAGTGTTACTCTTGCTTTATTATGTGAAGTTTGTTCGTCTTCCTATGCATCTGATCATTATAGCCTACCATGTGATTTGGGGGGGGGGGGGGATGGAGTTGGGGATTTTGACTAAGTGATTTTCCTATTTCCTGCTATCTGATGTGAAATATGACGTATCGGGTATGAAGAGTAACATTGTATTTGATGTCTAATGTATCTTATAGAGTATCTCTTTGGCTGTGGATGGATTCTATTTAAATAATGTAAAGGCATTGAGTTTTTTTCTTTTACAAGGTATGCTATGGATATGTTCAAAAAACCAGGCTCAGAGTTACGCAAGCCTCCTTTTATTATCTTTTAAGAACTCCATTGTGATCCCCAGGGCTGTCTCTGAATCTTTTGCTGATAGTATGTACAAACCATATACTGAGGAGAGCTTTGGGGTTTAGTTTTCTATTTTATCCATTCTTGCTTGCCCACTAAAAGGATTTTACTGTCTTTAAGTTCATGCTTGTTTTCCCCCATAGTTATTGATACTGTACTGATAGCGGAAATGCTGGGCGGTAGGAATCACTTTCGCTTTCTACCGGTACGGTAACCTTTTACTTTTCATATCAGTAAAAAATACTGCTCCATAACGGTTGTACTGCGTGGTACAGGTGATACCCGCGAAGAGTTATGTACCAGCTGAAATAACGTGTTTTGTATAGTTCCTGGAAAATGTAAAAATTACAAGGTCTGTTGGGTGATTTAGTGAATTGACCATATAAAGACTAAATTAGAAAAAAACCCTAGGTGCCATTATATTGATCAAAGCCTATAGCCTTTTCCAAAGTTCCAGTTTGGTAAGTCTCGACTCTCTTCAATCTTGATCACAATTATCAGTTACTTTTAACTTTTTTCTCTTAGCTTTTCATCAGATCTCTTTATATATATATATATATATATATATATATGATGCACAACGTCACACACACAACACACAGAATCAGCTTATTCTTGAAATAACAACTTATACTTCTATAAGAACCGGTAATGAGATACTTGAAAAGGGGAGTAATTCTAGAGGCAATTGAATTGAATAAGCTGTTGGTTCCTAATGCCATAAGAACAAACAACTCAATTGAAAACTGAGGTAATTCAAGCTCTATAAGAACAAACAACTAAGTTAATTGAGAGCTAAGCATGCAGAGGAGCTGTGAGGGAGGAAATAGACAAGGAACATTTTTATTGTTTAAAAAGACGCTGCAACAAGAATTGTGCTTACTGTTTGGAGTCAGCATCCAATCCTGCAATCAAAGTCATTTGGGTTGCCTCAACTTCCTTAACCTCTTCATGTGGTATTTCACTTCTTCATATGATATTACATATGCATATACTCAATGAAATATTCTAGACTGTATTGGTACTGGTATGTACCATACCAAGGAGAAAATCAATACCTACTCGGGTACGGTATCTTTAATTATGGTTCCCCCCATTCTTCCTCACTGTCATCAGTTTATTAGACCTCATATCCTCACTCAAATGTTGGGCCCAAACAGTTTTGAGTGAACAGAGGCCATGTGGTCCAATGACAACCATTTGGATTAGACCGTAGCGGCGAAATATTTAAATGATGCAAATTGCAATAATTCTTGCGTTAGGTGCTATTTAGTGTCAGGGTCCGTGGTTCTTATGTTGATTGCTAGGATTTTTTCATGACAATTTTTTTGTTCTTAGGTTGTTTGAAGTAAATACCACTATGTTTAGATATACGTCTAGGAAGCACGGGTGCGCCAATCTGGATGAAGCACCGACATCAAGTGCGGGTGCGAGTTAGGTGTGGGTTGGGTGCATGTTGGGTCTTGTCCTGTAATCTTGAATTATTTTTAAATTTTCTGAAAATCGGGTGCGGCATGGGTGTGTATCGAATACTTGAGGGGTGAAAACAAAATTTTAAAAGATATTTTGGGGGTCAATATATAGATTATGTAACATATACTTACCTAAAAACTAACGGGTTTTACATCTAAGGCTTGGAAGTCTTAAACCGAGAGGAAAGATAGAGATAGGAGAGTGGTAAGGCAACGACCAACTACCAGCAGCAACGACTGGGACAACCGGAGACGACCAGAGACCTTTGTTAAATGGACACTTCAAATGCGTGAACTACCCTTGTTGGACACTCAACACTTGGACATGGGTATGACATATGTGTCCGACAAATCTCATAAGATATGCCACCAAAAACACTATCGTAAAGTGTTCCTTTCAATTCTTATTACTTTGAGATGAGATAAGATTTCAATTAAAACAATGTGCATCACGAAAACACCATGTCCGCTAAGGGGTAATCACAAAATCTAATAGATAGAAATATTTTGTGGTGTCCCATGTCATTAGTTTTGAAAATTAGACGAATCTGACACTTGGATAGGTATCCGACTCGAAAATACTTGTACTAAGTTTATGTAACATAGCTGGAGACCATTGTGAGCATCGGCAAGACAGTTTGTTTGCTCCCTGCCTTGTCTTCTGACCGTTGTTGACTAGAAGACAACCTTTCTTCTTTGATTGCGATTTCCAATTCTTTGTTTGTTTCTTTCTGCCTTATCTTTGACGAGAAGACTTCTGGCCGTGTGTGCTTTTCCGTGGCTTGTCGATTGTCGCCTGTAATAGTTCACATGCATATATTTATTAGTGGACTGGTTACAGCTGGAAAGTTTTGGCTTTATTGTCTTCATAAAATGACCCCTTAATCTCAGTATGTTAGTTAAAGAACCCATCAAGCTTTACTTAATTACTGAATTCACACTAAAGTTTAACTACTTTACTAATTTGGGCAGATATATTTAGTAACAAAAATACTAATAAAAAAATTATTGTTTTTGTGTAACATTTGGCGTATCCCAGCCTCACCCATATCCTGTTATTTTTGAAAATGACATATTGGGTATCTGCACGTGTACCCATATCCATGCTTATTAGGTATACGTTATTGGAGATTTATAGGCATGATGATCATGATATGATTATATCTACATATCCTGGGGAATATATGAATCAACTTTTCTGTGGTCACATTGTGGTTATGCATGGCTGCTACACGTTCTCCTGCAAGCTAGTAATGCTTTAGCATTGTGATTGAACATCTATATAGTAGATTGTTTTGCAACATTTTTTTTTCTTTCTCATTTCTGTCTTCCTCTATTTTCTTTTTACGTGGATATTTAGATTTCTGAAGTTGCAATAGTTCTCTCTTATTTAGGTTGATGCGCTATAAGGGATTTAAGGAGGGGCATAAAAGAATTCTTGTTGCAACTGATTTAGTTGGCAGAGGAATTGATATCGAGCGTGTCAATATAGTTATAAACTATGATATGCCAGATTCAGCTGACACTTACTTGCACAGGGTAAGCTGTCCGTACACGTGTAGGTTCAATAACAACATCAAAGTAGTGCAAATTGCCGATTTTTTGAGTTTTTTGAACTGGCAGGTGGGTAGGGCTGGTAGGTTCGGCACTAAGGGACTTGCCATCACATTCGCTTCATCTGTCGCCGACTCTGATGTTCTTAATAAGGTAAGTTGTTATTTTGGTAATTGATGTTGAGTCATGTAGGTTGAGATGATAATCTTATTCATATCTTCGGACAGGTCCAGGAACGGTTCATGGTTGATATAAAGGAGCTTCCTGAATCCATTGATACTTCTACATACAGTATGAGCCTTTCTTGCTTTTATTACTCAAGAATGAAAAAAACAAATGGATAATCTTTCCAGATTGCTGGATTATTATTATTTTTTTCCATTGAAAGCTTTTTTTCTTCCCTTACTGTGTGTTTTGTTTCATGTAGTGCCATCATGAGGTAAATTTCTTCGGAGCGTGCAAGTATCCATACTAGCAACTGCATGGAGGTAATCTTGGAGGCAGCGCAAGTTTAACCTGATGGTTGCATTACGTTGGTTCTCAATGTAGAATATCGAGATTTAGGGATGATAGCTCATGGATTTTGAGTAAATCTTTTGCACCCAAGTATTGTTAGTGTATGGAAATCAAACCTCGGTCGAGCACCTTTTATGATTGCGTGGTTTCTACTTGGTAGTTGATATATCTTAGGGAGCTTTTAGTATTTTTATTATATTCTGCTTGACCATCTGATCAGAAGGAAAGGTGTCGTTTTCTTCAAACAACTATCTTGTGCACGTTATTGTACAAAGTTGCACAGGATTCTCTTAGCCTTTTTGAGAGAGGAGCTAATAGCACTACAATTTTGAAGCTCCATATTCAATGCTTTCTAGATGGGGTCATGCAATGTGCGCGCTAATTTTAGATGGATTTGCATAATGCCACAAATTAGTTCATCAATTTTTATTTCGACCGGGGTGTAATTATTTCGGTGCCTACATGAAAGGACACCTTGCATAGCAGATGACCAGCCCTCTTCACTTTATTGTTTTGATGTATAATAGAAACATTTCATTAAGATGGGATTAGCACCGTTCCGGCTGATTACATTCTAGTGGAGCAAAAACATACAGGTGCTTAGCTACATTATAGTGCTGGGAATTTCCGGTCCATACATATTGTTTCAATCAGTAATCTTGAGCTTCTAATTATTATTCTGCAAAAGTGAACGCGGTTGCAGAATGGGTCCTGCTTTAGCGCTAATATCCTCCTATCATCTGAATCTGATCGGTTAAATGATGAGAGCGAGTAATAGACTACTATGTGTGTTGAAATTTGTGGGTTTTTGCCCAAGTGAGTGCTTTCAACAAAGTTGTAGCTTGTGCTACAAATGAGTCTACGAAGAATACGATGATGCAACTGAACCTTGCGGTACGCCAATTGACCTTCATGACATTAATATCCATTCCAGATTTTGCACCTAACAGTTCAAGAAATAAGACTTCGTTCCTGGGGAATGACATGAAATTGTATAGAGGTGTATGCTCGGGGTTTTGGAATTTTGGGATACTGTTTGGACGTTTGGGATGCTTGACATGAGTCTTTTTCTTTCTTTCCTTCCTTGGTAACCATATGCTTCGAAGAGTGGCAAGGATGGTTGAGTGAGTGACTTGGGATTGTTGTGACTTGCAGAGAGCATTGCCTTTTGAAACCCAAGCGATGAGCCATGCGAACAGATCCGGGAGCGGTCTAGTGAATCGGATTCCTAAATGCAGTCCAAACCTACCGGCTACCGGCCTGAGATTTTGACAGTGCGAGAAAAGGTGCGAGATAGGTTCGGGTGCCTTGATGCAAAAGGGTGCAAAGATCAGTAAGTACTGTATGGAATCTGGCAAGGTTGCATTTGTTTGGGAGTCTGTTTATTATGACTAGCCAGAGAAAGAACTAGACTTTGTGGGGGGAGGCTCATATAAAAGATGCACTATATTGTATTGCATGCAATTTGAAAGAAATGAAGCTAAACATTGTCCATATATGAGGAATATATCTAAAAACATCTAATCCATAATTTAATGTCATAAATACTACTGATCTACTCTTGCAAGTAAAAGTGACAAATTCAGCCGCTTCAGTCAGCAGTTTTTATCTGGCAATAGTGAAAATACACGCTGGTCAGACAAATATTATACATTACTGGTGCAGTTGCTGCTCTGATCTCTTCATGTCTTACCATCTGTGCAAACAAACGAGCAGAATTAGTGTAAATGACAATATGAGACAGATAATGCTGTTTTGGCCACTGTAAAACACTGCAAGGGCTTAGTGAAATGTGTTAGAATTTGTTCTATTTTATTTACAAATTCTTTTAGTAAAGCTTTAAAACCTTACTTTATTTTCTTTATTTATGTTAGTCAAAGTAACCGATGGTATTAAACTTTGTCATAATTTTATTCATAATGTTTTTGACTGTTGTTATTTATTATGTGTGTAACCCCTAGTCTTCTTCTACTATAAAAGGAGACCACTCCTACCATGGAGAACACACATATCAAAACATATTCTTGATATTTCATATGCTCTCTACATTCTATATACTTTTGGTTTTTGGGCAACTTGATCGGGCTAGTTCAACCGTCTTCCTGTGGACGCACACATAGAGAAGGCAACGCTGCGAGCCTTGGGTTTTATCTTGGAGGGTTTATCGTTCGTTGGAACCCGTGCGTAGGGAGACGATAAAGCCTTTAGGACAGCGATTTTATCGCGACTCTCACAGGCCAGTGCGAATTTATTTTAATTCTTTATATCTTGAAATTGCATACCAGTTATAATACTTGTCATTGTTTTGTATATTAACTATATGCTTATAATATACTTATTTTGCATGTCTAATATATTTTAAGTTAGCCATAAGTTTTTATTATTTTCATGGTTAGGCAATTATATGCTTTAGTCATACTTTATGATCAATTATTTTGAAAATTGACGAAGCAAATCCAAGCTATTTTCCTAACAATCTAAAGGCTTTATCGTAGCTTTGATTTGTATATGTTTGATAATCGAGTTTATAATTTTTATTGTTTAAATTGGTTATGTCTAGAAGTGACAATTTGCAATTTTGGACTAAGATTTATTAACTTCGTATACTGTTCATGTTTTTATATATATATACTGTTCACGTAATGTACTGTTCATATTCTTGAGATTACTGTGCACACATACTGTTTCGCGTACTGTTCATACTGTTCACGCACTGTTTCGTTACTGTTCGTACTGTTCATGTTTACTGTTTGCATTAAAAAAAAAACTGCTTGACTTTTCAATTCACAATTAGTCACTTTTATTTACTTCTTTTACTGCTTATATTTTTTAGTCAATTATTTAGTTAAAGTATTGAGACTTAGCCTTTTGTTCTCACAGTTAGTTTTCTTTGCCTTAGTTATTCCTATGGCATCTAATGATGAAACCATCACCCTTAAACCCGAAAAATTTAATGGACAAAATTTTAAAAGATGGCAAAGACAAATGAAATATTGGCTTACCGTTTTAGGCTTCATCTCGGCAATAGAGGAAAACAATAGTCAACCTCGGGAGTCGAGTTCTTGGTATACTCCCGAACAAATTGAGTTTCATTGCCTTAATAGAATCCTAAGTGCCCTTTCGGATCGTCTTTATGATGTATATCATGCTACAAAAAGTGCTAAGGAACTTTGGAATCTCTTACAAGGTGAATATGGCATTGATGATGCCGGTATAGAACGCTTTAATGCGTCTACCTTTAACAAGTTTGTTATGGTCGAGGGAAAAGCAATTAGTGACCAAATTCATGAGTTCCAAGACAATTTAAGGGCCGTTGAGGAGAATGGCTCTAAGTTTAGCGAGGATTATAAAGTGTCTTGCCTTATAGACAAACTTCCTCCATCTTGGTCCGACTTTGCTAAAGGTCTTAGACATAAACAAGGAACATTGAATTTGAGCCAAGGCTTCAATTCCCTAAGGATAGAAGAAAAGCATAGGGAAAGTATCAAACAAAAGGGAGTAACGTCGAATCAAGCTAATTTGGTGGAAAATAATATAACTCCAAATACACCACACCACCTTAGACCTAGATGGAATAACTTTAGAAACAATAATAGGCGGAACACCCAAGGCAACAATAATTTCCATCGAAGAAACTCCCGCCATAACAATTTCCTAGCCAATCGTTTTCCTCAAAACAACAATAACCAACTCGCAAACCTTCCAAATTATAAGAATGCAAAGGATGCTAAGGGCAAAGGAAAGAAGAGACCATGTTACGTGTGCGGAAGGACAAATCATATAGCTCGAGATTGCTTTTACAAAAGAGTTGAGGAGTACAAGCCAAATGGTAGAAACCAAGGAGATCAAGTCAACATGTTGCTAGATGATGAACCTCCTATTAGGTTTGATTCTAATCCTTGTTTAGTGAACTATAGTTATCAAAGTAATGATTGGTGGTTAGATTCGGGTGCTAATGTACATGTTTGCTTTGATCGTGGACTTTTTAAAACTTATCAGAACTCAAGTGGAGGAAGCGTGACACTAGGAAATGATACAGCCGCACAAGTGATAGGAATCGGAAGAGTTGATTTAAAGATGACATCAGGGAAGACGCTAACGCTTAACGAAGTGCGGCATGTTCCGGAAGTTAGAAGAAATTTGATTAGTGGATCATCCTTAGTCCGACAAGGATACAAAGTTGTGATGGAGTCTAATAAAGTTGTAATAACTAGGAATAACGTATTTGTCGGAAAAGGTTATGTTTGTGATGGATTGTTTAAACTAAGCATTTTGATCAATTCAAATGAAAGTTCTTCTTTAGTTTTAAATGTTGAATCTAGTGAGAAATGGCATGAAAGATTAGGACATGTAAACTATGGGAAGGTCAAGAGGTTGATGGATTTAAGCTTGATTCCAAAAGCAAGTATAGATACTAAAAGTAAGTGTAAGATTTGTGTAGAGGCAAAGCAACCTAGAAAACCTCACAAACCAGTCCATAGAAATACAAGTCTTTTAGAACTTATACATAGTGATGTATGTGACTCAAACCGAACTCCTACTAGAGCGGGTAATAAATATTTTGTGACCTTTATAGATGACTTTTCAAAATACTGTTACGTTTTTCTAATCAAGACCAAGGATGAAGTGTTTGGCAAGTTTAAGATATATAAGAATGAAGTTGAAAACCAACTAGAAAAGAAAATAAAGGTCCTTAGGTCTGATAGAGGTGGAGAGTACACGTGGAATGAAATTAAGAATTTCTGTGAAGATAGTGGGATAATTCATGAATTAACACCCCCTTATTCACCCCAATCAAATGGTGTAGCCGAGAGGAAAAACCGTACATTGTTAGACATGGTTAATGCAATGTTGTTAAATTCTGGTGCACCTGAGAACTTGTGGGGGGAAGCCGTCTTGTCATCTTGTTTTATACTAAATAGAGTGATCGTTAAGGATCATGACAAGACTCCATATGAGCTTTGGAAAAAGAGATCTCCTAGGCTAGATATCTTAAAAGTGTGGGGGTGTTTAGCTAAGGTAGCCATACCCGAACCTAAGAGAAAGAAAATCGGGCCCAAAACTATAGATGCCATTTTTATAGGATATGCTCAAAATAGTAGCGCAAATAGATTTTTGGTTGTTAATTCTGAAATTAGTGAGATTTCAAACAATACTATCATAGAAGCTAGAGATGCTACATATTTTGAGGATATATTTCCTTTTAAGACTAGGCTATCTAACCAACCCTCTAGCTCTATAATCCAAGTAAGTGGTAAAGCACCTCATAGTAGCACAAATATAGAACTTGATCTAGATTCTCCTATTGAACCTAGGAGGAGTAAAAGAGTAAGGATAGAAAAGAACTTTGGAGATGGAATTTTCACATATTTAGTTGAGGGAGAACCCAAGACTTACCAAGAAGCTATGTCATCCATAGATTCGCCTTATTGGAAAGAAGCAATCAATGATGAGTATCAGTCAATCATTCAAAATAATACTTGGGTGTTATATGATCTACCTCCTGGAAACAAACCCATAGGTTGTAAATGGGTGTTTAAAAGGAAGCTAAAACCTGATGGGAGCATAGAAAAATACAAAGCTAGGCTAGTAGCTAAGGGGTTCACACAAAAACAAGGGATAGATTACTTTGACACATATTCTCCTGTAGCTAGAATAACCACCATTAGAACCCTGTTGGCGCTAGCATCTATTCACAACCTAGTGATACATCAAATGGATGTTAAGACTGCTTTCCTAAATGGAGACTTAGATGAAGAAATTTATATGGAGCAACCTGAAGGTTATAAGGTCAAAGGACAAGAAAATAAAGTGTGCAAGTTAGTGAAATCAATCTATGGTCTTAAGCAAGCCCCTAAGCAATGGCATGAAAAGTTTGATGAAGTTATCCTAGGTTATGGGTTTAAGATTAATGATCATGATAAATGTCTCTATTCTAAAGAGGATAATAGTGAACACGTCCTACTTTGCTTATATGTGGATGATATACTGATTTTTGGGACTAATCTAGATATTATTAAGAATGTGAAGACCTATTTATCTAGGAATTTTGATATGAAAGATTTGGGAGAAGCTCATATAGTTTTGGGAATGACGTTAGAGAAAAACTCATGAAGGGATCATATTGACTCAATCTAGTGCCATAGAAAATATCTTGAAGATATTTGGATATTACGATACTAATCCTGTACAGACTCCATATGATTCGAGTATAGCTTTAAAGAAGAACTTAGGAGAACCGATATCACAATTGAAGTACTCTCAAATCATAGGATCCCTATTATACTTCACTAATAGGACTAGGCCTGATATAGCATATGCTGTTGGGAGACTTAGTCGATATACCCAAAATCCTAACAAGGAGCATTGGAACGCTTTAGAAAGAGTATTAAAGTATCTTAAAGGGACTTTAGAATATGCATTGTGCTATAAGGGGTTCCCAAATGTGGTAGAAGGGTATAGTGATGCTAATTGGATAACCGATAGTTTAGAGATCAAATCTACGACTGGTTATGTTTTTACATTAGGAGGAGGATCTATATCTTGGGGATCTAAGAAGCAAACAATCATTTCTAGAAGTACTATGGAGTCTGAGCTGATCGCTTTAGATACAGCATGTACAGAGGCTGAATGGTTAAGAAATCTTTTGCTAGACATACCTTTAGTGAATAAGCCTTTACCAGCTTTATCTGTGCATTGTGATTGCAAAGTTGTTATAGATCTTATTAAACAGTCTCACATGAATAAAAAGATGAACAGGCACATACAAGTAAGATACAAATCTGTCAAGGGACTAGTAAATAAAAATGTGATATCTCTTAATTTTGTGAGATCTGAAAAGAATTTGGCTGATAACTTGACTAAAGGTTTACCCAGGAAGGGTGTATTTGAATCATCGAGGGGGATGGGGCTTAAGCCCACAGGGAGTCACCAGCGGGGGTAACCCAACCTTTATGATTGGAGATCCCATGAAGAAGGTTCAATGGGTAGGAACAACCCGTAAAGCGTGACTCATAATGATAGCACTAATTTTACAGGAGAGTGTCTCCTCCTCATCCCTATGGTGATAGTGCTACTTTGTGTGATGTTAAGGAAGGGTTTTACCCTGAATGAGCCCGAGGCGGATATTTTCGCAAGGTACAGTCACACGTACCCTTGGAGGACTCACCTAAATGAGAGTGGTCGTGAGGCCGCGACTGTGGGAACTGGGCTGATCCCTAAAGACTCTCATGAGAATCAAGATTAGAGCGCATGGCCTTTAATAGCGCTACCCGCTATGAACCAAGCCCTATATCAATATTGCGTGTGTGACTAATTGAAGTTTGATCAAGGGACCTAATTCAAGGCGTAGTCCATTATGGCTCCCACAAATGAAAATTTTCAACACAAAGTCTAAGTTCAAGCCCTCAAGGCACCTACACCCATTGCGCAATATAAAGTTGCCCATACTTTATATACTATTTTGATGTTTTAAGGTTTTAAACCTTTGTGGGGGATTGTTAGAATTTGTTTTATTTTATTTACAAATTCTTTTAGTAAAGCTTTAAAACCTTACTTTATTTTCTTTATTTATGTTAGTCAAAGTAACCTATGTTATTAAACTTTGTCATAATGTTATTCATAATGTGTTTGACTGTTGTTATTTATTATGTGTGTAACCCCTAGTCTTCTTCTACTATAAAAGGAGACCACTCCTACCATGGAGAACACACATATCAAAACATATTCTTGATATTTCATATGCTCTCTACATTCTATATACTTTTGGTTTTTGGGCAACTTGATCGGGCTAGTTCAACCGTCTTCCTGTGGACGCACACATAGAGAAGGCAACGCTGCGAGCCTTGGGTTTTATCTTGGAGGGTTTATCGTTCGTTGGAACCCGTGCGTAGGGAGACGATAAAGCCTTTAGGACAGCGATTTTATCGCGACTCTCACAGGCCAGTGTGAATTTATTTTAATTCTCTATATCTTGAAATTGCATACCAGTTATAATACTTGTCATTGTTTTGTATATTAACTATATGCTTATAATATACTTATTTTGCATGTCTAATATATTTTAAGTTAGCCATAAGTTTTTATTATTTTCATGGTTAGGCAATTATATGCTTTAGTCATACTTTATGATCAATTATTTTGAAAATTGACGAAGCAAATCCAAGCTATTTTCCTAACATGAATGGTTATTGAGAGTAATAAGAAAAAGTTCATAAGCCCAATTTGTTCCCTAATGGCTTTGGAATGAGCATTGGTTCCTTTTCCACCAAGGTCGCTAATTTCTGTTCATAGAGCAGCTTAAAAGCAGATGCCCCCGAAAACTTTCTGGATGGTTTAGCATGCCAAAGGAGTTTATCTGGATAATTGGTGTTTGAGAAATGCAAAGCAGAAATGTCTTGTGCAATATTTATTGGAAATAACTGATGGAGCAGTCGTTGATTGCATAGAGATTCTAAACTGCATTACGATTCTAAGGTGATCGGGGTACTTATTTTCCTACGATCTTTTAAGATTGGAGGCGGAGCTTCAGGAGGCCAATAATCATTTCAGATTGAGATTATGTCACCTTTAGTATACCTCGCCACACTCAAGAGAAATTCCCTTTCCTCGGGGTTTCAAATAAGTTGATTATGTTACGGTCTATGGACTTAGATACTCCGTGCTTCTTTATCGGTCAGTATCCTCCAACTACTTTCGGTTAGAAGCACTGAATTGAACATGCTTATATCCTTGAAATGCAGACTGTCGTTAGTTTTAGAGCCACAAAAAGAGAACCAATTTATCCGATGTATCGTTTTGCCTTCTTTAGACCCCGCCCACCAAAATTTGCTGAGTACTAAGGCTAGTTATTCAAATAAATATGTGAAATTTTTTGAAAACCTGCGTATGGTAAATGAGCAAGAATGAAAGAACAAATTTTATGAGGACAAATCTCCCCGCTTCGTATATTTCGTTTACTTCATAATAACTTCTGTTAAATTTGCATAATCTTGTTAGGCAATGTATGCATAGCCTTTTTGCTTTTCCTTTTTCCGTAGAAAATATTTTTGCTCGCCATAATTGAATATGGTTTTCGAAGGCACCAACTTCTTTCTGAAAACTATTCATTAATTCGTCATTAATGCGTTACCAATTCTTTTAAATCCACCCTACTCAATTAGGGAAGTTATACCCAAACAATATTGAGATATTTCATGTTTCTTAGGATAGTAAAGTTAAATAAACATATTATTTCCGAATATACTATTTTCACCTTCCCAAACAAGGAATCCTTTTAAATTTGAAAAGATAGAAATGAAAGCAATGAACTATCTCATATACCATATCATGGGTATTTTAAGTAGTTTAGGCTAACAAATTTTCTATCGCGCGGTTCGACTTATGACCGATGTTAAGGATTTTGATAATCCTTTTGAAGATCGTGAAATCCACTCTTTTAAAAATCTGGACTCGCAGTTTCTCGTATCATTAAAAAGTCAAAAGATATGGGATAAAAATTTGAAAAGCGCATTACTCATCTTAATAGTTTGACCGGGTACCGTTTATAGTTAGCATTATTTTCGCTTCCCATTAAGGCAACAGGAACACAAGATTATGATACAGAATGGCAAAGTCAACCAGAGGTCAATTCAGCTTTAACTAAAGTCCAAATAAAAGGAAAATAATTCTTTTTATGGGACATTACATTTGGAAGAGAAATTTGATAATATCGTACTCCTTCAATATGAATGTCAAACATTCGTTCATTTTTGAATGCCCGAAGGGTACCACCAAAAATTTCTGAAGCATTCTGTTTATCCAACTTATAATGGTGAGTAATCCATGCTTTGAAATAGAGGAGTGTGTGTTAGTTGGTTCCCCTTGAGGGTGGGCTTTAGCGCATCGTTTAACTTTCGAAACGTTGAAACGGTTTTTGAACAAAATGAGAAACTTTACGTATTCGGTTTGCCTTTTTTGATGTACGAAAGAAAATAATAGACTTACGTGTCTTCGCTTTGGCTTGCAGGATAAATTCTTCAGCTTCTTACTTGTTTTGAGCTTGGCTGCGACAATTTTTAACTGCAATGAAGCCAAAACTAGTCAAAGTACATTCAATGTACTAGATTTTGGAGCTCGCGGTGATGGCCAGACCAATGAAACCAAGGTGATTTCCTTAAAATTTTGATTATCTAAACTCTTTTACACCACCAATTCTGATTTTTATTTTTCACACAATTTTTGAATTTGTAGGCATTTGCAGAGACATGGATCAACACATGTAATGCCCGGACAGAGGGTGCCACCATGGTTATTCCGCGGAAGAGATTTTTGGTGTATCCGATGGCCTTTGCTGGCCCTTGCAGGCCCAAGAACATTGGCATTCTGGTAAGATACCAACAAATAAAGAAGTTTGGGATATTCTGAGGAAAGGGTTCTCGTCCTTTAATGGGAAAATATGGTTCGAGTAAAGTGTTCTCGGGACAAGTTGATAGACTGATATTTGCAATATCAAAACTTTTTTTTTTCCCTCTGCTTATTGGAAAGGATAAAACGTCTTAACGGCAGTCTGGAATATAACTCCGCCGCCGCCAACCAATGTAGTCGAATCATTTGTAATGTTGCCATCTGTTATTTGCACGTAATAATACTTAACACGATAAACAGAATAATCGTGAGCGCATGACTATAAAGAAAGCCGAACACGTCACAAATTTTTTTGAGGGCGTTGTTTTGCCCTCTTCCTAACCTAACTACAGAATTACCTTTTCCCTTCTCTTTGCAACCTAATAGAAGGTGTTTTGTTCACTTTGTTATGAAGATATCAGGCACAATTTTAGCCCCAGACAGTCCTCAGGCATGGAAGGGAAGAAATCAAGGGCGGTGGCTGATTTTTCAAGGCGTGAATGGGCTGAACATAAGTGGGTCGGGCATGATTGATGGACGTGCCAAGAATTGGTGGGATATCTTATGTGCAAACCATCCTCAGCTTAAGGTATACTCGAACAAATATATTATTATTGGGCACATCAAGATCCAAGCCAAAATCCATCAATTTGCACTGACTTTGATTTTCACCGACAAATATTATGTTTCAACAGGCATGTGTCAAGCTTGCACCAGCAGTAAGTGCCTCAATTCTTCTACTGCATCGATTTTTTTTATTTTTATCACTTTAGCTTGAAAAAACCGCTGTTTGCCCTCTCAAAATTCAGCGGCCTTTGGCTTTTAAACTATACTGGCATAGTATGAGAGCGGTGTTCGGGAAGCTAAAACATGATATCTCAAAAATTAGGTTGACAAATAAGGAAGTTATCTAAATGCACAATATAGATATTAAGAAATGTTTGCTTTCTAATTAGGTTAATAAGAATATATTCATGTGTTGGCAACAGATCGATGATTATAAGCGGTGGTATTATGCTAAGAATGATAATGATGTAACTCTATAACGAAGATAACAGTACTTAATCTTAAAAGTTACTATAGTATTAAATAATACAAATTTAACCGTGAAAATCTCTCTCATGTCATGCTTTATTCTTATGACATGTGTATTAACATGGAACCAGTGAAGCAACACATTGACAATGGTGGAGGCTCTCTCCTTTTACTCGTGCCTATAAGAGCAACAATGACGTCTCCTAATCGAAGTGTCAGAAATTACGTTGACCAAAAAATTTGTTTCACACTATTTTGTTATGGTCCTTATCATTTCGGGATGATCGTTAGTTAAGCTTTACTCATTCAGTTCCGATATAAAACAAGAAACAAAATCTATATTTTCAAGTCCTTTATTTAAAATCAAACATAAATATTTGCAAGGTACTAGTAATAAGATAAATTACTATACCATTTTCTAAATTAAGCTACAACTTTTTTTTTTATAACATTCAACCTCCTCAGATAATCATTATTATAATTTAATGATAACAATGGATAATCAATTAGTATGATTGTGATTGCGATATGGTAGGTAATAATAACAATGTTCAATTAATATGTCATAAAATAATGTACCTAGATAAATTGAATAAGACAATTAGGTAGAGTTTTGTTTCAAATATCCAATGTAAGTAAGACTTTACATAAAGTTCGGAATTGAAAGATGATATTTGGTGCAAACTAGAGCTAAACTCGTCTTTTAAATGTTCACAATACGTTATTAAATGTCCAATGTAAGTAAGACTTTACATAAAGTTCGGAATGGAAAGATGATATTTGGTGCAAAATTAGAGCTAAACTCGTCTTTTATATGTTCACAATACGTTATATTAACATATTATAATGATGATTATATCGACACTAGTATCACATTGATCTGATGCAATCAATCAAATATTATTTTAGTATGATCCATTCAATCTCCTTAGTTAGTCATTATTATGATCTAATAGTAATAAGAGGTAATCAATTAGTGTGATGATGACTGTGATAAAAATAGGTTATACAATGTATCCGGAAAGGTTAAAGAAAAAAGTTAGATAGAGTTCGATTAATTGAATTAATGTATCCGGAAAGGTTAAAGAAAAAAGTTAGATAGAGTTCGATTAATTGGTTATAATACGGTGTACCTATAAAAACTTAACAAGAAAAAAAGACAACTAGATAGAACTCAATTTAAAATATCCAATTTAAGTAAGACTTTATTACAGAAGAGTTCGGAATGAAAAGATAACATTTGGCCCAAAACAGACTCGTCTATCTTGATTTATGTATTTAAATTTATATTGATATCAACATTGACATTGATATTGATGTGACTGTGATAATAATACGGTATAGAACAATGTATCCAAAAAATTTAAACAAAAAAATTAGATAGATTTTAATTGATAGGTTATAATACAATGTACCTAAAAAAAATTAAATAAAACAATTAGATAGAGTTCAATTTAAAATGTCCAAATAAAGTTGAGTTCAATTAATGCAATATACCTATGAAGATTAAGCAAGACAATTAAATATAATTCAATTTAAAATGTTCAACTTAAGTAAGATTCTATGGGAGAATTCGGAATGAAAAGATGACATTGGCACAAAATTAGAGTCAAACTTGTCTTTTATATACTTATTATATTGACATTGATGTTGATTGTGATTGATATTAATATTGATAGATAAATAGAAAAATTAGATAGAGTTCAATTAATAGGTTTTAATATAATGTACCTAGAAAAAGTAAATAAGACAATTAAAAAGAGGGCAGTTTCAGATGTCCAAATGAGAAGACGAGTTTAATTAATAGATTATAATACCATGTACCTAAAAAAAATTAATAAGACAACCGAATGGAATTCAATTTGAAATTTCAAATGTAAAATTTGGATTCTCCTCGTGGCGCTGGGTATTGTCACTATATTAACGGATAGCAAATAAGCCATGGCTGTAATCAAGATTGTAGAAAGAATTTATAGCCTCACCGTATATAAAGTGACAATTCTTGAGCACCGTTCATTTATCGTGACTAAATTAGGAGCTACCAAGCATATTATTTCTCGCTATGAGTTGTGTAGGCTTTTCTTACCGCTCCGTTTCGAGGCAAAATTTTTCCTCACATATCTCATTTATTTACAGATGGTGAGCTTTCTAAAATGCAACGGAACCCAAATGAGCAACATATCACTTGCAAACAGTCCTCAAACTCATATCCACGTAATGGGATGCAATGGCGTCAGCTTTAACTCCCTAACCATAAACACTCCTGGATCAAGCCCTAACACTGATGGAATCCACATTCAGAGCTCTCATGGAGTCACTGTCAAAGGCACAAACATTGGCTGTGGTAATTGGTCCTGCCCTCTCTGTACGTAGTTGCAGGTTTCAGTCAAGTCCAAATGATTTTTCATTTTACCCTATGGTCAATGTATAACAACAGGTGATGATTGCATATCTATTGGAGACCATACTTCAAATATATACATTTCTGATACTAGTTGCGGACCTGGACATGGTGTGAGGTAAATAATTTCTTTTTTCTATGCTAAAATTATGTATAGGCCTGGTCATCAAATCTTTTCTTTTGGTAAATGATCTACAAGAATTAAAATGCAGACAAAAAATTAAAATATGAAAAGCCCTTTTCCTCATCATTGAACGTTATTATCTTAATGTCTTGAGTTCTGCTTCAACTCGCATGAGAATTATTTGTGACGGTTCATCCGATCCGATTCCATTGCTCTGTAGGGTTTTGGATACATAGCATGTGGTAGGTATGTTTATACACCAGTTTTGTGCTATGTTTCACCTGTAACAATAATATAATAACACGATCGAGTTAGTTTGATTTGGTATCGTCTTGCATATTGTATCGCTCTTTTTGTATGCTTCACCGTTGTTGTAGCCTTCCATGCAGATGGATGAATCTAAATGCATTTTTTCCCCGAATATGAGTTTCACTATGACAATGTAAATGACTCCGTTTCTTGTTCGAAATATGAATAGCATCGGAAGCTTAGGCAAGAGTGGAAATGAGGTACAAGTAGAGAATATTACAGTGACTCGTGTTCAATTTAAAAACACATCCAATGGTGTACGTATCAAGACATGGCAGGTATGGTACTTGGAGAACCCCACTTTATTTCACTACTTTTTTGAGTTTTGTAATAGTCGTGCTCTTCCAATTCTACAAATGCGCTCCTAAAATTAATCCATACACTCCATCTTTGCTCGTATGAATTTGATTTGGTCTTCTACAGACTGGAAAAGGTCATGTTCGTGGAGTCAAGTACCAAAACTTAAACTTTACGGCGGTGGAAAATCCGTTAATAATTGATCAACACTACTGCAACGTCAGAAATAAATGCAAACCAACGGTAGGAATATGCTCCTCAATCCGTATTCAGGAACTAAATTGAGTAAGTTTGATCCTTCATTGATGTGGAACCTGACTTGATCGAGTTCTTGAAAATTGTTTTGTTAAAGAGAACTGGAGTTCAAATAAGCAACGTACAATATTATGGCACGTTCGGGACATCAAAGACCAAATTTGCTATCAACTTCAACTGCAGCGAGGTCGTTCCCTGCACCGGCATATCCTTGGACAATATTCAGTTGGCATCATCAGTTAGGGGAGAACAAGTGAGCTCTAGCTGCAACCATGCCCATGGCAGTGCCAAAGGAGTTTTGCACCCCAAATCCTGTCTCCTACCATGACCTTGACCTTGTTTTTGTTGTTGCTGCTTATAGGTCGCTGCCATAGGAATAGTGAATGTAGCGTGCATGGGGAAAAAGATTGAAAATGTATTTTTGACTTCTATTTTATGAAAATTTTGGCTAGGTACTGTTTGAGAAACTTACAATACGATCCTTTGGTCCCTCTAAACAGTGGCAATCAGGATTCAAATTTAACTTAGATGATCAGGCCAAGGTATAAAAAAATGAACGTTAAGGTAGTGGCAAGATTAATAAAGTCAGTTTTCATATTGTCACAAAAGGTGCAAAACTATATATCCCGATATACTAGCTATACGTTTTCACGTTGATATAACATGCCCACATCGCCCAAACATACACCAAGCCAAAGTCATAACTACATTGCACTTTTTCACCCATGCGCCAAGTAACATTCTTACTTAATTGGAAACTGATATTTGCCCTCCCGTTTTAGTTGTTTGAGCTCCATTTCAGGTTTTAGTGACACATGTTAATTTTGCCCAGAAGATTTTTCTTGCTCTTATAACAGTTACTCTATATTCAACGCATTTCTACCTTAAAAGCGAGCGAGAGAGAGAGGGCCTTACAGGTTTCAGATATCTTATTCCCTACAAAGATACTCATTTTGGGTACATAAATTAATTGTTATGATGAGAGAAATCGAGAAAAAGATCAAACATAAGAAAATACGACGGAACTACAGAACACAAGGGTAACGTGGGCCTTGTATAATGGCATAAAAGAGAATACATTAAGACGACAAATGTGATCTTTGGCCTGTAAAACAGAATTGATATTGACCATTCATTTTACTTATGAAATCGCAAAATTTTCGTCCCCTGAAAGTTTATCTAACTCGAGGGAAAGTAGTGATCGTGCACATCTTTTATCAGAGAGAAACTGTAGCTCGTCAAGATGTAAGGTTGCTTGGGGAAGGCAAGGATGTTCTCGTGGTGTGATATATTTCTTCTTGAATTTTTTTTCTCTACCATGGGAGATCTCGGTGGAATTGAACTTTTTCATTTATTGGAGATATATTCGGTATTGAACCACACCACAAAAAGTTTTCATATGACATAGCAACATATTAGCTTATTTTGATACTCTTCAACGAGCTAGTGTTTTCGTACTTCCCTTGAGTTCGCTTGTTACCCAAGCACTGCGGCAACCCCCTAATTCGCCAAGCAAATGCTACGACATTGACGTCTCGATCTAAACGTTTCTAACCATATTCACTGTGTACTAATGCTCGAATTGAATGGGGTGGTGAGGGTTTGTCTTAGTCCTATTTCCTCGTGGTCGTGAGTGTTTGCTCGTTCCCTTTATTTATTTCCAAGGTTAGGGTTGCTATACCAGCCGGTTCCTCTTTGACATACGGCTATGAATCTCAGTTATTAGTCGAACGATTAAGGTACACGATAGATAATTACAAATAATATAGGTTCGATTATATATCCAATATTTCGTTAGTTTAATAAAAGATTTACCTAGAACATTTACCCATACACAGAGCTAGGTTTTCTTCCGGTCGAAAACTTTATATTATTGGGAAGCTAAGTCTACTCTCACTCTAATAAGGTGAAGCTTTACACGTGGCACATGCTTATGCCGGTTAAGGACAAGATGATGGAACCCACACTAGGGTTACTTTCTAATTAAGGTTTTTCTGATGGAAAAAATTTAACTGCTATCCCGGTTGGTGGAATATTCTTCCTACCCCCTATATAGCGACAATCAATCGTCTATAAATATTTTTAGTGGCTTTTATTTAGTGACGCTAAAAAAATACTGCTAATAATTGTCGCTGAAAGTGTTAGAAGAAAAGTCACTGGAAACATTTAGCGACTATTAATTAATTGTCACTATACACGGGGTTGGAGGAAGATTCTTACAACCCGGGTAGGAGCCAAAGGTTGTTCTTTTATGATCACTTTGCGAGCGGTTATTTTGTTTTTGTTGAGTTTTGATTTGCTATTTATACCATTGGGCTAGATCCACTCTTTATTCATTAATTAAAGGTCGTTTGCATAATAAAAAAGAAGATTTACTCAAATTCGGAATGTACGTATCAAACTCCAGTGATTTGTATTTACAAGAAGGTCACACAATTTAGTCGCAGGACAAGAATCTATCAATACGTAAAGCTGGTCGGTTGGGAGCTACCACTTTGCAAAAACAAAAGGTAAACTTGATTATTCGTATTCTCCAATGTGCTCCCCTTGCTACGCTTGCACGAGCGCCGGTCCTTGTTTGGCTGTAACAAAAAATGCAAGACATGTATCAACTGGTACAACCTAGAACCCAAAGGAAAAATGAAAACTGATACCATCAAATATCGGCGGACTTGGAATGGTCAAAATTACGGTCACATGAAGTAATTAACAAAATTTTTGAGGATACTGAAATCTAAACTTTGGACAACATCTGGTAACATAACGAGATTTACAAGGTTGACTTGGACCAGTCATTTACAGAAAGAAAATGAATTAGGCAAAACACTATTTGACCGAAATATATGAAGTTCAAAACTACCATCATGCTGCAATTTGACCAAAATGCAGCAAGTTTTTACATATAGCTAGAAGATCAAAATTCAAGCTAGCTTTATGCATATTATGTGAAATATTAGTTGGCAGATACAGCAGGCCATTTCTAACAAAATAAATCAACTAGGCAATTCTGTTAATCTCGTATATTTGTTCTGGTCAAGTAATCTCATATTGAATTTCAGCTTCAACGAGACTGCTGAAATGGAAACATCTTGACATAATTCAGCTACGGTTAGTTCATACTTCTATAAGGAATTCAGATACAAGTTTAAAGGAAAAAAACACAGTATAAATAGAGCGAAAGACCTCAGAGGACTTCAATGAGATTGAAAGTGCCTTCCTTTTGTTAGCCGCTGGAATGGTAAATTCTCTCTCAATTTTCTCTAATTATTATGTTCCGCCACATGTTATCTCTTGAGGACAACATTTTGCTCCTACCAAGGTTGGGGAAAACTTCTTCCACTTTAAAAGTTATTGTCAGATCTCACTGGTGACAGTCCTCACAATATTTTTAGCGATAAAGTGCTGTTATTGGTCGGAGGAAGTTGCTCCAACCCAAGTCGGGACAAAAGTTTTCTCAGTTAAAAATAAGTTGGAACAACCCCCCACCCCCCCATTTTGGACTATCTTAAAAAGTTTACTCATTTTGGAAAATGATGTTATTGCATGCAGGATCTTTGCACTATCTTCTTGGTCATATGCTGTGTGAGTACGTTGGCATGCAGCACCACAGTATATTCACATGGCAGTGACTCCTCGGGCGACATATTTGATGTGATGAAATATGGAGCTGCAGGAGATGGAGAAACAGACGATTCCCAAGTAATTACTTCATTCGTTAAACCTATCTGCTTGCCTGAACCAGTAGTGGCTATATATTCGGTCAATAATCAAGTAAAGAATAAACTTTTAGAAGATAACGTACTATAAATCCTCGTAGAACGATAGTTAAGGGCCGCTAGATATAGTTAGTGACATTTCTGCTTACAGATTCAACAAGTCTTTTTGCAGATATTCTTTAACATCACTAAATAAGATTCACTAAAAGTATTTAGCGACCATTAGTTATTGTTATACGGTAGTTGTATCTATTTTTTTACGGAATAGCAGTCCAAAATTTTCTTTTTAAGTAAAACATTGGAATTAGGTTGTCTTTTAACATGCATGGAAAGAAAAATTTAAGCACCTTCCCCCTCCCATATATTCATTTGCAACTTCGTTTTGACATTCTTATCATGGTTACATAATTATAGCTAACGATTATCTATAACTTTTGTGGTTTATGTGCCAGTCTGCTTAATCTTAGAGGCTGAAGTGAATACTAATGTTCATTGGTTTTTGTTAGTAGTGCCACTCATTGGCTTAATTTTTTTTGGATGAAATGTAAAACGTAATTAATTAGTTTCGATGATTGGCAATTCAGGAATTTTTGAAGGCATGGGAAGCGGTTTGTGGAGCTACAGCAAGCAGTCCCATTCTCACCATACCTGCGAAGAGGACATTCTTGCTTAGTCCAGTGTCTTTTAGAGGTCCATGCAAGTCTCCTTCGATCAATGTTCAGGTAATCAACGATAAGTTACTCTTAACCGGAAGAATCATGCACAGCAAGAATAATTTCTTGGTTTTCAATGATCTTAGTATGTAATAAAAAGATCAAGTGTTAACTTTGGGTTAATGGGAGTATTTTGGAGCCATTGTATTCTATTCCGACGAATAATTGACAAGAAAATTTCTTTCATCCGAGTTATGGAACGATAGCTGATAAACGTCGATTGCAGATTTCCGGAGACATTGTTGCCCCAAGCAAATCAGACTGGACAGACAAAGATCAAACAAAATGGATCCACTTCATCGATGTAAAAGGACTTGAAGTCAGTGGAAATGGATCGATTGATGGTCAAGGATCCTCTTGGTGGAAATCCTGCGAGAATTCGGTCAGTAACTTTTGAACTATGATGCATATAAGCGTTCATTCAACATTTTTGGTTTAGTTTTGCCTTCCTTCTTACACATGGTTTCATTTTTCTAGGGAAACGGTTGCGAGCGACCCACTGTAAGTACAAGCCTCTGTGTTCAAATGGTTCTTCATATCTAGGGTTACTATCTTAGTTAAACAGACACTAATTAAACAGTAGTTAGATTTCATTCCTTACTATTTTGATGGTGTAAGAATTTCCCATAACTTCTACATTGCAACTAACACTTTTGGGCAAAGGCTTTGGCATTCTCTCAATGTGACGACCTTAAACTCAGTGGATTGAGACATCAAAACAGCCAAAGAAACCATATCTCTCTAGATGGGTGCAATGGTGTAAAGGTAACGGGCCTCAATATGGTTGCCCCCGAAACAAGCCCTAATACAGACGGAATTGATATCTGCAACTCAAAGTATGTTACCATACAAGATTCTCAGATTGCAACAGGTATTTCCTGCAATGCCTACAAATTGCTTCCATTCCGACCCCCTCCCCCCGCCTTCCTTTGTTTCTTTTTTTTTTCGCTATCAAAATCTGTTACCGTGCTCTTGCAGGTGATGACTGCATTGCTATCACCGGTGGTTCCTCTTACATTAATATTACTCGCGTTACATGTGGTCCAGGCCATGGTATAAGGTCAGATAATTAACTTTTTGGCAATCACAGTGTCAAGCAAAATTACTACCAATTTATAACTTATAATTGGCAACTGAAGAACAATTAGTACTTGAAAATTGCAAATCAATAAAATTGAAACTGATGTTGTAGTGTCGGAAGCTTGGGAAAAGATGGAGAAACAAGCGAAGTAGAAGAAGTCCACGTTAGGAATTGTACCTTTAAAGGAACTCAGAATGGAGCAAGGATCAAGACGTGGCAGGTAAGATTTAATGGGGTGTAACTTGATTTCTAGGAGATGATCACACGAAATTGCCAGAAGCGCAATCATTAGGAATAACGATCACCTCGTTAATTTAATTTTTCTGGTTTCTTTTACTAAGGGTGGATCAGGATACGCCAGGAAGATCTCTTTTGTGGACATCATTCTCATTGCAGCTAAGAACCCCATCCTTATCGACCAGTTTTATTGTGATCACAAACATTGCCAAAATAAAGTAAGGACAAGTCCCGCCCTCGCCCCCATCTCCACGTTCGTAAATATATTTTGCACCTCATCATCATTTGCAAGTGTGTGACGAATATTTTGCTAACAATCTCTTTATTTGGCAAAAATGTTGAAGACATCGGCAGTGAAGATAAGCGACGTTTCATTTGCCGGATTTCAGGGGACATCGAGCTGCTCAGAAGCAATCAAATTGCAATGCAGTAAAAGCATTGGCTGCACTGGCATTGTGCTAAAAAACAACACCATAGAATCAGCCAATCCAAGAGAAGAGACTTGCTCCACCTGTATCAATGCCCATGGAACAACTACCGCTACCTTCCCTACCGTGAATTGTTTGTTGAAATAGCTTCATAGATTCGTAGCTGTGGCTAATGTTTTTGTAAGCACAGGGTGTATCAAGTTCTCTCGAGATCTCAATATGACGGCGATCTCATGCAGTAGACCAAGTCACTTTTACTGATAGTTGGTGGAATATACAATATTGCTATTATCTTTGATATGCACTCTTCAGACAAGGTTTTTAAATACTGATTACTGTGGTAAACATGAAAAGCTCAATATATAGTTAGGGGGGATGATGTTTAGACGACGATGCCCAAGTTGCTTTTTGCCGCTTAAAGTATTGTCAAATGCTCTTTTAGTGGCAAACTTTGATAAAAATCGGAAAGACGTTTAGATACAAAGCTACAAAAATTTGGAGAGGGAACATGTATATATACAAAACCTAGCTATTCTCCCAATCTTCAGTAATGAAAGGCATCATTCTACAAGGTTAGTTTCCCTAGGTTTCAGAATACATTGCTTCATTAGAGAAAAAGTACGCTTAATTAATCCCTTCAACATTGCCATTTATTCAGCCCAAGTAATAAAATGTTTAATAAGCATATGAAGGCCAAAATTCAAACCATGCATCTTTCTCTAAGACTTGCTTCTATTATACTCTCTGTTTATCAGAACCACCTTAAGCAAGGTAACAGGTTATTGATTGCCTAGTCACCGTCTAGTCTTGATTTAGGGTAATATATTATCCATAGCATGCATGTGCTCAACAACTGTCACATTTGCAGATTGAAACTTTGTGTAAACCATGCATGTGAACGCAGCACTACGCATGGATTTGCTGTGAACATGACTGATCAAGCAACATAGTGAATATTGTGTCACTTTTGTTTACGTAAAACTGAAGAAAAGCTTTCTGATTAATTGTCACTAAACCTATATATTAAGAGGATAGCATGCCCACAAGAAACAAATTCTCTCAAGTGCTACGTTCTAATACTCTTCTTCTGATAGAATGGTGTGTTCTCGTCTCTTGTTAACATTAGCTCATGTGGGCCTCCAAGGTGTTATGAAATCCCATTTTGGCAAACGCTGATTTCGTACACCTGATGGCACAAAAGACCCCTTTTCTATGTACGCCTACATGGTTGCTTTAGCAAAACTGAAATTGCCAAAATACCCATCATCAGTGTGATGAAGTTTGTCTTTTGCAAATGGATCATATAGCCATCACATGAGCTACTCTTTTCATGTTTGGTGGTGTACCTCTTATGCAGGACCATTCCACCATCTTCTTGGTGTTATGCATGGTGGTGGTCGTCTCCTCTGCATTGGGTGCCACAAAAGACCTCGTATCATCTGCTTCGTTCAGTGTTATTAGTTATGGAGCAATTGGAGATGGAACAACCGATGACTCGCAGGTAATTATTAATTGTCACTCTCCCTCTCTCGCACGAAACTAGTGATAAGTAGAAGGCTTATAGCAGCATATATCTGACATATTATGTACAATACATAGGCTTTCATGAAGGCGTGGAAGGCCGCTTGTGAGGCTCAATCACTTGCCTCTACCGTTCTCATTCCGGCAAAGAATTTCCTTTTGAAGCCAATGACATTCAGCGGCCCATGCACGTCCTCTCGCGTCTACGTGCAGGTACTGTAAGCAATGCTGGTAGTATAACCATTAACAAGATAGAAAAGGGCTTCATTCGCATGGTTTCCCTTCTCTTCAATGATTTCTGTAGGAATTGCTAACTGACAATTTTTTTTAAGAAGTTACACCTTTTAGTGATTTTTTTCACAGATTTTTGTGGAAAGTCATGTACTGAGCTTTTCCAAAATATTCTCAGTTTAACCATATAAATGATAGGTCTAGGACGTACTTCAAAACACTTGGAGATGGGTAAAACTGCAATCCAAAGTAACCAGATACAAAGAAAAACAACAATGCGCACAACCAAGAGAAGATTTAATGCGGTTCGGCATCTCCTCGTCCACGTACATAGAAGTAGCGAGATCATTAGACACCAAGACTCATAGGACCTATATTTATCTAGCAGCCGCACTCAAGCTTGAAAATACAAGATGAGATGCTAAAGCGATTCTCTAGCAGCTGCAGTCGCCCTTCAAAATACAGTGCTGGCGACATAAATGGTGTCGAGCTCAAGACCATGAATCGGGTCAAACTTTCTTGGAGAAGAAAGTCCATAGTTCCTTTGTTTTTAGCTCCTTCACTTGATTGCTAAAAATCTTATCAGAACAAATTTGTGAGAAGATGTGGTTTGGGACAATTTCCAGCGTTTTTTGTACTCCTGAACAAGTTATCAGCAAGTGCACACTTTCACAGTTCTTCAGGATTCTTATTTCTTGTGAAAACTTCATTGTAACTTGTCAGTGCATGTGACGATGAATGGGACAGATCCTAATCACATGACATAGTAATTTGTAAATGACTAAGACTTAACAGCAGACAAACATTTTTCAGATCGTAGGTTACAGTTAGAATTCTGACATGAGCTTAATGCAAAAACAGGTGTCTGGAAACATTATTGCGCCTAACAAAAAATCAGAATGGGATGGGTCGCACATTAATTCATGGCTCACCTTTTCCAATATCAACAATCTCATTATCAATGGTAGAGGACAGATTGATGGTCAAGGGTCTATTTGGTGGCCACAGCCATGCATACAAAATGTTGCCAGTGTATGTAAAATCTGTTCATTTCCCCAGTTAATCTCTTGTATTCTTCATGCTTCTTGAGGAAATTCTTACACACGTGTATTTAAATTTCAGGGAACAAAATGCAATGCGCCGACTGTGAGTATAGCGCGAAATATCTGTAATCCAAGTTAGAAGGCATTCAATTTCCTAAGTCAACTTTTCTAAAAAATTCCTGAAAATATTGATCCTAATGCAAGCAATATAACACGTGATGAATAGGCATTGACGTTTAATAGATGTAACGGCCTTCGACTCAACGGGTTGACTCACATCAATAGCCCCAGAAGCCATATCACAATCACCCATTGCAATGGTGCAGTAATCTCCAACCTTCGTATAATTGCCCCCGAAACAAGCCCTAATACCGATGGTATTGACATTTCTGGCTCAACCAGCCTACAAGTCCGAAACTCATACATTGGAACAGGTAAGTTTTAGTTGTCTCTATATTGATGAAGTTTAGCCTATTGTTTAACTCTTCTTTTTCTTTGTTCATTGTCACTCTACTATATGCTTCTTCCTGGTTTACCCTTTCTTTTTAATGTTTCGCGAAACCTAAATATATATAGGTGATGACTGCATTGCCATTAGTGGGGGATCATCCAATATCAATATCAGCAGGGTGACATGCGGTCCAGGCCATGGTATTAGGTCAGTAAAAGTTTCAGCAAAGTGGAATGCTACAAGTTTTAAAGTGTGCCTTTAAATATTTTCTGGATTTTTCGCATTTCAATGCCAGGAGTTTAGTTTAAGAAGTATACTGATTCTATGCAGCATTGGAGCCTTGGGACACGGAGGATACGATACAGTGGAAGATATACATGTGAAAAATTGCACTTTTAAAGAAACCCTGAATGGAGTAAGGCTTAAGACTTGGCAGGTAAATGACCTCAAGTCTAATTATTGCTGATTTGCAAGTTTCTCTAATCGTACTTCTTACGTTGTACTGATAATATAGGGAGGAAGTGGTTATGCAAGGAAGATTTCGTTTGAGAAGATTAAGTTTGTAGCGGTTAATAACCCAATTATAATCGACCAGTTTTACTGTCCCAGCCGCGTCAATTGCCAAAACCAAGTAAGAAAATGATCATGTCAGTACTAGAAAAACTAACTTGCTATCATATCAGAAAGTGTATTTGCTGACACAAACTTCTTTTGGCGGGTGACTTATCGAAGACATCCGCGGTGAAGTTGAGCGACATATCATTCAGTGGAATTATGGGGACATCAGCCATGGATGAGGTAATAAACCTGAGCTGCAGCCAAACTGTTGGGTGCACCAACATAGCAGTTGATCATGTGTACATAACATCCACAACTCAAGGGAAGAGGACATATGCCAGCTGCTTCAATGCGCATGGAAAATTTAGTCATTCCAGTCCTGCTGTGAAATGCCTTTTGCCTTAGCCATCCGTCAATGTTATTGGCCAATGTTCTTGCTCTTATTGTTCATTGTCATTCTGTAAATACCTACTGTGAAGGATTATAAAGTTTCCGTAAATAAACACATTGTACTGAACACTTCCCATGCATAATTAAGCTTTTATTCTCCTAATTAAGTAGATTATTATGGGGAAAAAATGGGAATGCAGATCCGCATTTTGCGGTTTATTACCTACACGTCATGTTCAGCATTGACAATCAAAAAGTGTCAATAATTAAAGAACATAAAAGGGCATTTCTTAAAGATCATTAGCGAAGAAAATGGAGTGTGAATGGTGAAAAGTAGAGCTCTCAGTACAAATTGCGGAAGAAATTAGCTAATTTCACCAATGTGTTGCCAGCTGAATGTTTTTTAGTCTTCTTTCGTGAGTCAACCGCAAAACTTCTTGGCAATCAAAACATCTTGTGGATACAACCTTTGAATTTGTCCCTAAATTACTTAAAGTGTATCATTTAAAGTGTTTCACATTTAGAAATTGATACCACATCATTTAAAGTGTATGTTTCTATTATAGAATTTGAAAGGACGGATGGTAAAGAGTAAATGAGAAAGCGTGGGGATGGAAAAACTTTAATTTGAATGTTAAAAGAGTGAATTGCGGAAGATAATAAGATTGACTTTCCTTTTTGGTCCTACAATATTCTTTTCACTCAAATATGGACGTCAAAAGAAAGCAAAAATATAGACCATCATTTGACTTATTTAACCGTCTAAAATGCCTGCATTCATTGTAATTTAAAGGATAACACACTTTAAAACTAAAAAAACTCGTTTATTTCCTTCCACGTGTCCTCCACCCAAACAAAACAAGGGACGACATCATCCCCTCCCTTGGATGAAAAATTGAAGGGACAACATTTTCGCTCCCTCTATTTTCTCATAGAGGGAGCGAAAATGGCTACAGTGTAACACCGGCCTCTTCTTTTTTTTTTATTTTAATCACCAATGGTTTTTGTCACAAGAAAATTATCTATGTTAATGAAATTGCAGGTTTTAGGGACAAATTTTTGCAGCCTAACATTCCTGTCGATCGGGCGGTCAACATAGCATCGTTGGAGTGTTGATGTAAACTTTGGTGACAGGAATTGTTATCGCTGCAGTCAAAGGAGGCTTGTGACTATTTGCATAATCTGCAGTACTACCTAGTACGGATCAGTAATTAATGTTAGAGTATTTTAACAAAAAAGTTCCTGTTCCTTTCAAGTATGGTTTTGAGAAAACTTTAGAGCTTTAAGTGATTTAGTTTCACGTTACTTCTTGAAATTGGAAAGTTGAGATTCTTTTACATACAAGCTTTTGAAGAAACATCTGTCCCACATTGGCCATTGTGAATAATTTTAAGGGCTATATAAGATGGCACTCATTGGCCTTTAATAAGATGTGCTTAAGTCTAAAACTCGCACACGCAAGGAAGGAATGACAAGTGGGGAAGATACGATGACCTCTACCCAGAATTGAAATGGGATTATACCATGCTAGAGACCTCATAATTGAAATGGGATTTTACATTATTTTTTTGGAATTGGTCTTGCCTGTTTCTTGCAACAATTAACAACTTTGTGAGAATCCGTTAATTACATTGCAAGGCAAAACCTTGGACTTTCAAACTACCTTTACGTATGAAAGAACTATACCTATTAAGCAAGTCATTTGAGTGCCAAAGGAGGCACGTGCCCACAGCATTTTTGCCCCATTAGCAGTAACAGTATGCTTGTGTTATAATTTATATACCTGGCTTAATCACATTGCAACGAAAATCTTGGACTTTCAAACTACCTTTATCTACAAATCACCAACATTAGACTTACTTAGCAAGCATTCCATTGCCAGAAAACTATCTTTTTCCGTACTCGTACTCGTACTCTGATGTATATATATAGAAGATAACCAGAGTGCACGGAAGCATAAGGCTTCTGTAACTTGGCTAGCTATATGGTAAGAAGAGAATGGTGCGGAATTCGTTTCATACGAGAGTTCGCAAGTACTAATATGGATGACTTCAGTAGTTTTCAGCCAAACTTGAGACATTTTAATTGTTGCAGGATCATTTCACCTTCTTCTTGGTTTTATGCATGGTTTTCCGGCTGGCAATGAGCGTTACGAATAACGACCTCGTATCCTCCAGTTCTTTTATTGTTACGAATTTTGGAGCAGTCGGAGATGGAATATCTGATGACTCGCAAGTGAGTGCTTCTCCATCGTTTCTTTCCGGCCTTTACTCGATGAAAATCACTCGTTAGTATTATGGATTTAGGGAATATGTGGCAGCTACCCCAATTAATTAAGTTCTCTGACGATGTTTATGTACAATGCATAGGCTTTCCTGAAGGCATGGAAGGCTGCTTGCGAGGCTCAATCAAATGCGTCTAGCCTTGTTATTCCAAGAAACAGGATATTCCTGCTGAAGCCAGCCACATTCAGCGGTCCATGCACGCCCTCCCGAATCTACTTTCTGGTAATGTATCGGAACGTCTACTTAGAATTTATACGTAGGAAAGAGCCGCAAGTACAAGTAAAAACAGTGTTTGTAATGCCAGACTTGTTTCTTCCTGTGACTGCAGCTGTCCGGAAACTTAGTTGCACCTAACAGAAAATCTGCATGGGTTGGGTTTCACATTAACTCATGGCTTACTTTTGCAAACGTCAATGGGCTTACTATCAATGGAAGAGGACAGGTTGATGGTCAAGGATCTGCTTGGTGGCCACAGCCTTGCCTACACAATGCGACCAACGTAATTGCAACTTAATATCTCCAGTTCTAGTGTTCTTTCTCAACTTCGAAGGCAATTCATTTACTTTTTCACGGCTGAGTTTCGTCGCTCTAACTATAGCTTACATGACTGTAACCATTTGTCGCTAAGAAAGATTTCTCTATACTGCATATATGGCTCAAGCTAATCTAGGTTACATTTTGCTGACATTCAGGGTGAAACTTGCAAGGGGCCAACTGTAAGTAAAGTTTTCTTGCACATTTCCAAAACGCTTTCTGCACAACATAAATTGCAAAAAATTTAAATGTCGTGATATCTAATGTGGTAATCGATGAAGCAGGCAATGATATTTAACAGATGTAACGGTCTTCGACTAAGCGGATTGACACATATAAACAGCCCTAGAAGCCATATCATATTGACAACATGCCATGGAGTAACCATCTCTAACCTCCACATAATTGCCCCCGAAACAAGCCCCAACACTGATGGTATTGACATCTCTGGCTCGACAAATGTACAAGTCCGAAACTCTTACATTGAAACAGGTACATTCTTCATTTTTTTCATCTTTAGGACAGTTGTTCCCTTTTCCCGTCTAGGTTACTGTTTACCATCATACTAATCTTTCGCGCAAATACTATAGGTGATGATTGCGTTGCTATCAGCGGGGGATCGTCCAACGTTACTATTACTGGTGTGACATGCGGACCAGGCCATGGTATAAGGTTTGTACTCAGATCTCATATACACAAGAAACGATTTCCTGATAAGAGCACTTCATGGGATGTCCAATACGACTCTTTCACTATCTTCTTTTTCCATCAAGCATTGGAGCCCTGGGACACGGAGGGTATGATACAGTTGAAGATATACTTGTGCGGAACTGTACTCTAAACGGAACCACGAATGGAGTAAGGATCAAGAGTTGGCAGGTAAATCAAGATGAGACTAACAACTTGAAGTAGATTTATCTTAAAGCCTCCATGTGCAAATGTTTGACTTACAGGGAGGAGAAGGATACGCGAGGAAGATCTCGTTCGAGAAGATTAAGTTTGTAGCAGTTAATAACCCCATTATAATTGACCAATACTACTGCCCCAATCGAGTGAATTGTCAAAACAAGGTAAGAATTACTTCTGATAATACAGAGGAAATTTAATCCACATTTTTCTCATTATTCTGTGCGTAATAAGCAGCAATCACAAAATTGCTGACACCCAGTTCCAAGCAATAAGCACGCCACACCTATTAGTCAACACAGTAGAGAATTTAGAAGAATTGCTAGACTGCTTTTGTCGTTTCACTTTTCCAAAAATGTACTGATATT
The DNA here is from genome assembly GCA_033065855.1 of Escallonia rubra. Classification (NCBI taxonomy): domain Eukaryota; kingdom Viridiplantae; phylum Streptophyta; class Magnoliopsida; order Escalloniales; family Escalloniaceae; genus Escallonia; species Escallonia rubra. The sequence continues at coordinate 417,344 of JAVXUO010002322.1, read as the reverse complement.
GCAGACATCTGCAATTAAGCTGAGCGACATATCCTACAGAGGAATTTTGGGGACATCAACCACGGACGAGGTGATAAATCTGAGTTGTAGTGAAAGCGTGGGGTGCACAAATATTGTGCTTGATCACGTGTATATTACGTCAACAATTCCGGGAAAGAAGGCTTACAGCAACTGCATTAATGCTTATGGAAGATGCAACCATACTATACCTACTGTGAAATGCCTACTGTGAAATGCCTACTGGCATAGCCACTTGTCCGTGCTATAATGGAAATGGGGTGGTAGTCTATGACAGTCGCCGCTGTTTCATGGGGAAAGTTTCTAAGCTTTAAGGATACGCAAGTGGTTTTGGTTCTGGTTCTGGACAAGAAATTTTTTTTACACCCAGATGAAGAATAAATATTATGATGGTAAATCCATATATAGTTTTGTGAAGTGCCTGTTCGTTGGTCCCGACTAAGTCGCCTTAATAACAAGGTCAAAATTTCTGAATGAAAATTTCTATTTCTGGGAGTTTTGAGCATGCATTTGACATCTTTGACCCTCAGGGACATCTAACCCACAAAATGATTAACCATTCAAAGCATATGATAACATAATCGTCCAACTCTCTTTGACGTAACTAGACAAAAGTTGGAAAAAAAGATACAGATAATAGAAGTTTTGCTACGACTAATGCCAATTTCACCAAAGAAAAGTGCATTAGTTAGAAACAAGTGTAAATAATCTGCTTCCTATCAGCATTTACAACTGTATAAGCAAGGTCCAGGATATGGATATTTGAATTTCACCTTAATGGAAACAGGCTGAACGAGCAACAGGCAACTACAACTAATGAAGTGCATTCAAGCTTACGTGTAGCTTTGCGTATATACATTCCATGACCACCATTGCATTTTAGAACTTTCTGGTACGTCAATCGAAAGGTCCTTAGTGAGCACTCCACACTTCTATAGCTCACATGTTTCTGAGCGACCAAAAATCGTGTAACGGTTGTTTGCAACGTTATCATATGCAAAATCCCGTATCAGTCTGCAATTATCAACACCAAGAACGTAATAATGCTAGATTTTAGTTGCTATATTTAATTCAAAGCTATAATGAAAGGATAGTTACTGCTTACAGTGGCACAAACTGCAAAAAGAATGCTAGCTGGGGAAATGGTAAGTTTATGTACTCCATGATTTTCAATACGGCATCTGACTTGATATATGACCTGAATCCACAAGAGTTTCAATGCATCTCAGGTTGTGTTTATCAGGCATATTTGATGTTTCAGCTAAGATACTTCGTGTGCAAAATTATCTCATACTAGCTTTCAGCTGAAATACTATTGGCTTTGTGTTCACATACCTATCCTTTTCGACGAGTACCACACTAGAAATATCATCAGGTGCTCTTCCAGATCTCCTAAGTAGATTCTTCCCTGCTTCGCTCTGTAGAGCTTCAAACCTTATTCTCCTGCTCAACGATCAACTTTATGAAAAGAGAGAGTTCTTTCTACATGGTAATTAACAATACAAAAAAGGCCTGCGGGAACGTCTATTTCCACAGATTATATACACACACCTGACAAATATAAATCTTTGAGTGACACATGATGTCGTGGAAAAGCATAATATGGTGTGGAAATAGACATTCCCAAAGTCTCAAGCACCAACTTCTTAATGGTTCACTGAGGCATTTCTATGTGATCTCTAACTTCTCAACTTACGATGATCTTCTTCCGGACAAGATATTACAATCTTTCGTATGGTAGTCAGTAGGATAGGTAAAGTTGAAAGCACCAATACTTTCTACAGCTGTTGAGAGGTCATACATCCAATTAAACTCAACCATATATCTTAGTTTTTAATATCCACAAATGGCAACGGACCCTTTTATATCTTTGAATAACTCCTTTACCGGATTTGTGCTAGTAATGACGAGTATTTTAATGTTAACGATCCACCAAAAATTCCATTTTGTTCACATAATTCCAAGTGTAATAATACCATATACAGTGGGTATTCAGTCCAAGTTTTCAAGAATCCCGCATGCACTATGACACGTTTCTAGCAATACGACATCAGGTGTATCTGTTTTGTTAGGTGGATTTTATATCCCAATAATGCTCACAGAAATAAGGTCAGGGAAAAAATCAAAATTCATTGCTTGATTAATATGACGCGTCTCGAGCAATACAACATCTGATGTTATATCTGTCTTGTTAGGTGGGTTTATATCCTAATAATGCTCACAGAAATAAGGTCTAACTGCCAAAGAGTCGATATGGTGAATATGAATCAAGCAATCAAATTTAATCCGTCCCTTGGTATCATTCTCTTTAGATACAAGAAAACTCATAACGCTTTTCAACCAAATTTGTACCCAGAAGCCATTTGCACGTACTGCATTACAGTTAAAGCTTGACTTAAAAAAGAAATCTGACAGGGAGGAAGGAAAAAACCAACCTTTGTCGATCATTATCACGGACAAACTTCACACCTCCATTACATAAGTTGCAGACACCTGTAACACACATCATTTTACTGTAATCAGGAGAACATTTGACTCCATAGATATGGTAAAGTATACAGCCGACCTATGTTACATGGACTCGGTACGAGTGTCCAGATTGAGTACGTGTCCAAGTGGGATTCGTGTAATTTTGAAAATACAAGGCACGTGGATACAGCAAAATGTTCATATTGACAACTTGTCTCGTCTCAAAGCAATAACGAATTAAACAAAATACTATAAGATAGTGTTCATAATGGCATATCTCATGGATGTGTCGGACACATATCCCATACCTATGTCCAAGTGTCGAGTACCTCTCGCATACTGAAGAGTCCATGTAACATAGCACCCCACCACAATTTGCTCATGCCAATACAAGTTCGAGAAGACTTGTGGCGTCTAATTTGTCAGTATTCTTTTCTACTTTCTCTAAAAGAATGTTTCAACTTTCTCACTCTTTAATTGGAATCATGCAAGCTACTGAAAGCTCAAAAAACTCACTTGAGTCACCAACTCATTATCCTACAACAAGCATCCGATTGGAGTCCAATTGCTAATATTATGGCTAAAAAAGTTAGCAATTTATAATATCCCGCTTTTTTTTATCATTCTCTAAATAAATATTGCCTGCCAAAGTAAATGGAGTATCTCCTGTTTCCTTATTTCTCTCCTTAAATCAAGGCAAATACCACCATCCATTACTTAATCCTGTTATATAATTAAAGAAGAGAACTTAATTCCGCATCAATTATTGAAGTACAATGGGCTCTGGCCCGAAAATTGTACTAATCAGAACGGCATGAAAATCGATAGCATGATGATAACGATAATCATGACATATCCAAAATGGTGAAGAAAGATTAACTGGATGTTGCAAGGAAAGTGAATTTACGAACTAAGTACTTGACATTAATTTAGTGTTTCAAATGGTTGCGCTAAAACTAAGAACCATTTGCATTAACTTTCTAGATTAATCCAACTAAGATGGGCTTCTTTTTGCGTTAAATTTGGAATAATCAGTATATACAGAAGCTTTATATAAGAGAAAGAAGTAATTTTGCACTAGGAGTATGATAACGTTACCGTCAAATAGCATGATGGGTCTAGAATCCTGCTCGAAGAAACCGGATGTTGTCTTTACCCAGTCCACCGCTTCGCCGCCTCGAGATGGGGACGATACAGTGGCCAAAGTGGTGAACCGGCGGCGGCTTCTCGCGTGCGCCGGTGGTTGCGAGCTCGGCAGTAGTCGTGCACACCCACCAGGGACTATGAGCGCCATAAGGAAATGAAGAAGTTGCCTGCAGCTTTGTATTGTTGTTGAATTTGTAGTGCAGGGGAATGCCACGCGGGGAATTTTAAACCTCAGATGTTGTGAGAGTCGAAATTTTTGTTGCCAATACACTTTTAGCAACAAATAAAATGAACTTTTGGACACCCAAAAAACAAAGGTGATGATCCCGCGAAATTAGATTTTTTCTAATTTAAATGGGGTGAAGCAAAATTAGAAAAACAAAAAATACAGCAGATCGGTACTTTTTTATGAGTCTGTATCTATCCGCTATAAGTTGATAATTTTTGTTTTGTACCGCGAAAAAAATGAGATTTTCTTTTAGGTATGCATAAATGTGGGGGGGAACTTATCCTACATTTGGTTACCATTTTCTTTATTTGATTTTTTCCTTTTTCCCTTTTCTTTTTCTTTTAGCATTTGCTAATCCCATATTCAAAAATACCAAACCACCACTTCTCTATCAAACTCCAATACCAAGTCAAAATCGCAATCAACCAGCCCCACCGCCACCCCACCCTTCGAACATGGCGAGATGGACAGCCACATCATTTTTGGTTATTGAACTTTCCATCCCAATCATTTTTTTTAAAAAAAAGACGATTAGATTTTATTTATCAAGCATTGTGAGTCATATATCGTGGGGTGACTCTCTCACTAACATCATTTTGCAGTAGGTTATACAAAAAGGTCGGCGCATGATTCCACAGTTGGAATACACGACGCTGATCACCTGCATGTTTTGCCATTTGGTCCGAGCAAAAGTCATTTTCCTAATCATGAGCCACACTACCTTCGCCTCAACCATCGCTTAAAGGCAATAGCCTCCACATGCTACGTTGAAGCTGCATTTGGAACATGATTTGGCCATGGCTCTAGCCGGCATGTCAGTGTAATCACGAACGATGGCTACAATTATCCCTTATTTACTCGCCTAATAAAACCACCATCCATCTCCAACATGAAAAAAGTGGTCGGGGGTTCGTGCCATTGAATTGGTGAACTTGCATGTGGCCAAATTTAGAGCTTTTCCTAGGCTTTTTAAGGACTAATCTAGGAGGTAAGCGGTGGTGCAAGTAAATGGAGATAAGTATTTTTTTGCAAGTATATCTTAAAATACATTTTCATGTATTAGTTTGATGCTTTCTTTTCGTCCATCATCCGTTGAAAGAGGCACCCAAGAGATAGGTATGAAGGCTCAAGTGATTCACCAACGAAGTCTAGGCCGTGTGGTTAAGGGGACTCGACTTCATCGTATATAGCTCATAGTTCAGAACTGCGATAAAGACATTGAGTGATTCGCTCACTCCCGATTATGCTCATATCCTCACGCTTTTTGAGCTTACGAGTATGAATTAGGAGTCTGTTTCACTCACTCCTTACTAGAATAGTTGCATATTGATGAAACCGGCTCGGACTCCTTATTATCAAGTAGAACAAAATTATTATGCTTTCAGACCAATATATCTAAAAATTACACGGATCTTGAAATACATTGTGCGTTGTCGCCCCGGATTTAGTCGCATCCGCCCGGACGGCCCCTCTTTAATCAGGATTCAACAATGGCCGATTCTTCACCCAAAAGATCAAAGTTTTGTCACTATTGCATTTGTTTTTTACAATTTAGTTTTTTTTTAACCTGGATACCAATTTAGTCTGCTAATAGCCTAATACACGTACGCACCCTAAAACACCAGTGTGTCACTCCCCCTGCCGCAGCTTTGGCTGCAAATCCCGCCGAATTTGACACCCTTTACGAATCTATAGTTTGCTAGTATATTATGCCTAACATCAATGCACAACTGTAGCTGCCATCTCTGGGCTGGTTTGGTTGGGTCATTGGGTTCAGCTCTCCCAGGTATAGGCTTTTTATTCTTGGCTGCAAGCATTTCATTTCTCATCAGCTCAGCCCCGTTATGTTATGAGGGTTTAGTGTTTAACCATCATTCTTTCTAGGGTTTCAATTTTCGTGAAAGATTGGATAGTTCAGCTTCGTGTTTTGATCTAATAAATTAAGCCCGCTAAAGTGTCAACCGTTAATCTTGCTGGGCTAGCTCTATTGTTTCGTGGGTATTCAACATTTCCTTACAAGAGTCGGTTTAAGCTATAATTTTGGTGGGCTGGGATGTTCCATCTGATAGAAGTTACTCTATTCTTTAATGGGTATTGAAGATAACTTTACATGATTGGGTATGAACCCTAATTTTAGTGGGTTGGTATGTGCAATCTGAGTATAGTACTAGATCATGCTCTCTCTGCGTGTGGTTCGCAGATTCGGCACCGCATATTCCACCGCTGCTATCGCCACTGCCCCCATTAAATCGACTGACAGTGCCACTTCTAGTTGTAGCCCCCCTATTGTAGTTTCTAATAACACTAGGAAGCCTATCACTGTAGAGGAGCCTGCCCTTTTTAAGCTTAAGGCCGAGAGAGATCCTGAGAAGCTATTCCAACTATTCAAGGCTAATGCCCACAACAAGATTGTTATTGAAAACCGTTTTGCATTTGAAGACACGGTATCTCGGTTAGCAGGGGCGCGGCGCTTTGATTACATAGAGGAATTGCTTGAGCATCAGAAGACCTTGCGGCAGGGGCGGCGTGAAGGTTTCATTGTGCGGATTATAATGCTGTATGGGAAGGCAGGGATGATTAATCAAGCTGTTGATACTTACTACAATATGCATTTGTATGGTTGTCGTCGGACAGTTAAGTCGTTCAACGCGGCACTCAAGGTTTTGACACAAACGCGTGACTTGGCGGCCATTATGTCTTTTCTTAGAGATTCGCCTTGGAAGTACGGGTTTCAGTTAGATACATTTTCTGTTAACATTGTTATCAAGGCATTGTGTGAGCTGGATATACCGGATAAAGCTTATTTGATCATGGTAGACATGGAAAAAGTGAGAATCACACCTGACGTGGTTACATACACGACTCTTATATCAGCATTTTATAAGATAAACCAATGCGAGATTGGCAATGGATTGTGGAATCTTATGGTGCTTAAGGGTTGTTTGCCCAACCTTGCAACCTTCAATGCTAGGATTCAGTACTTGGTTAGCAGGGGGCGAGCATGGCAAGCTAACGATCTGATGGGTACGATGCGGTATCTTCGAATTAGTCCCGACGAGGTTACTTATAATTTGGTGATAAAAGGCTATTGCAGGGCTGGTTATCTTGAAATGGCCAAAAGGGTTTATTCTGCTTTACATGGCGAGGGCTACAAGCCCAATGAGAAAATATATCAGACCATGATTCATTACCTATGTAAAGAAGGTGAGTTTGATATTGCATATACCATGTGCAAAGACAGTATGAGCAAGAATTGGTTTCCGAGTGTTGAAACTATCTATAAACTACTTGAAGGCCTCATGAAGGGCGGGAAGCTCGAAAAAGCTAGGTTTATCACAGGTTTGGCAAAGAAAAGGATATCTCCTTTTTCTGCTAATCAATTGGGTGCCATGCAATCTATACTTTCAAGGAGCTAAATTAGGATAAACTAAAAACAGAGACTAGTGGTTTGCTAACGAGGCAGCTTTCCAGGAGCTCGTGCCCATTTTACTAGATTCATTCACAGATTTTGGAACTCAAGAATTTTTTTGAAGAATAGAAGAGAAGGACTTGCACAGTGAATTTGTTTTACCGTCTCACTAATGTTCGTGATGAAATGTTCTGAAAGTACAGTAGTCACATTAATTCTTGTAAGTGTTCTTTAACAAGTCTCTCTTCCACGCTCATATATATCTTTGCTCGTATGTATACTTGTTTACTTCTGATATTCGAAGGTATTAAGCAAGTTCCGCTATACTTTATTCAGACACAAAGTGCAAATCTCCATAGATGAATGTGTTTCTGACATTCTGCATCTATTGTTCATTATATTCAGACCTCATGGTGTTGAACAGATTCGTCAATGGACAGATGGCGAGTCCTCGTTTGTAGGATCAGTCAAGTGCTTCAATTGGTAATTTTCAAACTGTTCTTTGTTATTGGTTAATATAGCAATTTTACATGTTCGTGTGTCTAAATTGTGATGAGAGAACAGCTATTGTAAGTAGATTTGCAAGATCAAGATTTGCACCATACAATTTTTGCTTCCAAGTAAAATTTTTATTCACGAAGGTCACCAAAAGAAGGGGTGCCAATTGTGTTCAACAAGAGCAAAAAGGAAAACTCAACCTTCTAAAACCCTACCAAAAGTACCTATGAACGTTTCAAAGGCTTCTTTCGTTTTCACATCCCCCCAACAAAACAGAGAATGCAGAAACTATTTTAAATATCATTAAAGACAACTCAAAACCTCAAAAGCCCACACCAAAACAAGCATAGTTGAATTGAATCCCTAGGCCTTAGGAGGCTCTTCCTTGGGTTGTACAAAGGCAAACAACAAATCCACTACTGAACGCAGCATAATCCAAAGAATACTCAGCAAGCAAAAAACCATATTCCAAAGCTCCTTAGCCACTGAGCAATGCAGCACAAGGGGATCCACAAATTTACCGACCCACTTACTCATATAGCACCAATTTAACACAAATCTTCCTCCGTTTTTGCAAGTTATGCCCGTCAAAGCTGCATTTGTGGCTGCTTCCCAAGTTAAGTAGCACACACTAAGGGGAGCCTTAGACTGCCATATAGAATTTCAGAAACATAAAGACACCCCTCTGACTGAGAGAATCGAATAAAAGCACTCATCGACGATTTGCTCCCTACAGTTGATAAGCTGGAATGAGAGTGACTCTGGTACTATATATGTATACCCACATATCTAGATCTTATCGGTTGTATGGATTCCTCATAGAACTGTTGGTGATATTATTAAGAGGGGACTGGGGTTTGATGTTTGGAACCACGATAGTTACCGATCTTCAGCTGCCCCTTCTTATCTGCTCTGGTTTAATTCAACAGCATATGACTGGAATCTTTAGTGTCCTGCAAATAAATTTATTAAAGAAAGATATAGATTGACTCCTAGCAGTTTTGGCTCTTGTCAAACTACTTTAGGCTATGCAGTCTTTTACCTTCTGCATAAAAAGTTAGCCATGCTTTGGGTGAACTCCCATTTATTTTGGCAATAGAATTCTAGTTGGGAACATTTTTTGTAAGATTTTTAGGGGTCAAAACATACTGGTTATGCTCTTACGTGACTTGGAAGAATTATGCTCTTCTGTAGCATGTAATATACAGGATAGGAAAAAGAAAAAGTGCATCTGCTATTTAATTGCAAGAGAGTAACTTGCCAAATCTCTGTTTGTAGCAGAAACCAGTGCATGTTGGATCCAAGAACATGACCTAGGCAGACAATCTATAGTAATAAAATACGCATCTGCATTGCCATACTAGGGGAAACCATCAGATTATAGGTACATGAAGAAATATCCTAAGTTTGAAGTTGGCAGTGACAAAAACTTGTTCTGAAGAAATCTTCACTATCACTCGAAATTGGATTTAGGCTTATCGTGCTTCGTGGTTGTTTGACCAATTAGTAAAAGGGTCTAGGTTTGCGTCCTGTCCATTGCCAATTGACCGGTTTATAACACTGTATAGGCTATAAGTGGTTGCACATAATACATAACATGGATATTATATGTTACGAACAAGGAATGTTTCAGCTATTGTTGGATCTCGTATGGTAGTTGTGTACACGTACATGCATATTACGTATTTCCAAATTATTAGACAGGTCAAAAGGCTGTGCTACTCATGTCAACATGTTACGTGGTTCATTTATCAACTGATTACAAGGTTATATGTCGCATTTTGTTCTTTCGATCGTAAAACAGCCTATATATCAACTGTGCTGCACAGTTAGTGTTACCATCTGACAAGCAGGTTATGCTGGAGTTACGGCTTTTTACACATAGTGGGTCGTGACGCATATGTCACGACCTTGTTTGACGCTATTTGTTGTGTCCTTTCTTCAGACTTTGACTTGGAATAGTAGACCAGCTTGTAAAATGGCAGCCAGGAATGCCTATGACAGTACTTGCATGTTAACAGATTCAACGTAAGTTGCAGGATTCTCGTAGGTAGACCACGATTCTCCCTAAGATTCTTGAATTTGCGCTCCCAACATGGGAGCTTGTTGGGAGCGTGATCCTTGGTGGGTTGGAATCGCGAACTTACGTAGCCTCAGATTCTTCACTCTGGCTGCCACAAAATATCTTATGGGTGATCGTTAATGTGGGTTAGGGTATTCAGAAAGAAAGAGGAAGTCAAAGCTAACCAAGCATTGGGCTAGGAGAAAGCAAAGCAGTTCTTAGTTCCAATGTCTACCACTGGTCACCTCGCTGGGAGGCAGAGAACACATGGGAGTGGGTCTTCATGGCTGTGGGCTGGCCACATCAGGCTCTTATATGACTGGTCTATCAGTCAAAAAGCTTTGCACAAGTAGTTCACACATGATATCAAATTTTCTGCTGAACAAAAACTCAGAGCAGCTAGGTACTGTAATGTTAAATAAACGACAATGCATGTGTATGTATGCATATATGTTCTGTGCGTATAGCGTATGTAATATAAAATTCTAAATTGTATATACATTTAGCAAAATCGCTCCCAACTCGGATTCTTCTAGGTGCTTACCTAGGAAGCACGGATACCTCTCCTAGGTGGAGGTATGGTGTCCTAAACGGACGGACACCCCGACACCCTCTGGACACCGCCCGACACGTGTCGGACATGGCTAATCGGTGTCGGATTTTTTTTTATTTTCCGACATCGTGTCGGATACTTCGTCGAGGAGTGTCAGACACGGGAATGTGCAGTGTCGGACCGTTTGGGGCTACTTTGGAACTTTTGGAAGTAATTTCGGGGGTCGTCGTCTTCTCTCTCACCTCATCTGTCGGTCGTCTTCTTCTCTCTCGTAGCCGTGTTGCCGGATTTGTCGCTGATGTTGCCGGAGCCGACAGATCTGAAAGTCGCCGATGTTGCCGGAGCCAGCAGATCTGAAAGGTGCCGGTGTTGCCAGATACCGAAGCCGACAGAACTGTCCATTGTCGTCGTCGCCGTCGCCAGATCTCTCGCCATCGTCGCCGGAGGTCCTCCACCGCCGTCGCTTACCCACAGGTCTGCTTCTTCTCTTTGTCTCGTCAGTCGTCTCCTTCCTCTTTTCTTTGTCTTCTCTTTTTCTTCTCTTTCTCGCTGACCCACATGTGTGTCTTTCCCTATTTTTTCCTTTTCTCCCTCTGTCGGCATTCTACTGAAAGACCTCTTTTTTCTTTTTCTTTTTTAACTTCGTTTTTTTGCCCAGTACCAAAGAAATGTTCAAGTATGACTTGTATTTATTTAAATTCCTTGTTTTAATAGTTTTTCATTATTGTTTGTTATTTTAGGTTGTGAAATGTATTTGATATTTATTATATATATATATATATATATAAAATAAAAATATATTAAAAATTAGCGGTGTCCTGCGGTGTCCAAAATCTGATTTTTTGGAAATTGCGGTGTCCGGTGTCCCCGTCGGTGTCGGTGTCCGACACCGTGTCCGTGTCCGTGCTACCTGGGTGCTTACGCTCCACCACTCTGCCACCACTCCCGCTCCATGCAACTAGGGGCTAAACATCTAAATGGTTATGTATCCCTGAACATAATAGTCGTGGCTATTTGATGTCCAGAGAAGTGCATGTTTAATGAGTTTTTTGGATGTGAGGCTTCATAGATATTTGCTTAGCTTGCACCTTAAAGAATTACCAATAGCTGATCTTCTATTACTACTTTCGGAGGGGTTTTGCACACATGGACACCCGTGTGCATGCTTACAAGAACGCACTATATGTTATCCTATAAATTGTCAAACTATCTACTACTAAGTTTGGTTTGCATATGCAGAACTACTAGGCTAGCTTATGTTGCATGGGCTCTTTAGACAAACAAGTCAAGGTCAGGCAATTTAATGATCAATGCATCTTTTCAGCCAAGCTTGAGCAACTTAAACTTTTTTAACCCCTTAGATGTATGAATTCAAAGAAATAGAGTTGAAGAAGGAAGGTTCGCTTGCTCTTGCTCTTTTATTGTAGTTCGCACCAAGCATGGTTGGCAGAGACCAATTGAAAGTAAGACTAAGTTCAGGTAGCTCCGAGGAAGACAAGATCTAGACCCATTACAAAAATAAAATGGAAACAAAAGAAACCTGGCCAATCATATTCTTCCTGTAGACTGCATTTGTGGGTGCGCACTTTTGTGTGTGCTCCTGTCTTCATGGCAAAGTTTTTTCTTGGGCCTGCTTTTGCGTGGATTCAGTGCCACCCTACTGCTTTCCTAGGTTGTCTTTATAATGAGGTGCTTAACCTAGAAAGCCTAATACTTCCTGATGAAGATAACCTACACTGCTTTAAATAGTCCAAATCTGACTTGCTAAATTTGATATTGACATCCTGGCAATTTGGCATCTAATTTTTTCTGACAACATAGAAAAAACGAGAAACAAGAGCAAGGTACTGTGGACTGATTGTCCAAATTGTGCAGACTTTTCTGTTCGAAAAAACCGGCCTTAATGTGAGGATCACATGTAATGCTATGTTGCTTTTTATGTGTGTAGCTTTATCGTCCTTGCTTTACCTCGTTGGTATATATCTAAAACAATATTGTCACCCTTGCTTTTATACAAAATTTTGACTCAGGTCATTTTGTTCCACAAATTTTGAAAAGGCTTCCAGTAATTTAACCCATCATTTGGAAAATAGATTTGAAAACTCTGTCGTTACTCCGGTTTGAGTCATTTTCTTGAGCTTGCCTACCAAGTGTTGATTTCAAGGCAATGAGAAGCCCCAGGTGCTGGACGAAATGAGCGTCTAGCTGGTGAGTGAAAAGAGAGGTCCACCATAAGCCAAAGAAGTCGCGTGGAAATCAGAGAGTAGCATTTATTTAGATATTTTTTGGATAAAAATCATGTGAGGGAGAGAAAATGGCGTGGGGTGGCCTAGCACATGCGAAGAGGCCCGGGAAGGAGTTCACTTTCTGTTTTGCATCTTCTTCTCTTTTTTCCTTTCTTGTTGTAGGTAAGGACTAGTTCTCAGTTCATTTGCTATGCATATCTTCTTCCAAGATATTTAGCTTTCTATAACTTAGGATTTGCTGCTTCATTTCATGTCCAAAAACTGATCACCTCATATATTGGCCACATTCAGTTTGCATTGATTGATAAAAAATGAAAAGTTATATGTATGTTTTCCTTCTTCCCTCATTTAGAGGGCTTGTGAGTTGGGTTGGTCATGTATTGTTTGTTGTGTGGGCATGACCTTGGTTCTTTGACTTCGTGGTTGATGTTAACTCAATTATAATTAGTTGAGATGAAAACGTTTCTGAGGTAAATAGAAGAACCAACTAGAGAAGCAATTCATTAGATTATTACTCGGTCCTTTCTGCATATATAGAACGCCAAGGTGTTTATCGTGCTCTTTACTCCTGCTATTAATGTAGCCAAGGTGATACAACTATTGCCGTTAATCTTTGAAGAATTAGAGTCTTACAAGGAAATATTGAGTCAAACCAATGAATACAGGGCCAAGTAATGCACTAGATAACCATTGAGGTTTGCAGGTATGAAATTCTGGGAAGTGGATGATTTTTGTGTAATGATATGCTGGGGGAACTAGTATGGTGTTTGATGTCATTGATGTCCTATCAATGACATCAAACACTAGCTACTAATTTGGTAGGATTGGCACGCCTAGGAAAAGTATATTGCTGCTCTCCTAATCATTACTGAATATGGAACTTGAACTTCTGTGCTTTTAATCTTCAATATCCTTACAAATTTGGTTCTCTTCGATGGTTCGCATGTAGCACTGATATTGAACTTCTACACAAAACCTTTTTGCTTCTTTATGTTGCTTTTTAGCCGTATTTCTTTTCTGGTACCTTTCGCTCTTTCATGACATGCTAGGGTTTGTGTGCAAGCATGCTTTCTTCAAATGTTTAGTATCATTGGAGACTGGTGCCTGCCACCTTCGTTAATCATAACTCATAATATAGTCCACATGCTTGGACTCTAATTTCCCATGGTTAGTGCTTCTAAGAGTAGCTCAGAGTTTGTTGGAAAGCTACATTTGGGAGTGTTTGGTCAAGATTTAGGTTTGTGGAGTAATTTAAAACTTGTTATCCCCTGATCAGCAGAAGCTGGAACTCAAACCAATATCAGTGGATGGAATAACCTGAATGTTTCCTCCATGCTCTTAACATTACTCAGTAGCACTGAACTTTTCTTTTTGTTAGAAAATCCACATGGAAGTGGAAAATGACACGATCCCCTTAGTAAAATCTTGAGAACAAGTACTTTATGGAAGATTGTGTTTAGGAAGCTCTTCATACTTTTCTTTTTGTGAAAATGTTCAGGGCTCAGGTCCAGGATATGCTTGCATGATGCATCACAAAGGAAACCTGGTGTATATCTTCACCAACTATATCATGCAGCCGAATGTAATGTCACGCATATGGACTGGCCTGGTTTTCCTGTATGATTGTAGGCTGAAGCTATGAAGATGGCATTTCTTCTGGTTTGCTGCTGATTTTATTGATAAAGGAGGGAGGAGATGCAGAGGCAGAAGCAGAAGCAGAGAACCAAGGGAAACCAAGAGAGCTATTGTGTAGCCAAGAGAGGAGAAACGGATGTATTTCTTAAGAATTGCTATGCAAATATCTCCCTATCTTTTTCATTCGGGTAAACCTCCAGAGAATATAGTCTCTACCATCTTTTTGAATAGGAGTCACTGTATGCCCTTTTAATTTGCACGCGGAACCCTGGTCTCTCTTCTCTTTCTAGTATCTGCTAAGTCCGGTGGTAAGACATCGTATCGTATCCTATAATACCATTCGTCCATTTTTTGGAGGGAAGGCGTCAAATGGGTCTCAGTTGACCAATTGAGATTTGGTAAGACTGAAAAATCACTCATAAAAAGTAACATTTCACCGCTAACCCGTAACAACTACCACCAAACCATCACTACACAACCACCGCCTATAATAACTGCCACCAAACCATCACCACACAACCACCACCACCAAACCATCACCACACAACCACCACCACCACCACCAAACCCTCAATATATTCATTAACCATCTACAACCGCCATCACTGACCAAACACAACCCCAGAACTCTCTACCCCATCAAAATCTACCACCACCAATCATGCCCACCAATAAACCCGACAAATCATCAAATACGCTACCATTAACCATACCCAACTCAATTGTTGCGAACCCCGTTAAATCCAACTTGTTTTCATATTTTCTTTGTCACACCAGTACATCCACCATTGATCCACCACCACTCAATAGCACAGCCATCCAACTCCAACACCTCAACCCACCGCCAACACAAACCACGACCTCCTCCAATCCACCAAGCGGCCACCCATTACTACCTACGACACCAAAAAGATGTTATTTTCCTCCGGTAACTCCCACAACCACATCATGTGCACATCGGACCATTACAAACCATCACGTTCCACCATTAATAGGAACCACCACAGATTGGCGCGCCACTAACACTAACCATATAAATCGGGTAGCCTACCTAGTTGGGGAATGTGGTGTTGGCGTAAAGAGAATTCTTCGGCATTAGTGTAGATACGTAGTCTTGGTGGTCCATTGCCTGGATGATGATGGCGATTTGGTGGTTGGGAAGGGTAAGGGAAGGTTGTTGGTGGTGGGTTCAAGCATGACGGACGGTAGTGGTAAAATTATGGTCGTGGTAATGCGGAAATGGTGGTGAAGAGAGAGCAACCTTCCAGTCTTCCTCGCCAATTGATCCAATGGGACTTGTTCGACGTCTTCCGTCCATAAAAACGAGCGAAAGGTTCTGTAAGACTCGGTACTTTACAGATGGAATTATTAGGCACGAGCAGCCGTGCACACGCGATACGTGTGCGAATCATTTACAGTACTTTACAGGTGGAATTATTAGGTACTAGGAAAAAAAATGGTCCAAGTGGTTACAAGTGTAAACTTAAGGGACATACGGAAAATGACTCATTTTGAATATGTGATCGTGGAGGTCATCTTACCTTGAATGGAATAACTAATCGATATCCGGCTAGTAATAGATTTTTTTCACTTGGGGAGCTAAAGAGACTTATGAGTTGAAACAAATACAAGTTGTTGCTGACTAGTGACAATCGTTAAGGCCCCGTACGCTTACCATATTTGTTTTATGTTTTCATTTTCTGTTTTCATTTTCATGATTTTCATACTCAGTTTGAAAATCCGTTCCTGTACTTTTATCATTTTCACAAAAAAAAATTTAGCTATTTTTTCTTATATTGGGTTAAGTTTGAGTGAAAAAAGCTGAAAACAGCTTTTATGTGTTTTCAGTTTTTTGTTACTATTTAAGTAATTTTATCCAAAACGAAAAACAGAAAATGGTAAAAGTACGCAAAAAAAAGAATCTTTTTCATCATCATTACTAAAAACAGAAAACGATTATGGTAAGCGTACGGGGCCTAAGCCTTTTGTGGATATATCATGCATATGGTATTTTGTGAACAACATTTATCTAGAAATCAAAACACTTATAAGATTAGATAGTAGACTTTTGGAAGAATACATGTTGCTAGAGGCATGTCCTAGTTGATCTTATTTGTATGTTGGAATTCTGGTTGTGTTTCACTTTGTTGAAAACATGGGTTAAATCACGACAAAGATCTTAGAGTTTTCGGCTCAAGTTTCCTTCAATTAAAACAGGCTACAAGATATTATTGTTTTACGAATCCTTTAGGTCGAGCGTGGATGACCTGCTTTTAACATGTCGAGAGTTGGTGAACTTGTATTGTGCGTTCGAGATGGTTTACCATATCACATTATGAACCAAAATAAATAAATAAGTGTTCTATCGATCTCAAATAGATTCGAAGCCAAAACGACATATGACGCGGTGGCGTGTGGATGACGCGGTGGATATAGGGGATTGGGATGGGTGATGTGGGATTTGGGTATTAGCGGATTTGTATTGTGAATCTGTAGATTTGGGGACCGGGACCAGGAATGTGAATTTGGATTTACACTGGCAATTTTTCAATTGGTTGATGTGGGTGAGTGGTGAAAGGTGATTAATGGGCTGGCTATGATGGACAGCAGTTATGCGGGGTTGTCGCGACATGAACGGGGCTATGATGGGCAGAATGTGATGTAGAGCTGTCATGCAGAGGTAACGGCGGTGGCATGATGTTGGGCTAAACGTGCAGTTCTACGGGGGCTGGTTTGGGCAAATGGTGGTGATAAGGTGGTGATCAAGGTATTGCACTATTGCGGTTCTTGTTTGACAGTGGATAGGGGTGAGTTACCCGACGGGACTGCCTTATGGAGGTAGCGGTAGGAACAGATGGGCCATGTGGACTTGCGATTGGGGTTTCGTCTGGATGGGCCACCGTGTAGAGGCAACATTGATGGGCGGTGTGGGTTGCGATGTTGTTAGGGTGTGATGCTGCAATGGTGATTTCTTCAAAAGGAAGAGGGATGAAGGGATGACAATTGAAGAAAAAAAAAAGTTAGTCTTCCAACTTCGAAGGCAACAGAGTCATTTTGTTAAAACTGTTAGATACGTAAGGATTCTGTTTAGTCAAAAAGATATCAAATTCTATTTATCCAAATTAATGAATACGCGTGTAATTTCATTTTAATTCGTAAATTGAAGAAAAAAACTGTTACTAACCGGACTAGATGAAAACTGACAATCAAACTACTACAATTTGCGCACTGCCACTTTTGAGCTATCGATCCACCAGTCTTTGAATATGCAGATGAGTAGTGAAACAGTCGCTAATCGCTCTCTGATATGTCGAAAACCCTTCTCTCCCGCATCAAACCTCACCAAAACCCTAAGCCAAATCCATCGCCAAACTTCCCCTTTCTCATTTCCACCAAAAGGGTCGTCAAAGAAGTGTGCGAAATACTCAGAACCCATGCCCAATGGGAGCAAACCCTCGAAACCCGCCTCTCCGAGGAAGAAATAGTCCCATCAGACATTGCCCACCAAGTGTTCGACAAAATTCACGACGTCGAATTGGGTTTGAAGTTTCTTGATTGGGTCAATCGTCGGCCCTACGGCTGTTCCCTTGATGGGTTTGCTTATTCATCTCTCTTGAAGCTCTTGGCCAAGTCTAGAGTGTTTTCCGAGGTTGAAATGGTGTTAGAGAGTATGAAATGCCGAGAGCAGTTACCCACCCGCGAATCGCTTGATGTTGTAATAAAAGCTTATTCGCAATCTGGGTTTGTTGACAAAGCTCTCGAAATGTATCATTTTGCAGTTGGGACGTATAGTTTGTCACCGAATGTGCTTGCCTGTAATTCCTTGCTTGATGCGCTTGTAAAGAAAGATCGGAACGATATTGCACGCCAGGTGTATGATGAAATGGTGCAAAGAGATGATGGAAGTCTAGACAACTATAGCACTTGTATTGTATTGAGAGGGTTGTGTAAGGAAGGAAAGGTTGAGGAAGGTAGAAAGTTGATTGAAGATAGGTGGGGGGAAGGTTGTATTCCTAATGTTGTTTTCTACAATACACTTATACATGGGTATTTCAAGAAGGGAGATGTTGAAAGAGCTCGTGCTCTTTTTAAGGAATTGCAATTAAAGGGGTTTTTACCTACTGCAGAGACGTACGGGGCTATGATTGATGGGTTTTGCAAGGGAGGGAAGTTTGAGTGGGTTGATAGGCTTTTAGAAGAGATGAATTTGAGGGGTTTAACAATAAATGTAAAAGTCTATAACAGCATTATTGATGCTCAATACAGGCATGGTGGCACGAGGATAGCAGTTGAGACCATAAGGAAGATGATTGAGAGTGGCTGTGAGCCAGATTTGGTGACGTACAACATTCTGATCTGTGGTTCTTGTAGGAATGAGAAGGTTCAGGAAGCTGAAGAGCTTCTAGAGCAGGCAACAATTAGGCGATTAGTGCCGAATAAGTTGAGTTATACTCCTATTATACATGGCTATTGCAGACAGGGATATCTTGACAAGGCTTTGAATTTGCTTGTTAAGATGATGAATAGCGGTCATAAACCTGACCTTGTAACTTATGGATCTCTTGTCCATGGGCTTGTTGTTGCGGGTGAGGTTGATGCTGCATTAACATGTCGAGGAAAAATGATGGAAAAGGGAGTATTGCTTGATGCACGTATTTACAATGTTCTGATGAGTGGACTTTGCAAGAGAGGGAGGCTTCCTGCTGCTAAGCAGCTACTTGGTGATATGCTTGACCAAAATGTGCTGCCCGATACATTTGTTTATGCAACTCTTGTGGATGGATTCATCAGAAACGGTGACCTTGACGAGGCAAAGAGACTCTTTGAGCTTGCAATTGAAAGGAGTATGGATCCTGACGTTGTGTTGTACAATTCAATGATTAAGGGATACTGCAAATTCGGAATGATGAAGGATGCAGTGTCATGCATCAAAAGAATGATCAGGAAGCGTATTTCTCCAGATAAATTTACATATTCCACCATTATTGATGGATGTATAAAGCAGCACGATTTGGATGGTGCACTGAGGATTTTTGGCCATATGGTTAAACAGAAATGCAAGCCAAACGTGGTCACATATACATCTCTGATCAATGGGTTTTGTCGGAAAGGAGACTCCAGCGGAGGTGAAAGGCTTTTCAGCGAGATGCAATCTTTGGGTTTGACCCCTAATGTAGTCACGTACAGTATTCTGATAGGGAGCTTCTGCAAGGAAGGTAAAGTTGGAAAAGCAGCTTCCTTTTTCGAACAGATGTTAATGAGCAAGTGCAATCCCAATGATGTTACCTTTCATTATTTAATTAACGGATTCTCTAATCATGCACCCATTGCAGTCTCTAAGAAAGCTCTCGAGTCTGATGAGCACAATAAGTCTTTGTTTCTGGATTGTTATAGGAGGATGAGCTCTGATGGTTGGCTGCCAACAACTGCTGCATATAATTCAATCCTTACATGCCTTTGCCTATTTGGAATGCTGAAAACTGCTCTGCAGTTGAGTGAAAAGATGACAAGGAAGGGCTGCCTTTCTGATTCTGTCACTTTTGCTGCGCTGCTACATGGTGTTTGCTTGGAAGGCAAATCGGAGGAATGGAAGAGCATTATCTCTTTCAATTTAAATGAAACAGAGCTTTATGTTGCTGAAAAGTATTCATTGGTTATGGATCAGTATCTACCTCATGGAGTGACTTCTAAGGCTTCACCAATTTTGCGTACCTTGATTAGAGACTACAAGCCTCGTAATCAAGACGTTATCCAGTAAATTAGGGAGAAGTGAAAACCTATATGCCTCAGTCTTTGGATGGGTGAAATCATCTCTAACTAGCTGAAGATTGACAGGTCAAATGCTGGATGAAAACTTGTTTATGTTTTGTCCTTTCTGTTCTACAGTGGTAGCACAATTAAGGTTAGGATATTGTCATTTTTAATTGTGTTCTTCATTCTCGGCTTAACCACTGAAGCTGTCTGTGATTGTACGTCAGTCAGTTTATTTCTATTGCAGGATCTCAAATCTTTGAAGTGAAAAGAGAATCGGATTCTTCTACATTTGGTGTAATCGGCGATTGGACCAAAGGAATAAATTGATTTTCAAGATCTGTGCTTCAGAGGTATGTACTAGAACATTGATTCTTTTTATGAAAAAAAAAGTGGAAAACAGACACGTACCCCCCACCCCCATGTGATGCATATGTATGATGCATGCATTTAAATTATTCTGCTCAGAACCGTGACACCAAGTATCGTTTTGGTGCTAGTTTAGTTTGGGGCATCAAAGCCTGTAATCCATACCGGAGAGGAGATCATGCAGTTGAGCAACCAATTGATACTGCTATTGCTCACTACAACAAGGAGCTGGCAGGGCCTTTGTTCATACCCTCGATGTGATTATCTCATTCTCTTACTGAAGTTGCACATTATGTGTCGACTTGTTTATATAAATACAAGTGTGAAAGTATGTGTTTTTTTTTGGGTCATTCCCAAGGTCAAATGCCAGATGTTCTCTGGTTTGATGTTGCATCACCCCGAATACCCAGGTCAAATACGGCGAGGTGGGTGCTTACCAGGCAAAGACATCTTACGGTGTGATACGGAAGACGCCAGTTGTTTTCGATCAAAGCGAGGGCTGTAGTCCAATTAAAGTGCCGTCCGGTTCCCTCTGCCACAGTCGAGGTAACTCAAAAGCCCATCTTGCATACTATGTGCTCTGTTTGATTAATCAGCCGTTGTGTAGTTATGCTTTGGATCATTGATTGAAATTCTTCAATACTATTGATCTGTTTGGTTGTGCAATTATGCTTTGCACGCAAGAGAGAATTTATACTCTGATAGTCTTTCCCTTTTTTTCAACGATGAACAAAATCTTGTTGAGCTTTCAGCTAACGAAAATTGGCATATGATTCACTTACAGTTATACTAGTTCTTGTGATCTTTAACACTTCATAACCTCTCTTGCTCCTCTAAAAAGGCTTTATGTCTAAGACTGGAGCCTGCGCAGCCTCTTTATAGTCCTCCCTTCCATCAATTCTCTTATTGTGAGACTGATCGATTTTGCCATACAGACTAAAGATACCTCTGAGGCTCGAAAGCTTTTCATTTATGTGTAACGGTTAGCAAAGCATGTCTTTTGTTGTTTGTTTCATTAAAATCTTAGTGACATTTGTCCAGCTTAAAAATCAATTAATATAATAAACTACATAAAGATTTCAATTTAGAATTTGACTTCGAGTTCTGTCCATGTTTGATGTTGCTGAGGTATTTTTGTATCACACACTTCCTCTCGCAGAAAAAGGCAGTTCCTTTCTCGTGTTGCTTCACGTTTTCTTCCCTCTATGGCCCTTATGCACAAAATTCATATTGAAATCGTCGGACATCCCGACATGATGCCTCCGTTCATAAGTGCCTCATGCGGGGGAGCTGTAGATTCAGATGTTCATTGTGATTACCATCACCAGTCTCAAACTTGACATTGCCAATTAATTTGCTATGGTGTTGGTATCTATCCTGATGTCCTTCACCTTAGTGCCATTGATTGTGCTTGTAGGTACCTCGGGACAACGCAAGAAGCGCACTCAGCCATGCATTGGGGTGAACGCTCTCTGGGGCGCTGGAAAGGGTTGAAATATGTCCATTAGCTACAAGAGAAGTCTTGTAATGTGGTTGATTTTATCAAGATTGTTCTTGAGATAAACCTAGGTGCAATACATTTGATGTAATACAAAAATTATTCATAACTGTCTCCCGGAATATACGAACTGGCAAAGACTGTGCATATCAGTTTCCCAATCTCTTATCACAATCCGATTCGACCAAATTGGACTCAGCTCTTTGTTTATAGGACTCTTCTTAGAACTGCATTTCATAATGGTAGGCTTTAGTAGTTGGACGAACAGGCATCATTGAGGTAACTTCAGACCAAAGTCAGGTCATCCTCCTAATCTCTCTTAAAGTTGCTTATCCTTATAATCAGTCGCAGCTGGTATCCTCTCAAGAGTCCCAAGGGATGAGCATTCTGTGCACAAATACAGGCGGGTCATTCCTATACCCATGTAAATGACTATAAATTTTGGAAATTGAAATTTTGCCACAGGTAAATCAATTCTTACTAGGTAAAAATTGTAATGGAATTACTTCTAAAAAAATATAATTCAACTTCATAACTCATTTCTGTTGGATGGGGGCTACAGGTTTTAGGGCTACAAGGAGATACAAAACTAAACTTGAATAGTATTTGTGGCTAACAAATCACTCTGCTACAATGAATTCCTGATAGCGTACAGAAGATTTACAGATCCAGCTGGCAAAATCATAATCTAAATTCGCAAAAGCAGTCGGGTAAGGCAGACCCTCTTCCCATTACAAAATCATCTCTATGAGCCTTCCATAGTGCATCCATTAACTCTTTTCCTTTCAAGCCCTGAGAAGTAAACTCTGCAAAAGCCTTTCTATTCAGAAGAAGAGTTTTAAAAAAGCCCTTCACAGCCCGCATTGCGGCTACCATCTTGTCCATGTTCCCAAAATACGTAGCTACATACGAATCACTGTTGATAGATACATAATAATCCAGTGCAGCTTTTGTGTTCCCATGCATGCTTGTGAAATCTTCACCACTGAGAAGGGTAGATTTAGTAACGACATTGGTGTAAACAGAGGTTAATCCTTCAAGTTCCATCAAACCATCCCCAGCTGCCAGATAGATATTTGTGTTTGTTGGTATGGAAAGAGCTTGAAGGATGAAGGCAGTCTCCTTGGGAGTGAGGGGGCATTTCCCCCTGTTTCTCCAAACACGGGCTACTTCTCCAGTCCAGGGTTTCCGATCGCCCCGTGCCGCCTCTATAGCTTCCATGGAAACGTGAGAAAGGCCATCATACTCGCACTGACTATAAGCTACCATGTCAGGTTCAAAACGAAGGTGAAGTGAGAGAAAGGGCTTAGGTATGGCAAGCAAAAGCTCGGAGCTTTTCCTCTCCAAGGCTCTGGTAAGGCGCAACGCACTATAACATGCTTGACAAAACGCAGCCTTTGCATATAAAGGATATCTACAAGATTAAGAACAGACGGATGCTTATGTCAGAGGGTAAGTGACAAAAATCTAGGCGTAAAAGTGAATTTGAATTATACTTTGGAGTTATTCGATTTACTCAAAAGTATAATGCGTTATATGGTAATTTCTCGGCCATGCAATGCACACCTAGGCATTTGGCCCCCTCCCCAGGCGCCTGCCTTGACAACAATGGGTAGAACAAGGAGAATTAAGAAGTTAAAGCTGCGAAAAAAGTAAACTGTTTCTCCCTGCTTACGGTATATAACCAATTTATGCCACTAGAGTTTGTGGCAATGGAGAAAAGCAGCAGAAATTCAAACCTATAACCTCCTAACGAATTAATGCCACTAGAGTTTGTGGCAGCGTGTGTTGTGTGATGGGGTGGTGGTGGGGTGTGTGTGTGTGGGGGGGGGGTGCGTGGAACTAACTTTTAAGGTTTTTTGTCTACAAAAGCCACTTGCATGCGCAAGTGATGGAATTACTTCCTTCAAAGTTCACAAAAGGAGCGGCAAGGATGCTTCGAAGTTTTCTCAAGGTTTGTTAAGTATATTACACCTTGTCGAGATTTACATACCGGTTATATTTCTGCTTGCATTATTGTATTACAGTACTGAGCCATCAGTATCATTTTGGGTTAGTTTCTTGTGTCAAGACTATATGACTGAGCACTTAAGTTTGTGGTTGTAGTTCTAAGTACACACTTACTATCTAGATATAGCATTTAAGAAGCTGAATCTAGACCAAAGTATTTTTTCTACAAGGATTTTCAATTAAGCTGGAAAGCTTTTTGCATGACCAAAAAGCATAAGGAAGCAAGAGCAATAGAGTACCTATCCCTCCTCTGGCTCATTGCGGGTGTCATTGATATATAGCGATGCTCCAGTAAAGAAGGGAGGACACTCTCAATGTAATCAAATTGGCCTTTGCGTTTGCTGCAATCCACTCGAAAAGGTTCCTTTGATGCAATCTCTGCCGGCAATTCTTTCGCAACTTTAACAAAACGGTTCATTCGTTGGATGAAGTAGTCCACATCAAAAACATCTGCAAAACCACTGATGTAAAAGCAGATAATTAACCACAGCTTGGATTGTAAAAGATTAACGCTCCTACTCATAACCATCAATAACAATGAATTATCCAACTTAAATCAAATATGAGAGACAAACTTCGAACTTTGGCAAAATAAAAGTTACATTTACAAACAATAATCGTATACAAGGTGGTCATACGCCCTAAACCAACATATACCTTGATTCATTCCAGTATGCAGCCACTTCAAACTTTGGCAAGACAAGAGTTGCATTAAGCAAACGGGCAATGCCAACACCATCACACAACTAAAACCACAAACAAAGCAAAAGAAAAAACATCTATCAGTAGTATTAATAGACACAAACCACCAAAGGGAAAGATGAAAGCAGTGGTCTAAATACTCACATCCCTCCTCATTTGATTAAGCCCACCATAACAATCCACTCGTATATAACCATTGCTCTCTGCTGGCAGAGCTGCAGCATTTCAACACAAAAAAATGCAATTGTCTGCACTGGAAGCCAGTCAAAAGGGGACTCAGAAATATAAACTTAACAATTTCATACCCTAGAACCAACTTTAGTTCTCTTCTCCCCATCTACCGAAACAAGTTACCCATATACCTACCATCCTCAACACTACAGCAAACAAATTGAAACCCAAAGCTTTTTTCTGTCCGCTAGTGTTATTTCTAAATTTCCACTATGTACCCCTAAATTTCCCTATTGCTCCAGTTACGTCAATATTAAATATTCTGACCCAGCGAAAGCCTCGTGTACCGGGCCTGTTCTTTTCAGAGTATTACCTCCTTCGCACTAAACTTTCTTCTTTTTAACTTTTTGCAAATTCTAGGATATATTAAGTACCATGTGAACATCCAATTGAACTCAAATAGCAACGATCGATTAAACAACTAATTCTTTTAACAAGCCAAGCTAGAGCAGAAACAAACATTTTTAGTCAACATTTACATGTATTAAATCTATCAAATGGAGAAACTCTGATTGAATGGAGGGAGTACTGAGTATGCATACTAAGCTTACGACAATGTAATTACAGTAAGGCCATGTTGGCCATTTTCCAGGACCATCCGATCGGGTGCTTTTCCAGGGACACCCATTCGGGTATCATCTTTAGGTTGTAGTGACTAGTTTTAACTAGTGTAATTTGCGCAAAAGGAAAAAAATAGACATTGTTATTGCAGTACATTCAAGAATCGACATACCAGTTAAATGTCCTTGAAGCCACCATTTGCAAGGTCGCCAATCCACAATCCTCCCAACACTCCATATATCAGATTCTTCACTGCGTGCAGTAATTACGAAGAGAAATCAGAACCCATTAGTAATCTTACACTTCCTTACAACTGGGATTTTTGCATACACAAAAAGGGTGGTACATGAGCGAATAGATTTTACATACAATGGAGAAGTGAAAGGGACGGGGGATTGAGAGAAGGGTGAAGAAGGGGTCAAGCATATCACGGCAAGGAGGAGGGAGAACGTGACCACCAATATACTCCACAAGGGTTTCTTCACAATTAGCGCAATCATCTCATACATGTGTTGAAGTGTGTAATGGAGATGGGATCTGAATGAAAGGAGAAAAGATGAACAGGGACGGAGATAGATGTAGATTTGAGATAGGTCGGTGATCGCAATTGGCACCCCACATCCTGTCAGAGTTGCTGGCGAACCTCTCTTACGAATTCGACCCGGCCACTTTGGACCGGATAAACCGGTTCAATCGTAATATTGGCTTTACCCACAATCTCAGGCATCTTTCAGCGACATTTTTTTTAGAAACTTGGCATTCAGTGATGCCAATTTTGCGCGGAGAGAGATATACATTGTGCGGAGAGTCCATGCTACCTCATCAGTGTGATTTAACGGTTAGAATTACAGATTACTGTTAAGAACACCTTAGTAAAAACAAAGAGAGTATAGCTGATTGGACATAATTCAGATCGTGTTTACGCTTAGGTTTGCTATGTCCAGGGCTCAAGTTCAGTCGTGTTGTTCCTACTAGCCACCACCAAAGTGGCATTGATGCGATAGTAGGGAGTCTCCACCTAAGCACTACTAGGCCTTTTCTTAATGAAGTTATCAAAATAGTCAAAAGCTTAGGTGCATGATTCTTCACTTGTGATCATGCTCCCACCTCAGAACTTCGCTCCCGAATCTCATACCCTTATCCTTAAATTGCGACGCTCCCGAATCTCATACCCTTATCCTTAAATTGCGACCTTAAGTCTTATAGCTTTGTACAATTCTCGCTCTTCACCACAAAAGAAATGAAATTCTTTGAATCCCTTAAAAAAAAAAAAAGTTCACATTTTGCAATACGGAGTTATAAAACTGAGCAGGCAGAATCTTGTCTTTGCATTCCTCAGAGCTAAGCACCCTTAAGAAAAGTAGGACAAATCAAAATCTGAACTTTCTAAGCAAGCGCCTTGCTTATCTTGTTCAAGTCCTAGAGCTTCGTACTTGAAGTTTTTAATGTGGGAAGTCATCCGTAATATCTCTTCATCACTTTGAAATTCAGACCAATCTATGATAACCACTTCCTCCAACTCTTTGCAACCCTCCAAAATCATCTTAAAGCTTTTTCTGGACATGGAAACGGAATTCAAGATCAAGTGCTTGAGTCCTGGAAGATGATTAACAATGGCTAAAGCTTCTTCATCCATCAGGTAACCTACTGTTTCCAACCCAATGAAGTTTTTACAATGGCAACTTAACTCAAGCAGGATTCTACCCATGTAAGGCTTGCATGATTGAACGTGTAAATATTCAAGATCCTTCCATTTTGTGAAGAGTCCGAAAAATTGTTGCATGTCATCCTTGCGCAACATTGGGATAAGGCGGCGGCGCTTTACAAGATGATGCAGGGACGGAAGACCAAGGATCTTCAACTTTGGGCACCTGCTTCAAGCAATTTAGCACACACTTACAGATAGCCTTGCGGGTTGCAGAGTAGATGCATTGCATTACATTCTAATCAACACAAAAATATCAAGCATAAATTAAGCATATACAGTTTTATGTGGTCTGGAAAGATTTAAGCTGGAATTACAAGTTGGTTTGATTCACCTTCTTTGGAATGGCTCATATAGACTTTTACAATCATTTGGGAAAGAGTACTTATCTAGGTCTTTACGACTATATGCTCGGGTGAATAGAGAAAAGTAGAACAGAGCGACCCAATGCATGAAATAGTTGGTTAAGCAGTATACTCCCAAAATTCCACATCTGAATCATCTGAGGTGTCAGGAAAGAGGTAACCACTTGGGTAATAGAAACGGTCATCTTCCTCAAGCCTTAAGTCTTCACACTTAAAGTTCATAATGCGAGAAGTCATCTTGAGGATCTCTTCATCAACCTCAAATCCACAACAATCTTTCACAACCAGTTCCTCCAACTCTTTGCAACCCTCCAAAATCATCATAAAATTTTCTCTAGAAAGAGAAGCCGAAGTTAAGGTCAAGTGCTTCAGTTTCGGAAGATGATTAACGATAGCCAATGCTTCATCGACTTCGATTAAACCTGTTCTCTTTAACCCAATAAAGTTCTCGCAGTGACAACTGATCTCGGACAGTAACTTGTTTGTGTAAGATTGATATTCTCGAATATGAACGTGTTCAAGTTCCTTCCATTTGGGGACTAACCCGAAAAATTGTTCCCTGTCTTCATCGCTCAAGAAGGTGGGGATAATGTCGCGGTTGCTCTTTACTAGCATGAAGGGAAGAACAAGAATCTTCAAACGTGCACACCTGCTTCATGGAAATCTATCACTAGAAAGTCCTTGTACACTTCCTCAAAACAAACTAGGATGTAATTTAGGGGCTCCTAATATTGATGACCCTTTAGCACTCCAGGTTATAAGATTGCAGACAAACTTAGGTAACAATGCAGAACATTTAGCATAGTAACACAAACTTTTATCTAGGTGCAGTTCCATTAAATACCATTCCATATTTCATGTGAACCGTCAGATGTTTGATAATGTTGTAATGACATCATCCGACAAAGTGGAGTTAAAGATTCATGTTAAATTAGCAACACCTTGATATGAACTTACTTGTTTGATGCATAAACTAAGGAGTCCAGTTCACAAGTACTAGGTAACAGCAGCTTGACAACATGTTCACCCCCACGATCGAGAGCAAATTTCATCAGACCGGCGACGCTAAAATTCTGCATGCGATACTGATGATTGAATTCGGACGCGAAAGGACCTCGATGATTAAAATTTAGTATGGAGAAGTCAAGGATTTTCCAGCAATGAGGGTCTGCAGAAGCCTTGTACCAGTTCTTGCACACAAAAGGTATCCCCAAGGTGAGATCTTGGATTTCAAGCTTTTCAAACACATTAGCCAAGCAGTCCACACCTAGCTCTTCCCATTTTCTTTCCATCTCTCTGTCAAACACTTACACAGGAGTCGCCCTTTGGCTTTGTCATTACCTATTTACATGTCTTGGCTATGAAGCTAGAAAAAAGGAATTGTTTATTGCCGGCCAGCAAGGTTTAACAGGGGCATATTTTGTAGAATGTAGATGTACCCAATGCATCTCTTGTTTCTTAATTTTTTGACTGATTCTGGCCCGTGCATTGCACGCGGGTGCAATTCTTACCAAAATACTCATCTACAAAGCATCGTACTCGTGTGCATATAGTAACAACAAAATAAGTTATAACGAGAATAACAGGTACATACAATGTTATCTCTACCTTTTTCACACGGTCTTTCTATCGCTTTGCTAAGTACGTACCAGGTCATACGTGTACTTTTCGCAACACGGACATGGCTTGAGTTGGCTACTCGAGAACGGTAAATACCCTTTTGTCACACTTAAGTACATCTAGAGCCCAATCTTTGCCTCAGCCTTCCACTGGCTAATCCAGATTGAAAGAAACACTAGATGTTGCAAAGAACTAGAAAGCACCATTGATGTAAGTCATCAGAGAAATGGAGCTCTTGATACAATATGGATAGGCAGGGTGTTGGCCTCACATTCCTCAAGCTCCTGGCAATGGGGGGCTATCTGTGCAAATTGGAGCATCCCCAAAACTTCAATAAAATGTTTGCTTACCAAAAGAAGAAGGAAAAGTCTTGCTGGACCTAGAATGGACCGGGCGGACCTTACACGTTGTGCACCTCATAAACTTGGATTTGGGCTCAAGAATTTGATCGTGCAGACTTGGTTTGGGCTCACAACAGCCCCAGAGAAAAAGAAGAAATAGGTAGGCCCGGGGAAGAAGCTGTGTTAATACCTTGCCCTTGTTTCTAAGAGACAATTTTGTCACTAAACATCTTGCACTTTTTACATTTTTTTTTTACTGAAACTAAAAGCGCGCTTTACTTTTACCTCACATTATAGTTTCGCTACTGAATATTTAAATGGCGTTTCATCACCCTTCCAAGTAGCACTTTTGAATAGTAAGTTTCATCTCTACTTGAATTCCACTCTTTCAGTTTCATCGTATACTCTAAATATAGAGAATTGATCTTTGAGTTTCACTTTAATTACTTCATTTTCACTAAAGTTGCCAAATAACGACATTTCTTAGAGTTTAGCCACAGAAATAGAGCTCAAATGGTAAAAAAATGGAGCTCAAATATCAATTTATAAATTTATCTCACAAGTCATATCCTCCTCTAAAGCAATTATATCGACTAAAATGGTTTTGTGACGATACTTTTGTTGGATAGAAGTGCCCCTTTTTTTATCAAATTTTCTTTTAATAATAAAAAATATATACATCTGTGAGATATTGCAAAGTAGTCAAGTTACACAATACTCATAAAGGTAATGAAATCAACACACACATATACAGATGATAACCCATCTGGTAAGCATCGCAATATAAAATTAGCTAACAAAAAGCAAACAACAAGTAAGCAACATACTGATAAAAGACAACAAGAACAAACAATAAGCAGTAGCAATTTTTTTTTCTCTATTTTTTTGGAAATTATATAAGAACAAACAAACAAGAAAGTCTGACACCTGCCACGCCTAGAGAAGATAGGCAAGGCAACAACTGACACATGCTCACTGCCAGCTAGGGCTGTATACGAACATAGGTATGTTCGAACATAGGTATGTTCGAACTCAGTTCATTTAAATTTTGATATGTTCGAGCTCGGCTCGAGTTCGTTAAGAACCAAAACATTGATGTTCGAACTCGGCTCGAGTTCGTGACTAAAAAATTCGGGCTCGACTTGTTCGACTCGTTTAACAATACGAGCCGAACTTGAGTTCGGAAACTCGGCTTGTGTACATGTTAAACTTCCAACCAAATCCCTAAAATTTGCAAAAAAATCTTCAAATCCTTCAATCTAATCAAGCTATAATGAATCAGAAACAATATTACAGAAGATACAAGAAGAGATGCAGAATAAAAAACAGAGCTTGATCGATTGGCGACGAAGAAATAGGAAACGGGATGATGCATGCACTGGCGACAGGGAGATGACGGCGTCGAAGATAGGCGATTACGGCATCGTAGGCAGACGAAGCTGCATCACTAATCGTGGATCTTAAGGCACTGGTGGTTGCACATATAAGAAAACGGCTCGATTAGAGTATAGCTCTTCTGCTGATCTTGCACAGGCAATTGTCTTCTTCCTCGGGATGGATCAAACTGAGAATGATCGTTGTAGCTGTGATGTGCGTCTGTGAAGAAAGAGAAAGATAAGTTATGTGCGATCTATGAGGCATGTGTGTGTGTGTGTGAGAGATAGACGAGGGAGGGGATGAGAAAGTGAGTGCGGCTGGGTGATATTGTGAGTCTGTGAGAAGAATGAAAACAGAGGTGCGGCTGCCAAAGATAAGGTTTGGGAGAATAAGGGTGTTGAAATTTATAGCCAGCACATAGGGCTGTATACGAACCAAGTTCGAGTTGAACAGATGTATGTTTAAACTCATTTGTTTAGTTTCAGGCCATGATCGTGTTTGTATAATCTTCAAAATTTTGTTTGAACTCGTTCGCGGTTCTTCTAACAAAACTCATGTTCGGCTCGAGTTCGTTCGTTTATTTGTATGAACCGAACTCGAACTTGAAAACTCGTGTTCTCGTTAAAAAAAAATACTCAAAACCAGAACTATACTTTACTTGATCCAATTGTCTAAGTGATTTTAGGGCTTTTAAGTTTAAACTAATTTATACGATAATTAAGTTATAAGACTTTTGGGTTTTGAACATATTATAATTAAGTTATTATTCAGACGAGCTGTTCACGAACACATTCGTGAACAATTTAAAATGTTCATGCTCAGTTCATTTAATAAACGAGCTCTAATATTTTGTTCATGTTCGATTCGTATATTATACAAACGAACATAAATAAGTTTTTTGGGGAACAAACCACGAGCATTTCATAAACAACTCAGTTCATTTACAGCCCTACTGGCAGCACATGGACATGTGCCTAACACCAGACAACACAAGGCGTCCCCACGCCACCACGCCACACATACCACCCCGCGGAACAACTCCACCAACAGTAGATCTACAAGCCCCTGTTGTTGCCATGTGACCACGACCCGTTACTGATTCGAAACTTTCCACCACCCCGCCATTGATCATTGTCGGACTTAACAGCCACCAGTAATACAACCAACAAAGCCACCACCGCCACAAGTAGTCCCACTACACCACCACCCAATTTGTCGATGCCATACCACCCACACATCCGCGGAACAACCCTACCAGCCAAAGCCCAACACAAAGCCACCACGGGCTCGGCAACACCCTCCACCACCAAAGCAAACCACGGAACCTTTCTGTCACAAAGCTTCCTCTGCAAGGTTATAAACAGAGTAAGGTAGCTCATTGATAGAACGAATTTATCAAGTCAAGTTGGTTCTCTAATTTCAGAGCGGTACTTTGTACCCATGCATATGTACAACTTCTGTCCCCATCCTAGGTCATGTATAACCAGTACTGGTAAAGGCCCTTCCTCAAGCACCTACTTATGAAATTTTAATGGCTTATTTAACTGGAAAAGACGCCAAGAGCTTGAAAACGTACTAGCTGGATTGCATGAAAATGAACTCCTTTTAAAGTAGTGGTTACCTAATCATGTCATTTTCTGCATTTCGTGCTCTTGTTCAGTGCTAAACTTTAGTGCATGCTGACAAGGAACTGACATGAATTAAAGGGTTAACAAAGCCTCGCTTTCAATCAGTGTCCTCCCCCTGTATAAACTATGTCAAGTGAGGCAATCCTGACTCGTATCAGTAGGTCCGCGAATCTTAATTTTATTTGGAAAAACCATTTCTTCTTGACAAATGATTCGTCTTCCTTTGCTGATCAAACTCGTCGAAGCATGGATTATTAATCTTTATAGATAGATGGTGAAGACAGTTCCAGAAGACACTAGCAACAAAGTGCAAGCAAGACAGGAGTTTAATGACTAGGATCATCGTGGGAGTACGACGTACTTTTGGTCTGTTGATTGATGCATGCAAGCTGTTTTTGTATCTTTTCCTTTCCTATGTCTTTGATTAATTATTTTAAACCGGATCCTGTCTAATTTTTTGCCAGAGTGGGTAGAGTGAGGCAAGCCGCAATGAACGGAAAGAACCACTATTGTATTTTTTTAATCTGATAAGGGTAGTGGCAAATCGACTTTTTAAGATAAAAACAAGCGGAAAAAATTCTTATTGTAGTATAATATTCACCACACATAAATTTGACAGAGAAGAAGTGTGAAAATGAAGTGAGAAATCTGTTTACCACATGACCTTTTTTTATTGCACTGCAAACAGTTATCACAGTTAAATGACTATTTTACTGTCATAGAATCTAAGACACACGTGTCGTT
Organism: Escallonia rubra; assembly: GCA_033065855.1. NCBI lineage: Eukaryota > Viridiplantae > Streptophyta > Magnoliopsida > Escalloniales > Escalloniaceae > Escallonia > Escallonia rubra. The sequence continues at coordinate 384,177 of JAVXUO010002322.1, read as the reverse complement.
AAAAAAAATAAAGTCTGGGCTCGGGGCAAAGGCTCTTAGCAACGATGCAGTGCCTTTAAGCCACGGACACTACGGTGCACCGCACATGTGCGAATGCACGATCATGCATACTTTGTCTTTCTAGAAAAATACAGCATAATATATCACATGACCACTTATTTACCCTTGGCCTTCTTATTTTTCAAGCAATGTCGGAGTACACATTTTGACCCTTTTTAATTCTTTATTAAATCGGAATACACATTTTGACCCTTTTTAATTCCTCATTAAATGCTCAACTTTGAAATATAATCTCTCTTCAACCAATTAATGAAATTGAATGATTCTTTGTTAACATTACATTTTAAAGTATAAACTTTGAAATCTAATTAAAGATCCAATTATTGGAGAATTTCCAACAATAAGAACCATATAGATGGTCATATCTAGTCGGCCCTGAAACAGCAAATTGAATTTATTCTAAGGTTCATAACTTTTGAGTTAATATAAGAACCGAATATGTTGATTATGTTTTCATGATTTGAAAGGAATTAAGTCTGAACATGGTACGTCACTTATCATATATATAACGTTTGAACATGGTACATAACACATTAAACACAACATTGGATTGAACTCCAAGTAGAGTAACTTGACAGGAAATTGTTACGAAACGCAGCGACTACGAAGCAATATATTGAAGAAAAAAAGAGTCGAGAAATTTAAAATAAACCAAACGCACAACACAAGAATTACGAGGTTCACCAATATGGCTACGTCCCCGGAGTATGACCAGATTTCGATTTCACTATTCAGCAGCGTTACAACCAAAATCTTAACCCCCACTTTATGTTGTGGTTTTCTCTCTTGACCCCAAAAGAATACAAGATCGTGTATATTTATTTCGAGCTAAGATGTGATCTTTCTCTAAATAACCAATGTGGGACAAGGCACTTATATACTTGGGCTAAGTTGTGACCTTCTTTCAATAAGCAATGTGGGACAACCTCACAAAAACATGCTTTCGGGTCACTACCTCATTGTAACATCGTCTCTGGATTGAAACCAGGCTCTACATACAACAATCTCCCACTTGGAGACTGATACAACCCAATGCTGAAACTCCACACAAATGCTGGTCATACTCATCCAAGAAGCATCAACGAAGACTAATCAAAGTTGAGCATAAGCTCAACTTTTGCCTGTCAACCACCTTCGTTAACATGTCCGCGGGATTCTTGTTGCCTTCAATCTTCTCCAAGTTCAGTTGTCCATCCTCTAACAGAGATCGTATAAAGTGATACCTCAACTGAATGTGCTTGGTCCTCGAATGAATTGCTGAGTTCTTGGCAAGATGTATTGCACTCTGACTATCAGTCCATAGCTTACAATCTACTTGCCCATATCCCAACTCTGTCAACAACCTCTGAAGCCAAATTATTTCCTTGCTTGCTTCTGTCACAGCAACATATTCTGCTTCTGTTGTAGACAATGCAACAATCGTCTGTAACTTAGAGATCCAGCTTACCGCAGTCCCTCCTACAGAAAAAACATATCATGTGGTGCTTCTCCCGCTGTCTCTATCACCGCCATGGTTTGCATCTACATAGCCTCGGACATCTATGTTATCACCCTAAAAACATAAGTAGAACCTGGATGTTCCTCTCAAATACCTGAGAATCCTCTTCACTGCTTGCCAATGTTTCTTTCCTGGGTTTATCATGAATCTGCTCATAACTCCAACTGCATGTGCAATATCCGGCCTTGTACTGATCATGACATACATGAGACTTCCCACAGCAGAGGTGTACGGTACCTGTGCCATGTATTCTTCATCTTCCCTGTTCTTGGGACTCAACTTCTTTGAAAGCTTGAAGTGGGTTGCTAAAGGAGTCGTCACAGGTTTAGAGGCATGCAAGTTAAATCTCCTCAAAACCTTTTCAATGTACTCTTCCTGTGACAACCATAACTTTTTTTTTTTTTTTTCCCTGGTTATCCTCATGCCAAGAAGTTGTTTTGCCTCTCCCAAGTCCTTCATAGAGAAATTACTTGCCAACTTCTTCTTGAGTTCATTAATCCTTCTCATGCTTGAACCTGCTACAAGCATATCATCTACATACAAAGTTAAAATAATGAAATCTTCACTATTAAACTTCTGAAAATAAACGCAGTGATCAGAGTCGCATCTAGTGAAGTTTGTCTGCTTCATGAAACTGTCAAACTTCAAATACCACAGTCTAGGGGCTTGCTTTAGGCCACACAAGCTTTTCTTCAACCTGCAAACCATTTCCTCCTTACCTTTAACTTCAAAACTCTCTTGCTGATGCATGTAGATTTCTTCCTCCAAATCTCCGTGGAGAAATGCTGTCTTAACATCCAGCTGCTCCAGATGTAAGTCCTCTATAGCTACAATGCTCAATATCGTACGAATTGAAGTCATCTTCACAACAGGAGAGAAGATTTCTTGGAAATCAATACCTTACCTCTGTCGATACCCTTTCACAACTAGTCTTGCCTTGTATCTCTTTGTTCCTCCAGCTTCATTTTTAATCATGTATACCCATTTATTGTACAGAACATTTTTACCTGCAGGGAGCTTTACCAAATCCCAAGTTTGGTTTTGCTCAAGTGAAGCCATCTCATCTTTCATGGCTTGCTCCCACTGTAACCTGGATTTATCCTGTATCGCTTCTTGATAACATTCTGGCTCACCAGAATCAGTATACAAAATATAATCGAGGGGAAGACAAAGTCTGTCAGGAGCTTTCCTTACCCGACTACTTCTTCTGAGGTTAAGAGTTTCAGGCACTTGTTGTTGATCACTAGCTCCAATTTCAGTATCAGTTGTCTCATCAAGGACTTCTGGACTTTCTATCCTGGGTATCCGTCCATCTTCTGGCTCATCAAGTTCCATGTATTCCTTGTCTTCTCTTTCAATTCCATGTTCTTGTAACCTATGCTTATACAACCGTGATTCATCGAATATGACATCCCTACTCCTGATGATTTTGTTATGTTCGTAGTCCCACAAACGATAACCATATTCATCACCTCCATATCTAATAAATACACACTTCTGAGATTTAGAGTCAAGTTTCTTCCTCTCTTCTTTATCAATATGAGCATAAGCAATACATCCAAAAACTCTCAGAAAAGAATAATTTACTGGTTTACCTGACCATTCTTCTTCAGGAATACCACCATTGAGAGCACTGGCTGGACTTCTGTTAATTAAATATACGGCAGTATCCACAGCTGCTGCCCAGAACTGTAGAGGTAAATCAGCATGTATTCTCATACACCTTGCTCGTTCCATGATGGTTCGATTCATCCTCTCTGCCAAGCCATTTTCTTGAGGTGTCCTATTAACAGTTCTTATTAACCTGATACCATTATTGGAACAATATTCTTGGAACCCTCCATCACGATACTCACCCCCATTGTTAGATTTTAGTCATTTTACTTTGTTCCCTGTTTCATTCTCAACAAGGGCTTTCCACTTCTTAAAAGTGTGATAAACATCAGATTTCTGTTTGATGGCATATATCCAGGTCTTTCTACTAGCATCATCTATAAAAGAAACAAAGTAGAAATTACCTCCAAGAGACTTTACTGTAGTAGGTCCGCAAACATCCGTATGAACTAACTCCAGTCTTTCAGTCTTCCTCTCTTTACCATCCTTCCGAAAACTGACCCGCTTTTGCTTTCCATAGACACAACCCTCACAGAAATCCAACTGAATGTTTTTCATCCCTGGCAATGCATTCTTTGAGTGCAGAATTTTCATACCACTCTCACTCAAATGTCCCAACCTGTGATGCCATAATGTGGTTCTCTGATTTTCTGTAAAAGCCAAAGAGATAGAGTGGTTATGGGTACCTGAAAGAGTATATAGGGTTCCTACTCTTTCTCCTCTTGCTACCACCATCGACCCTTTGGTCACCTTCCACTGTTTTTCACCAAATGCCACAAAATAGCCTTCACGATCCAACCCGCTGACGGATATAAGGTTCTTCTGCAGTTCTGGAATATGTCTAACATCATTCAAAATTAGGGTTCCTCCATTTGACAGTTTAATTTCGACTTTTCCCTTTCCAACAATGCTGCACCAATATCCATTCCCGACAGTCACATGTCCATAATCACCATGAACATAATCACTGAAACAATCCCTATGAGGTGTACAATGAATCGAGGCTCCTGAGTCTACATACCACACTTTGGAATTATCATCCACTGTAGCAAAAAGACATAAATCGTCATATGTCCGTTCGTTTGAGCTTACCATGTTTGCCCCTTCATTATCACCTTGTCTTCCCCCTGTTCCCTTTTTCTTCATTGGTTCTGTACAATCATTCTTCTTATGACCTTCCTTATTACAATTCCAGCATACTATGGTTCTCCCTTTGGACTTCGGCTTGCCTCTTGATTTTGATCTTCCTCTTGTAGGACTTATTCCCCCTGTTATTCTGCTTGTTATGCTGTCTACCTCTGGATTCCACGGACAAAGCAGTACTAGATGATATACCATCACCAATTGTCTTTCTCCGCATTTCATCATTCATCACAGAACTCACAACATCATTAAGTGTTAGCGTTCCAGAGATAGTAGAATTACTCACTGTCGTCACCAAGTTATTCCAACTATCAGGCAGTGAACACAGAAACAACAAAGCCCTAATTTCATCATCAAAATTAATGCCGACAGATTCCAATTGATTTGTAACACCATTAAAATCATTTAAATGATCAACAACAGAACCATTTTCAGACATTCTCATATTAAACAGTTTTTCATGAGAAATACCTTATTTGAAGCAGAAGGTTTTCCATACAATTTCTCCAATGCTTTCATCACAGCAGCAGTAGTTTTTTCCTTGGAGATATAGAATGCTACTTGTGGGGTTAGGCTAAGTCTTACTGTAGCCAGCGCCTTTCTGTCCAAAATCGCCCACTCACTCGCATTCATCGCTTCAGGTTTCTCTCCCACCAGCGGTAGATACAGATCCTTCTGATACAAGTAGTCTTCAACTTGCATCTTCCACCACTGGAAATTCATACCATTAAACTTCTCGATCTTTCCTTTACCTTCTTCGGCCATTGCTCCCACTCAAACGTAGAACCTATGTGAGTAAGACTCAAACCCAAGCGCTGATACCAACTGTTACGAAACGCAGCGACTACGAAGCAATATATTGAAGAAAAAAGAAACGAGAAATTTAAAATAAACCAAACGCACAACACAAGAATTACGTGGTTCACCAATATGGCTACGTCCCCGGAGTATGACCAGATTTCGATTTCACTATTCAGCAGCGTTACAACCAAAATCTTAACCCCCACTTTATGTTGTGGTTTTCTCTCTTGACCCAAAACAATACAAGACCATGTATATTTATTTAGAGCTAAGATGTGATCTTTCTCTAAATAACCAATGTGAGACAAAACACTTATATACTTGGCCTAAGTTGTGACCTTCTTTCCTTAAGCAATGTGGGACAACCTCACAAAAACATGCTTTCGGGTCACTACCTCATTGTAACGTCTCTGGATTGAAATCAGGCTCCACATACAACAGAAATCACATAAGGTGTCCGGTTCACTCTCAAGATGAATATCCCGGAATCCACCCTCTTTTTTAAACAACTAATAATTGCATTCGTGTAAGTTTAAGCAAATTTTCGAATGATTTTCAGAAAAGCAAATACTTGCAACCCATGGCTGTGCTACTTCATTTTGCTACGTGCATTTGACAATGAGTATTTTTTTGAATGAAGAATTTTAAAGTATCATAAAGTTTAGAAATCTTTTATGTAATGACTCTTTTATTTGAAATTGTTAAACTTATAAAGTTTAATATTTGACAAATTTTTTTTTTAAGATATCGATATTATTGATTGAAAATGTTACTCCTTGAGGATGGAGGGCATTAAAACCGGTGATATCTCTCCCATCCAAACTAGGGCCTCATTTAAAGTACAAGCAAACTTAGTTAGTCCATAAGCGGCTTCGTACCTGACCGTTTGATGTGTTGAAAGATACATGAGTCGAAGCAGTGGGTAATCCGTTTCACATCATCAATTATACCCTGCGGACAAATTTTCCTCCGGTGAATTTAGAGCAATAATGATCGAACTTGCATCTCCCTACATTCGTACAAAATTGAATCCACAGTCGTAGCCAAACATGGCGGTCTCTCCTGTAGCTATAGCTTCAGCATGTTCGGGGTCCGTTATTCCGTAAATCTTTTTGGATAGCGCGGCTAAGACTCTCCCCTCTGAATCCCGCACAATGACACAACAACCCATGTTTCTTTCCTTCATAAAAATCGCAGCATCGAGATTTATCTAAAGGTATTGACTACCGATAATTGGTTATGAAATAAGTACATTATGAATGAATTGTCGAATCAAAAGACGAAAAATAGATTGTTGAGATTAAAAAAAGAAGATTCGGTTTTAAAAAAAGTGTTAACAGAAAAGTCACTGGAAACATTTAGCGACTATTAATTGTCACTATATAAGGGTTGGAAGAAAATTCCTACAACCAGGGTAGCAGCCAAAGTTTGTTCTTTCACATATATGGTACTAAAAAAATCCAAATAAACAAATCTTGAAAGTTAAAAGAAAAGAAAATAATGAGAACACTTATAACACAATTTTTTCGTGATAAATATAGATTTTATATTTACTCATTCTTTCACATCTATCAATAAGCATTTATATATCAATTGTAACAAGATTATATGCAATTTAGAAAAAATAGAACTTTAATTTTTAATTATTATTAAGTCCAATAGTAGTGTGCAAAGAAACAACATCTTTAAGTGAGCGCAAACCGTTTAAATCAACCAAACCGAACCGTCAAAACCGATAGTGTTGAATTGGTTTGGTTCGGTTCACAAATTTTCAAACCGTCAAAACCGATAGTGTTGAATTGTGTCAGCCGACATGAAGAGATAGAAAAAACTTAACAAAACCCAATAGAGCTGATCAATCATGAAGGAGGACACGAGGTCCAAGTAGTTGTCCCGTTGTTTGGGCGAGAATGGTTCGCCACCATATGAGCCGAGCGATTTCCCATGCGGGGACTGAAGCTGAAGCAGATCTCTTGGAATTGTTGCTTAAGACGTCTACAGTCCAGGACGATGACTTCAATGTCAGGCGGAAGAGGTTGGTTGGTGTCGATAAGCTTTATGACATAATAAGAGTCACCTTCAATGATGATGTGAGAAAGATGCATTTCAGATGCCAGATTTAGGGCTTCTGGTGGTGCAAGGGCTGCAGCAGTTCGGGCATTTAGACAATGAGAAAAATGAATTGCTTTAGCTACGAGGAAAAGCCCTGTCGAAGAACAAGACCAATGCCGCAATTGAAGTTTCCTTTTGTATGCTAATTAGTATCTCAAACTGTATTGCAGTTTGTCCTAATGAAATTTTCAAAACATCTCCTATGACCGGTTGAATACCTTTGGCATTTTCAAGTGTTATCTAAAGTTGGTGCTACATCCGCTTCCAAAGAGTGCAACAGTTCTTTTTATTCCTACCATTAATTTCTTTACGTTAAGCCATATGTGTAATATAAACACTATTATATGCTAATTTTATGACCAATTCATTTCTCCAATGATACGGTATCGTATTACCGCTACTAAGAATAGCAGTTAGACTTGTCCCTCCTATTTTCTTAAGAATTCAGTCGGTTCGTGGGTAACTAATCACTATTAATAATAACAATTAGTCTAAAAATATCAAATTTAAGCAGTTCACAACCATTAATGTTTCTCCAACGTTAGACATAGATCGACCAACTAATAACAAAACTTGCCCTCTGCATGATGGTCCAGAAATTCATGATACGCCCCTAGAGAATTGCACAGCACTGACGTGTCAAGGACCCAGTATTTAATATATCTCAAAGACAAGGAAATCAATTCCACCCTTTGAACAACCTGATAAAGGATTGCTGTTTTCTTTTAGGAGTTACGGAATCGCACATTTCCCACTCTTTAAGAGAAGCCAACCAATGTGCGGATGTTCTAGCCACCATGGGTGCCAATCAGGATATGGCTTTTGTGTATTTTGATCATCCCCCGGAGGAACTTGGAGCACTGCTGAAGGCAGATGCTGACGGGGTCTGTTATCCCCGAGTGTAGTTTTTTGTGTGTAAGTTATTTTTCCGTTAAACCAAAAAAAAAAAAAAAATTTAATTGGCAGCAAGGGCTGATCCAGTCAGCAACGTGGAACCTACGTGTCACGGACATCCCACATACGACACGTCTGATCCACGTGGCAAGCATGAAAGCCTCTAGGCCTCCTATAAAAACTACTCAGAAAACCTTCAAGTCACATGTGAGCGCTAGCGACTCCCTCTCCCCTGTTCTCTCTCTGGATCACACGTAGCGGTAGCACATAGATAGGACTGTTCCGTTCCATATTTTCAGTCTCCCTTCTCCTTTGGTCTCTGATCCAATCATCTTGTGGTTAAACAACTCATTAAACACCCACTTCATTCCATTGTTTTTTCTTGAGATCGAGCGCCGCTCTTTTGCCCTCTTGTTTTCTTGCTAGTTTCTTGAATTGGAGAAGAATGAAGGACAACATGGACAACCCCTTGCACCTGACATCTCTGAACCACATCTCACTCGTGTGCAAGTCCGTCGAGGAGTCCATAGATTTCTACGTGAATGTTCTTGGCTTTGTCCCCGTGAGGAGGCCTGGCTCGTTTGACTTTAATGGTGCATGGTACGTTGTTAAATTAGGAGGAACTCTTAACAAACGATTTGCTAGGGATGATCTTGTTGTTGTTGGTGATGTTAGTGTGAAGGGTTGGTTGATAGTGTTATCTGGTCTTTGTCTAATGTTGTACCAGGCTGTTTAGCTATGGAATTGGTATACATCTGCTGCAATCGGAAGACCCGGAACACATGGACAAGAAAGATGAGATCAACCCCAAGGACAATCATATTTCCTTCCAGGTAGTTTAGCTTTTTATGCTGATAGATAGATTACATATATGGCTTTTTATAGAAGCTGCTTAATTGTATAATCGATCAGTCCTAGTTTGTATTGTCTTTGGGCTGATAAATGTTACACATTTTTCTACTACTGTATTGTTGTTGCGTAAGCCTTTAGGTTATGTGATGACAAGAGGAATTGCGAATGGCGAGTAATAATAAGCCAATAAGACTGTCTTTTTCACTCCTCCTCCTAGGTGTGCCGGGCGGGTTACAGCCTTATAGGAGCTTTAATTTTCATTGCGATAAGTATTAGTAGCTGATGTGACCCTCAAGACGGTTTTTCTTTATTGACATAATCGCGATAGGCCTAAAATAAATCTAGTAATGTTACGCTTTCTAAATTTCTGTTCAACTCTACCGTGAATTGGGTGAACCGAGTATTCTTAGAACACAGCAAACTCTAGTTTTTAGAGTTACAGAAGAAAGATTATGTTGTCACCTCGTTTGGAGTTAAATCTAAGAGTAAAATTTTTGAGAAGAGGACATAACACTTCTAAAAACTTAAGTGGAATGGAGCTCATCTATCAAGTTCTAATCTTTATATGAACTGTCACTCTTTTGGCACAAATCTTATTTGTAGCTAAGCATGCGATGAATTGAAATTTTGTCGTTCTTGTACTCTTAGCAACATGACATGTGGAGAAATGCAGAGCAAAGAAGGTTATGATTACCTTTGTACATTTTGGAAATTATTGAGTTTGAGAAAAACTTCCTCCTTGAGAAAGCCAACTGCAACTTTGCTTTGCTTTGCTATGGAAGACATTACTGCCAAGAACCGTATATAAGTCAAATTCGTGACCTGTCACGGTGAAAGCAACTCTTTTTTTGGTTTTTCCATCTTTTTTTGCACTAATCCTAGCGTCCACAATGACATTTTGTCACTACTTGTTGCGATAATAATGTCTATCTTATTTTTGGGTTTATGATTAACTGGAGAATTCTAGCAGTTGAACCACCATGCTTAATTGTGTGAGTTCGAGAGTTACATATAATCAATCAAGTGGTGTTAATTAATTTTGTTGGGCATGAACTGCAGTGTGAGAGCATGGGAGCAGTGGAGAAGAAGCTGAAGGACATGGGCATCCATTACGTGCGGCAGCGGGTGGAAGAAGGAGGAGTTTACGTGGATCAGCTGTTCTTCCACGACCCAGACGGGTTCATGATCGAGATATGCAACTGCGATAACCTGCCGGTTATCCCACTGGCCGGAGAGATGGTTCGGTCGTGCTCGAGGGTCAACCTCCGGATGATCCAACAGCAGAAGATTCCGGTCGTCCGGCCCTGAAAGTGAAAGCATCATCATCCACAAAGTTGCAGATTAGTAATGTGTCAATGGAGTCGCATCAGTGGCTCTGCTGTTCTTCTTAGTTTCTTTGCTTTAGCTTGTTGTAATAAAACAGTCTGCTAGTGGTAGTGGTCCCAATAGGAAGAAGGCCATTTTGGTAGCAAATTGTGCAGAAGATTCGTCTCGGACACAATGAATCCGAGATTGGTACGTGTATACTCGTTCGAATTTCTTCTTATATATCAGAACTTCTAGTGTTTCTTTTGAAACAAGGAGAGGTATTATTTATTAAACATTATCTTGAGTCATACAGTGTTGAGTGACTTTCTTACTAGTATCTAAGATACATAAGGGGTGGACAAAATAATCGGCTCATTATATCATTTCAGTTACCAATTAAAATTTCCTAAAATGTGATGAATCGTACAAAGATTAAATTTCCTAAAATGTGATGAATTTGTCCCTGTCACGTAAGTTTTAGTGAGCCCACACTGAACTCAATTGCACCGGTTAGAAGCTGTCATTTAAATACAGGAGCGAAATCAGGAAGTCTAATTGGGGGACCAAAAAGTGATAAAAACATTGACGGATAGCATAAAAGCTTTCGGAAGGTTCAAGTATACATATATTTATGATTTATTTAATTGTATAATTTTATCATTCATAGTGATTTACTTAACTTGATAAGGTTAGTTTACAACGAATTATTAATTTTACATGAAAGAAGCTTCACTCTTACATATAAATACGTACTACTAATGTGATAATTAATTATATGAGGACAATAGTGCAAGTGGAATTTTAACATACTATAAGAATTTAAACAAAAAAAAAAAGTTAACTTGATCTATTCGTATTTCTTTGTAATCTGTAGATTTAGAATTTGAAAAAATGAAGATAGAGCAAGGAAAAAAGAACAAAAAATATTATGGCGGTCGGTAGCATAAAAAGTTAAAAGCACGACAAAAAAATAATAATCATACATTAAAGTTATTTTAGTAATTATTTAACTATAGTTTTTCACTATTTCTTTTAAACTAAAAAATTCCAAAATTTGGGTGGTGGCCGTGACGCCTCCCCCACCCACCCCCTCCATCGCCCCGTGCATGCATTAGGTTCGCCTCTGTTCAAATACAAAGTTTAAACAAGAGCTCCTTCAAGTGTTTGGTGGGACTTTGCTCCCAAAGAAATTGACGGTCCAAACTAGGTTGTCCTTTATGTGTGACATAAACAAGTTAATGCATATTCACGTGGATGATCTCGAACTAACATCATAGGAGAGAACCAGACGAGACAGTGATATCCTTGGCTTAGAACCAGAGGAGACAGTGATATCCTTGGGTTTGGCTGTGTTAGGTCGCAAAGCGTAGTGGCCTAGTGGGTTAAAAAAGGCTTGAAGGAAGTTGGATATGAGGACAGAAGAGAAGAAAAGCAATAAGGGAGAAAGGAAGCTGTGATGTGATGGACTAAATTAGGGGTTGTTGCTAGTAGCTAGGTTTGAGAGTGCGGCCACAAATGTGGCTTTGGGAACATAATATTTTGCTAGCTTTGTGCTATATTTTGCTTCAACATACAGTTAGTTCTCTCAAATATGAGAGCATTCTAGCACACAGCCAAGGGTGTTGTTCAGGATTGTTGCAGCACTCGAGAGTTATGGATAAGTGGTGTTCATAATATGGTCTTTGTGCAATAACGGATTAAATTCACGCCCCTTTTTTAATGAAATTGTCTGCACCCATTGTTTTTGGGTTGTCCACCTCCCTCGATGGCATCGGTTTTACTCCCCTTCTCGAATTTGGGATACCTTCCCAAGTTAATCCTGGTGTTTTTTTGTGTGGATGTATATGTGCATGTGCTTGTGTTAGTGCCTGAAGAGAGTGTGTTGGAAATTTAATGGAATAAAACTCACAAATAAAAATTTTGAAGTGCGTAATCGCTCTTTCTTTAAGATTTTTTTATCCGCACTCTGAAACTAGTTTGCCAATGGGTGAAAGACAAACGATCCTCCAGGAAACAACAAACTCCGGCCCGATAGGAATCTACAAGCAGTAAATTCAAAAAAATTCATTGGAATTCTATTTGAAGTAATGCACGTTTTTTGCTATAGAAACTTTACATAAAGGAAAAGGTTTTATAAGTTTGGAAGCAACTGTTTTGGAAGAATAGAAAAATCCAGTATTTTAAAAACCTGAAGGGTGTATTTGGACAGACACAAATGTGGGGAAAAAAATAGTTGCAAAAGTTAAAAAATAACTGTCATAAATTTATTTGAGATAAATCAAATTTTGAACTTAAAGAAAAAATCACAATTTTTAAGTAAATCTAATTTTTTCGAAATGTACAAAATATAAGCGCCAAAACTCGCGCTCCTGCATAGTGCATACGCATGGGGACTAGAACATTCTAACCTTATTACCAAGTACATTGTAAAAGCATCATGCAACTTATAGACTCTTTTCAAATCGATTTCTAAGCAAGGTAGGACTAAGGAGCTTGATTGTTTTCAAACAAACTCCTAAACCCAACATAATGTATGTATCCTGCTTTGGCTATGTTCCGCTGGCTGTTTGAGTGCTTGGTATGTTGTTTCTAAGCTGGAGAGTAGTCGGGGGAAATGTGGGATGAAGCTGGTTTGCGATTGAGGTGGTGTGGTTGTGTTCCTCTTTGTCGAGCCTAGGCCTATGCTAAATTGTCTTGGTAATGGAGGTTGTAGTGTCTGCGAAGATCCGGTTGCTGGGGTTTGGCTCTCAAAATCCTGATGATCCTGCCTACATCTTGGACCAAGATTCTTGGTCAGATTTTGGCTTAGCTTAACGTTAATCTGTGGTGCTTCTTGTATAGCTTAAGAGTCTTCGGAAAAGCCTAGGTAGTCTGTTGATGTCTAAGGAAGGTGGGGTAGTAGTTGTAAGCTTTTTCTACCTTGGCTAGATCCTGGCATGGCATGGCTGAGTTTCGTGTGCAATTATACTGAAGTCGTTTTTGTGTATTTCGCCTATTTTACCGGCGATTTAAAATATAAGCTATAACAACAACTATACTTTGTACTATCATGTAGTAATCACAAAACTTAAAAACTAGAAGAAGCTCTTCTGTATAATGGTCTTAACAATAACACGATACGATAGACGAGGTTATGAGCTATTTTTAGATTTTCAATCTTCTTGATCTCGTTCATTAGTTGCAGTTATAGGAACAAATGTTTTTCTAAAGTGTCATTGAATAAACTTTGATTAGCCGATCCTGCTCCAAAGTTAAGCTCTTTAGATCCATTTACATTTAGATTTAGATTAGATTGGGCTTCTCCTTAGGAGAGTCAAGAAGATTAAACCTTCTCCCATATCAACATATAATTGACTAACTTTCTGGGCACTGGCGTACGTGCGCACAGTCTATGAAAGTTGAGCAACAGCCCAACTTGATGTGAAACATAAGAGATTTTTGGTAAGTCTAAAATCGTAACTTCTCGGAAGAGAATAGTGATTTTAGTGTGTTAAGAGATTTTTGGTAAGTCTAAAATCGTAACTTCTCGGAAGAGAATAGTGATTTTAGTGTGTTAAGAGGTGTAGCCCACCCTGATTTTAAAGCAATTTTTCACACTGGTTGATTGAAAAATTGCCTGGCTGCTGGAGGCGGCTGCCGAAGTCAGCGTTGCCTGCTGCCGGCAGTGATGGCTGGTGCCCGGTGGTAGTTAAAAAATAGTATAACTTTTTACCGAATAGGTTTTAAAAACCTAACCCAAACAACCCACTGTTACATAAGCTCAGCCCATTTTATAATTAGGTGGGTTGGGTTGGGTTGGAATGTTGGATTGGTTAAACTGATAAAGCTCAGCCCAAATTTGCAGCCTAGTTGAAATTTTCTCACCTTGTATTATAATTCTGACTTTGCCGGTATGTGTACATTTAGCAAAAACAAATGATAGCAAACGTTGTTGGCATACTTTTCGGATTTAGAAATTTCAGGAAATCGATTGATAATCATTAGTTGGGATTCATCTCTCTCCACTCCTCTCTTTTTTTGCATTTTTTTTTCTCATTTTTCAGAAGCATATTCAATGCTGCTCATCAGATTTATAATACCGAAACTACACTAACACTCAATTGGCCAATTCACTTTATTAGTAGTATAGCATATTCTGAAAGCCAATTATGTCTCAAAATCTTATTCACGGCGGAATAGAATACCGTCATTCTTATCTAACAACTAAGAAACTGAAATTTTTTACTATAATGATTGTGATTATATGACACTTTAGACAACGGAGACTTGTAAAAACTTGACTGTATATTATCTAATTTTTTCTTGAACTCGTCAAATTTAGTCTATCGGTTCTAACACGCGTAAAAACAATTACATCGAAATATTTAGCACAAAAATGATCGGAAGCAAATAGAAGTCTCAAACCAATTCACAAAGTTCATGCTATATCCTCACTACCAAGATTTAACACTTACCATCCATTCCATTGCGTGACAACATAAACAAATAGTAGCAAAACATGCCTACCAAAGAAGTTATAAGAACGCGGTACAAGAATTAATGTTTGGTATCCACCAGGGACTTCTCATGTTCCTCGCTCCAGCATTTTCTCGTAGTTCTCGATCGACTCGAGCCTCTGCATCACCAGTTGTTGCCTGAATTTCCTGATGAAGGCTTCGGCGCTTTCGTCTATGTCTTCGGATGGCTTGCTCTCGAGGGGTTGCCTCGTTGGTCCGGCCATACCCACTTTCTTCACCGTGGCATCAGCAGCAGTGCTCTCTCTATAAGAAATATTGGCATTTTCTCCTACCTTTGCTTCTTCCAGAACCTCGTTGCTGCTGTAGTAAAGAGGTGATCTAGAGCTCTTCATTATGGCTTTGCTTTTACTGAATGGCAATATGAAGCTATGCTCTCTGTTATTTATAGCTCAAACTCCCTGTGCCCTCTCTATAACTTGTGGGGAACGCAATCCCTCGTTCAATTTTGATTGTGGGGCACCTCCTATATTTCATAAATCTTTTATAGAATAATAATAATCTTCACATATTCTTAGGCCACCCCTATTGTCCTTGGGGAAATGTCAAAAAACTGCTAGTATTCCTTTTGTAAAAGTGTTACTGCATAACAATAAGGGAGTTTGTCACCCTTTTTTTCTTTTTCCTGTGCTAATTGATAGGAGCGGAGCGGAGAAAGGCAACATTCATGACTTTGGTGAGATCGAAACCAAATCACAAAATGACAAGGTGGCCGACTTCGAAGACTTGGAGTGTGTGTGTGTAGAAATCTTAAGGAAGTTGCCTAAACTAATTACTTAATCAGGGTCAAAACGTGAGGCTAAAGATATGGACTTGGACGGAAAGTTCTCTCTGTAGCAAATGACTTGTTACTTGAGCCATAAAATTGTGTACAGATAATGAGCCGAGCAATGTCTTGCAGATGCCAACTGATCATGTAAGTACAACTTACCTGAGCCATAAGTACAAGTAACCTCATGTGACCCTTTGTGTAGAGTGGTGAATGTGAAGTATCCAGTTAGATATTTCTCCAAGAATCCAGACCTAATTACATGCTAGTACCTAAAAATGGCATATTATTAGGTACAGTCAGTCAATGCATATGTTCTTGAGGAGAAAGTTGAAAAAAGAGAGGGCATCTTGCACATGCTAGGCAATTAATGATGTATGAGTTGTGACAGGTTGTCTGACTATACGGGTGACTTTGATTGCAGGTATGGCAAGACACAGAGGGAAGAATTGATAAATTCTGTCTAATTTTGAACGATTTAGATTTGATAGCTGGAAATAGAAAAGATAAGATTTGACTTGTTGTTTTTTTTTTTTTTTTGGTGCAAATTTGACTTGTTGTTAGAAGTCATCAGTTTGGAACGGATTTGTTCAAATTTAGAATTTTAGAAGTTTCAAGATGAATATCATGACTTGACGAGAAGTCCTTGTTCATCGAGAAACCGCCATGCAAATAGGGGACTTCACAACCACGCAGAGGTGGGATGTGTTAGTAAAACATGATTCGAGACTTTAATTAGAGTGCATTTTATAAAACTCGCTAAAATAGTGTGTCTAACTGACCAAAATTTTCATCTTTCTGTCCTTTTTCGACTTGTCACATGCTACACGAACCTGGGACTAGACAAAAGGCCATTTCTTAACTACCAATGTACTACTATGCTTATATTAATTTTTAGAACAAGCTTTGACTCATAACCGGATTGTATGAATCTTTTTTCAACCCCATGTATAGTAACAATTGATAGTCGCTAAATGTTTCTAGTGCCTAACAATTTTAGCGATAATTATTAGCAGCACTTCTCTAGCATCATTAAATAAAAGTCACTAGAAATATTTAGAGACGATTGATTGTCGCTATATAGGGAGTAGAAGGAAAAGTCCTCCAACTGGGATAGCATCCAAATTTTTTCCTAATTTTTATGTTGTTAATATGATACCGTCACTTTATCGGTTGAACGAGCTGGCATCTGCATAAAGTAGTTCATCTCCCTCCAAGTATATGGACGTAGGCCTTATGTATGGACCAGCCCAATTATCTCTGTGCTGCAATTCTTGGAAGATCGGTCCAACTTGAACAAGCCTACCATTAATCCAGCAAACCTGAAGAGGTGCTCTGATAATGGGCCCAAACCCGAGCCCAATATATCAGTGGTAGTCTCGTAGTTATGCCGTCGTTCTGGACGAAATATTTATATTCATCAGAACGTAAGCAGAGGTCAAGTGACAGTAGGCAATGGAGTGCATTCAACGATTCACCCACCGCCTACTTCCACTCCCGCCAACCGTAGCCCAAAACTGCTTCAATTCCGTCAAGCGCAGCCCATTTCGGGCATACCCAGCTGCACGATTCGGCCTAACCCGAAAACCCATTTTCAGCCCCACGAGCTGTTACCCGAGACCCGGATTGACACCTGACTTGACAACCCGAAGAAGTTACGGCCATTCTTCGAGGGCCCGGGCGGGTTGGTTTCTGGGCATTGGAAAGAAGGAGGAGGAGTTGCAGGAGATCGTGAAAGCGGGCGACCCGGTTCTTCACGAGCCGGCCAGGGATGTGGCTCCGGAAGAAATCGGGTCGGATAGGATCCGGCAGATTGTGGACGATATGGTGAAGGTCATGAGAAAGGCGCCTGGGGTTGGTCTGGCTGCGCCGCAAATTGGCATCCCATTGAAGGTTAGTTTCGGCAGACGCTTCATCTGTCGCTAAAAGTTTCGTATCTGTTACTAATGCTGTCTTTAGCTTGCAAATGCCATGGTTAATCCCTGAATGCGAATGAGAATGCTGTACCAAATGGATAGTAACAAAGTTGCTGTTAAAAATGGTCTTTTAGAGTAATGCTGCACTGAAAGTAAGTTATTTTTAGGGAAATGCTCATGCCGCATTTTATCAGTTAAAAGGTTAATATTTTGTCGTTAATTCAACTTTTAGCCATTTACAGGATACTGTCGAAGGTTTTTTGTAGTCGGATGAGAATGCTGTTCTTAATAGGTTTAATTTAGCACCAAAATGCTGCTAAAAGTCGTTAAGTTCTTGCTAAAACCCGTCACAAGTGTCCCTGGATATCAGAGTACTTCCATGAGGTAGACTTCAGTGACAATTGAGAAATTTGGCGATAGCTGAAACTCAAATTCTTCCCTTATTAGGTCTGGAATAGGATCGTAATTCGCTGTTATGCTGAAAATATGAAAAGGCCATTTTTTATAACAAGTTGGCCGTTGTTTCTGACAGATAATTATTTTGGAAGATACAAATGAGTATATTGGTTATGCACCAAAGGAAGAGACTAAAGCACAAGACCGACGTC
Organism: Escallonia rubra; assembly: GCA_033065855.1. Taxonomy (NCBI): domain Eukaryota; kingdom Viridiplantae; phylum Streptophyta; class Magnoliopsida; order Escalloniales; family Escalloniaceae; genus Escallonia; species Escallonia rubra. Next base: position 366,088 of record JAVXUO010002322.1, on the reverse strand, counting down.
CCTTTGATCTTTTGGTATGTGAACATCAAATGGATTTGCTTCCCATTTTAACGAAAGTAAGATGAATGTTGTGCTAACTTAAGTGACGCATGCAACGTAGGTGATTCTAAATCCAAAGCTTAAAAAGAAGGGCAACAAAACTGCATTGTTTTTTGAAGGTTGCTTGAGGTAAGAGGCTATGCAATCAACTAATAATTTAACGTAGTTTCCCGATTATCTGGTGCATGTTAGTATCTGGGAGCTTTAGATTATCAGACGAGGTTAACGTTTGATCTTTTCGCGATGAACTTAATACACTTATGTCCAAGTTCTGTAAGATGACAATGTGTATATCACTTAATATCATATCTGCTTTTGAGCTATTAGACAACTATCTTTAGTCGTGGCTGATGTTCCATCTTCTTTTTCCATTGCCTGCAAAAACTAATAGTTGGTGGCTGATGTTTCGTGCTTTGATGACAACTACTGGAATCTGGCCTCTAGAAACTCTTTCAAAGATTGGGAGTTGGGGCCGTTTTGGGCCTTCTAAGTTCTAATGAGGCTTTACTCCTTTCAGGTTGCTCATGGTAGGATGGATGGGGTGTTCAAGGGGCCTTTCTCAGTCCAGTCCCATTGCCATTTACTAGCTACTAGAGCAATAATACTTTGCCTGGGTACTGTCTGCTGAATACGGCCCCTCTTAAAGTCTGCTTTTCACGTGCGAAGCACTGTGAAGTGCTGTTCTAATATGGGAGATGTGTGTCAATTGGTGCTTAAGGAGTTGTGGGGTTTGGTCTTTAGCCTCTAAAGGATGCAATGGACAATGCCTGCTTTGGTGGTTGATTTGTTGAGGAATTGGTCCACGTCTAAGGAGTGTAGGAGGAGGGCAGGGCTATTAGTGTAGACTCTAGTGAAGGCTTATCTGAGTTTTGGAGAACTTGAGAGCGTGTGTTTCGTTGTGTCCTAACGTCGCATGTCATCCGGTTGCACCCCCTTTTGGCATTTTTATGAATAACTTTACCTGCATAATTGTAAACGATTATGTCTTGTCTGATTGATGTAGTTCTTTTTTACGTAATTGAATAGCAGGGGAATTTTATGAATGTAGAAGTTACATACGCAAATCATCTGACGTTGCTGATAAGTTCCTCTTGGTGCTGTTTTTTGCAGTGTTGATGGCTTTAGAGCAGTGGTGGAACGACACCTAGAGGTGGAGGTTACAGGTTTGGATCGTGACGGTCAACCCATCAAGGTTAAAGCTTCAGGCTGGCAGGCCCGTATCTTACAACATGAATGTGATCATCTAGAGGGTACTATCTACGTCGACAAGATGACCTCGAGAACATTCAGGACTGTAGAGAACTTGGACTTACCTCTTGCTTCCGGGTGCCCCAAACTCGGTGTATGCTAGCTCATTGGGCTTGATCAACCATTTAAGCATAACCTAGTCGAAAAATCCTTCCACTCAAGCTGGTGAGATGGCACATTTGATGATTTGATGCTCCTGGCAGCAGAAGCTGGTGAGGTAGCAAGTTACCCAGGATCCTTTTTAAGGATTGCAGATGAAGTTTTACCATCATTGGAAAGATATCTATGCAGTGAGTTGACGAATGCGGATGGCACCTTGCAGTGGAGCTTGGCTTGATCTCTTGTACATTTATTTTTCTTAGGTTTTGACATATCAGTTTTCTTGGTAAGCTTTTATGAGTTTGGAAAGACGCTGAGGTACAAAGTTCCAGTAACCTACTTTTCTACTACAGAAGAAGATCCTAGTCCCACTCGGATAGAGCCACAACAATAGAGAAATTGCAAGTATTTTTCAATTTTCTGTGCAATTCAATGTCTCATCAGCTCATGGACAGAGTTCCTATATTTTTCTGGAAGGTACTTCTTCCACCCCCACTAAAACAAGAATGCACGTGAGCATCCGTAGAAGAACAGAATTAAATACAGGTAACATTTACACCTAAATTTGTTTGACCAAAATAACATATATACACGTAAATTTGGAAAAACGAAAAGCAACAATAAACGCTGCATGGAGAGCTTCGAATTGACCATGTTGATTTTTTCCATGAACTTCTTGCAATGTGCTGTAACCCGCTATATGCGATTGCTATTGCAACTCCACCTCTCCACGTCCCAAAGAATGGCTCTGTGACAACTTTTACGCATAGAAGAAACATTATCTGGATGCAAAATCAGAGCTAGCTGAAACTTTCTGCTCAATAAAGCTTTCACCACATGAGAAGCAAGGAGGGGGATATATAAGACCGGAGCTCGAGCCTCTGGCTTGCCAACAAAATGACTCGGTAACCTCCACAGAATATGACGGTACAAGTTGGATATCTTCCAGGTATAAGCTTTCACAAGGGGAGGTGTCACTGCAAGCAAACATTATTGCTTCCTCTGTGGCTGAAGTTCCTTTGATTTTCTTGAAGTATATATTCTTAACACTAACAGCCAAAGTCTGCACTTTCATTCGATAATCAAAGTTAGATTGCTAATTACATCATCCTAGTTTTCTTGATGAACTGCATGATGGTAAAACAAGGACACAAAGGTAAAAGTGGTGCAAGCATTCTGCTGAATGAGGCGTAAAAGCAAAGACATTCATGGAAATAATTTAGAGCATTGCTGCTGAATGAAGGTTCTTAATCTAAGCTGTCCAAAAATGACTTTTTCCAGCATAAAGCCATACCCTTCATTATTTCGCGTTAAGGATTTACTCTCGAGAAATAAATAGCTATACTGAGCTCCAGGCCTCCGAACACTAGGTAGAGGCTCTCATCACGAATTAGTTAGCCCAAACAGAATCTGAGTGCAAATGCAGTTCTTAAAAAACTAGAGGGGGGAATGCTTAAATCTGTCTAACATGTTATTTTTCTTGAAAGATTATAAAAAAACTTAAACTCGAGGTGGACCAGGTACCTGGTTAGGACATAGGAATGGTGAATCACAGTAGTACTGATCTATAATTATTGGATTTGACACATTTTCCATCCACACGTCCTGAAAAGTGATATTGCTCACAAAACCGCTACCTCCCTGATGAAGGCATAAATAAAAGAGAAAAACAAAATAAAAAGACATCAGCGGACAATTTATATGATTCAGCAAAGAACTGGGAGATAATTCATAGCCTGCCTAAGTAGCTGGATGAGGGCTTTGCACTTAGTTTATGCGCGCGCAAGCACACGCACACATACATACACGGAAGGAAGCGCTACCTGCCATGTTTTGATCCTGACCCCGTTTTCAGTGTTGGACAGAGATGCTCCAACTACAGTAACATCATGCACTTGATCCAATGAGTTTGATTTTCCTAAGCTTCCAATACTAGCAAAACATATATCATGATTAGTTAATTACATCCTGATTTGTTGATATAATACAAGGGACCTTTACCCAAAAAAATTACATCCTGATTTTGATCCAGTTGAATTAATTTTCATAAGCTTCCAATACTAACAAAACATATATCATGCTTAGTTCTTAATGCTACATACACATGGTTCTACATAGTAGAAGGTAAAAGTACTCTCTACCTTATCCCATGACCTGGACCACAGTCAATCTTTCTTATCCTTATGTTTGAAGAATTGCTGACAATAGATATGCAGTCATCTCCTGGAGCAAGTTTAAGAAGGTCTCAGTATACACAAAAACAAGTGTCTTTCATGCAAAGGCTCAACAGAAATCAAGATTAGAATAGTGTTTGTTTACTTTATAATTGGTCAACAGTAATACTGTGCTGATCAATTGGGGACAGGGGGGAGAGAGATGGGATTCATTTCAAGATTTCTGATTCGAGATATTTCTTTATTGGAATTAGCTGTAAATTTCAAGCTTCATCTTTAGGATAGGCTATGGTTCAGATTTATATGTACTTAAAAACTAGAGGGTGCATGCAAGATATTAGAATTCCACAGCCATGGTTGTAAGGGGGTAAGGAATTCCTAGTTGTCTAGGGAGAGGACAGTGCGGCCATACTTGACAAATCCCAGCGGTTGGCACATACACCACATACCACCTGTCTTGCTCCTGCTATCTAAATATACCAAGAAATCTCAAGCTTCATAACGTGAGATGTGTTATTAGATATTAAACTAGTATATTTGCTACCCTGTAATCTCTTTTGGCAGCATCAATGGTCTTTATCTGCAAAAATGTAAGCAAATATATTAGTTAGTCTTATCTTCAGTTTCAGAGATGTTTCTTTGCAATCGCCCGGATATTGTTACATATTTCTCCCATCTTCGTATTAATGAACACGACTCATGAATAAAGAAACCATAACTGCTGAGTTGTTCAAGGTTTCAGTCTGAATTGGTTCATACTTGTGCACGTGGGACAACCAATATGACTACTCGACATCGAATCGCTTGAATCTTTCACCGTCTGAATTGGTTCATATTCATGCATGCATGGCTCAATTTTTGGGACAGCCATATGGCTACTCGACATTGGATCACTCGAGCCTAACCCGGTGTATCAGGAGGTCAAAACTGGTATGGGAAAAGCACTTGGAGGAAAAAGTCCCTGTCCCATGGTGTTCTGGAATTTGACCCCAAAGCGTGCCCAATGTCATGGTGCCCAAGGCATCGAAAATATGTCGTGATCTTGGTTGTTTCTATTTCACAGTTCAGAACAATGATCAGAAGCAAGGGATTCATGACATTTCATTGTGGACGATTTCATTTGTACAAGTATTTGGTACAGTTCAGCATGTCAAAACAATCACGACAATGACTAACCTGTTCTAATAATGCTATTCCTGACTTCAACACGAGTAGATGCACTAATGTGAATCCCATCTGTGTTAGGGCTTTCGGCGGGTGCTAGCACTCTTAAGCGAGACACCGCAACCCTGATACAGTGACTGAATACTATGTGCATTTGCTGACTATTTACCATCATAAGATTCCTGACCCTTAAATCCTTGCACCTGTGGAATGTCATGGCCTGCACCAATTAACTTTATTAGTCAATGCTTAAAAACCCTAGAGGAAGCTGTACTTTCTGGAAATGATTAAGAAGAAAATCTATGGAACTAACTGCATTTCTCCAAAAGCATAACAGCACTGACCGTTGGAGCGTGTCGACATGGCTGCCAAAAAAAAGGTTATAAGCTAGATTTAGATATCAGATGTAGGGGATTGCTGGTTAAACAAATTGGATTCTGAATACAAAAAGGTAGATGTTAAGCAGCCATACATTGGTCACATTAATCTTGCATGATCTAGCCCACCATTCTGATCCCATCCCATTAACTATTCCTCCCCCTTCTACGGTGAGATGCTTCACACGATGGAAAAAGAGCCATTTATGTGGATCAAGACCATCCCAAACATCAGGATCTTCGGGAGCAACAATAGTACCAGAAATCTATGGAGTTGTAACACCAAATATAGTGAATAAAGAACTTTATAAAAACATTACTCAAGACGTCAGGCAACAAGAGGCATGATAGGTTAAATGTACTATTGGTTCTTACCCTTAGAGTCACCTTTGATCTGCAAGGCCCTGTAAAATCAATTGGCCTAACCAGATAAAAATTACCAGCAGGAACTACAATTTTCGAGCGGGATGTTGAAGAACAAGCCATCTTCCAAACATCTTGAAAAGCCTGATGATGGCAATGAAGTATGACGATATCAGGAGATGATCTCTTTACATAATTAAGCACATGTTGCATCTGCTTACCAAATTTTTCCCTATTGGCTCTCTACACGTACATAAACAAGAACAATTTAAAAGAGTTTCCCTCATTTCAATATCAGAGGACCCCTGACGTCATGGCACCTGAACCTTGACCCCGTTCATCTTTTTTCCTTTTCCTCGTTTGACCTGTTACCTAAGTTTACTCATCTTATAATTGCAGTCTAGGTGTCCAAACTCTGATTTGGAAGGAAGCAGCATTTACATGCTAGTGGATATGCAGAATACAACTAGGCTTGAATCTCACACTCTACTAATTTTTGGCTTACAATTTGGAAAGACGAAATGCAAACCAACTTTCATGTAGCGAGTTAAACAGGAAGAAATACAAGAGAAGGGGAAAAGATGTGGGGGTGGTTATTGAACAATAGATTGAAATGTTCCAGAGCAATCATAATCTAGAGTACAAATACACCTTACATTTCAAACCTTAGCTGAAGATGGCAAAATGAAATGCAATTTGTAGAAAATTAAGAGTTACGCAAATCACATAGAGAAATAAAATGGAAATTTCAAGCTATATAAATTTCTCTGCAAGGGGAAGAAGTGAACCCCAGACAACCTATTCATAAAGTATAGCTCAAACATATTCAGAAAATCACGAGACTACAACTTTTTTCCAGAATCTGAACTCTTTACATGAGAAAACACAAACGCATTGAGAAAATTACTCTCTAACAGCATTTATACCATCATTTACTAAACAAGAATCCTAAAGATTGGTTGCATTGTACCTTTGTGTCGTCTTCAAGACCATCTCCTTTTGCACCGTAATCATTGACATAGAAAACATTCCTTGATCTGGGTATGTTCGAAAAAACCCCAGATGGTGGGAGCTCAATCAAAGGATCAAAAAGCCCCTGTATTTTTTCAAGATTTAGGAAGAAATATACACTGTACACTGTACAGATGATTGCACGAGTTGCAAGAGAAGAAACAGAAGAAGATCCCAGCTGGCTCATGTTTGTCAGAGTCAGATTTTACAGAAAGAGAGAGAGGGTGAACAAGCCAGATTGAAATTCTTTTGGAAATTCATAGTTTGGACTCAGAACTTGTTGACTTTCCAAATCGATCTTTATGTTTCCCGTACAAGTTTCCTTTTTTAGATTAATTGCTAGAGAAAATATTAAATTTTCTTTTGGAGTTCAAATTCGAGTTTTTGTCCTTTATAATCAATTTTTAATACTTAATTATTTTTTTATCCCATTTTGAACCCTTATTTATCTATCTACCCCATTTTTTAAAATCGTGCTTCCAAACAGAGATTCCAAAGGAAGGAAACATGGTTTGAAACAACGTTTTCCAAAGAAATCTTGGTTTCTAACAGAGATTTCTTACGTTGGCACGTTGAAATCTCTGTTTGGAATCACGATTTTCAAAAGTGGATTAGATAGGTAAATAAGATTCAAAATGGGATAAATAAAGTATTAAAAATAGATTATTAAGGGCAAAAAATTGTTCAAATTCCAGTTCCACAATTTTTCGTTTTCCTTCCTCTGTTCTTTTCTGTAATTAAGAGCACGAGGATCAAAAAAGTTATCTAGCGGTAATGATTTGCAATATCCACCATTGATGTTAGAAATTTGAAGATATACAGAAAATTTTAATGCAAGTAGAAGTACATTTTTTTGGTGAAAATGCAACCCTTTAGGGTTGGGTTTGTCTAAGAGGTGCATTCCACTTGTATTAATAACATTTTCCTAAAATTATACGGAGTACATGTTATTAGTTGTCCGCATGAAAATTTGATTTTTAATGGCAAAGCTTGGTTCAGAAAATGAAAACTTAGTACGTACAAATTATTAGTGTAAAAGTTTCAAAAATAGGCATGAAACTGTCTTGTCAACTTTCACGTAGAAATATAAAACTGAAATTCAGGACTTTAGGTAGCGTTTGAAACAGTCTTTATTTTCACTTTTTTCTTCAGTTTTGAAAACTAAAAAAAATATCGTTGTTTGACAGATAGTTTTAAATTATTTTTTTCCCTTCAGTTTTGTTAACTAGTTTTCAAATTTTGGCTGTTTTTAAAATTTTCATTTTAGAATTTTCAGTTTTTTTTTTTTAATCCATCTTATAAGTTTTTAAGAAGCATTTCATTGTCTCTTCTTTTCTTCAATCTTCGTCACCAACACCTATCAACCAAGAACACACTAAACTACCAACATCGCCAACCATTGACCGCCACCGCTGTCGCCAATGACTAACACCCCCAAACACCAAGCTACAAATACTGTCAACCACAAACAGCCACTGACCGTCGATGTGCCACCACCACTAATCAAAACAGCTGAACACCAAAACTACCAACCACCATAGCCATTGACCGTCACCACCACCACAAGTGACCAACACCCACGAACACCACAACCCTCATAGCCATTAATAACCACCACCACCAATGATCAACATCACCGAAACCAAACCATCTAACATCGATCACCACCACGGCACCACCACTCTTTTAAATCCAAATCACCATCATACGGACCATCATTGTCCCTGCAACAAACACCACCAAAAGATTTCATCCATTGATTAGCCCTAGTATCTTCAATTTGCGCAGGTAAATACCAAGTCAATCAAACTCATTCACCCAATCAAATCTCAATCTAACCAATGAAACTCTAATTCGCAAGCTATTATGTTATTGCCATAGCAGTAGCTGGACGGTAGCAGAGGAGATGTGTTGGTTGTGGTGGAGTCACTTCTGATTGTTGAACATAAGAGCTCAAAGAAGCTCTCAAGTATTGGAAAATGAAAGAAAGCAGAAGAGACGAAAAAAAGAAAATAGAAGAAAGGAAAGTAAGGAAAAAAAACAAAAGTAAAAACTAATTATACAAAACTGCATCAAACAACCCATCAGTTTTGCAAAAAAAGAAAACTGAAAGAGATTTTGGTTTTGATTTTTTTGAAAATAAAAACTGAAATATGTTTCAAACAAACACACCCTTAGTTATCGGTGACGTGTGAATTTCATTCACTGAAAAAAAATGGCTTCATCCACGTGTACACAAAAGTATAAGTTGAAGACAATTCCCAATGCCTAATACCTTCATGAATCTAATAACTACACATTATTATTGTAGAGTATGTTTTACCTAAACTTATTAGAAGTTGATGCTCTTGTGTATGCACGCAAATGTACCGTCGAAATGCATTTGAAATTATCTTCAGCACCCATTCATATTACATGCAGCTCTAAATATTGTCCAGGACCTTACATGGACAATGTTGCTACTAAAAAACTTGATCCGGAACCCTAGCCTGGAACGATGACATGCAAGACATAAAACGAGTGACCGCCGAGTGGGGTTCATGACAGAGAATTCTCTGACACTTAAGTCATAGCGTAGCTTAAAGACTCTGAAAAAACAGGAAAGACTATGTTTGTGTCAGAGGGGTAGTCCTTTTCATATAGCTGTAGGTAGAAGACCTCTAGTAGGGCTGAGCTGTGGGCCAGATCTGTTAAGATCAAGTTAGGATGCTTGAGGATCACGTCAAGGTCCTTGGGGATATCGTTAGAGTTCTTTTAGAATCATAATTCTTAATAAGGTAATTTAACCCAGTTTTGACTGAAATGCCGGGTGTCCCCTAATTATTGGGAGTTATATGTGAGTTATATCATAAGGCCCCACTTTCTTAGCCAAAATGTTTGGCTGAGAAAGTTATACCCGGTGTTTTGAGACACGTATCAGATTCGTAAGGGATCTTTTATCCGCTTGTAGGGCTAAATAATATTTCTCTACTTGGATGTAAGCTCTGGGAACTTAAGCCATAGAACTTTTCCCAAATAGGGTGTTGGAACTTTAGCTCTTGAGGGTTAGGTCTTAGAATTTTGCCTAAACAGGCTATTCAGAATCGTATTTGGGAAGACGAATCATGGGATCTTGAGATCATTAGAGGTTGTGCCCCATGATAGCCTCTCTGGGAAGAGGACACAAAGTTGTGCATGCAAGTTGTTGCATATGCTTGTACATATTTGCCTAAGTGTTTGAATGTTCCCTTGAGGGGTTTCAGTTGACAATGTAGTTTGCACCTCTCCTTATGGAGGGTGTTTGTTGCAAGTTTGTGTTCTTTAGCTTGAACTGGCTGCATCATGCTTGCGTTTTACTTTGAGCGAATCTTATCATTAGCTAGGAGCTGGCAAAGAAACCTCGCACTCGCGCTTGGCTGGGTTTTGAATTGACAAAGAATGGTGGGGTGATGAAGTCCCACATAACTTTGTCGTTTTACGGGTTAGAGCCATAGCTAAACTATTTGGATGGAACTTGAGCTCAATCCTATCACCATTAGAGGTGTTCGTCCCTTGAGGGACCGCCCTTGGGGGCTAGTGGAACGTAGAGTCCTAGTAAGTGCCCTTTAGGGTTGATGGAGCACAAAGCTCATGTAAGTACCCTTGACGATTTAATGAAACTTAGAGTTATCGTACGCGCTCTTGAGGGCTGATGGCGCACAAAGCTCATGTAAATACCCTTAGAGGTTTGATGGATCTTGAGGGCTGATGGAGCGCAAAGCTCATGTAAATACCTTGGTGAGTTTGACGGAACTTAGAGTTCTTGCATGTGCCTTTGAGGGCTGATGGAGCACAAAGCTCATACAAATACCCCTGAGAGTGTGATTGAACTTAGAGTTCTCGTAGGCGCCCTTGAGGGCTGATAGAGCGTAAAGCTCATGTAAATACCCTTGGAGGTTTGACAGAACTTAGAGTTCTCGTACTCGCCCTTCAAGGCTGATGAAGCGCAAAGCTCAGGAAAATACCCTTGGGGGTTTGATGGAACTTAGAGTTCTCGTATGTGCCCTTGAGGGCTGATGGAGCACAAAGCTCGTATGTACGCTTGTTCTGCTGCACTCAAAGTAATAAGTACTTGTTTTCGTTTCGCTAAATAAGAAGTCGTAAGGCAATAAGCCCATAATATAGTCGTTGCTACGAAGCCCTCCTATCTGAGAAGGCACAAGGCATTAAGCCTGTAATATTGATGATCTCGTAAGATATAAAGCACCCCTGTCCAAGGAAGCATGAATATAAATATGGCTTTTCAACCTATATATATGGCATGGTCGCAAGAAGACATGTATGAGCAATATAAATGTAAATGATCATAATATGTCAGATCGGCTAGACGAGCATATAGAGCTAGAGGATGAGGAGTCCGTCTGAGCAAGATTTCACTGAGTAATAAAGATGTTGCCACCATTTGTCGATATATTGTACGACAACTAAATTCACTTTCCTGGTTGCATGAGCTTGACCTTACAGTTGTAACAGGCACATTAGCGATGCTATCAACAGAGGCTGGCGATGTGTTCTAAATTCACTATATGCAGTTGTAGCATGCGTGCCTCCATCATTGTAGGATTAGTTTCTCAACGAGCAATGATGTGAATATGTCACCAAATAGAGGCCAGTATAAAACCCAATAACCCACGAGACGATATATAATACCGAGTCGGCAGGATGCTGTAACAAAAACCCTAAATATGACCTGAAGTAGTAGGGCGTTATGAATTTGTTCCTCGCTTATGAAGCGGTTTATATGTCACTGTTGATACTTACAGTCACAGTTTAAACCCTTGCAATAAGAAAAAAAACACGTGACAAAAAAATAGCTTTTTAAAGCATATGAGCTTACAAGTGCAACTATGTTTTTAACATATAAATAAGAGCGATGTTCATACACCATGGCCCAACTAGGGCTTTGTCGGTTAAACAATAGCATTGGTTGCACTGCGTGTCACAGGTGAGCCCACAGCCGGAAGCCCTGGCTTGTGACGTGCTTGCCCTCACTGAGAGGCTTGTAATGCCTAAGGTCGTAGTCGCTTAACTTTTTAACAACATATATGAGAGGAAGTATATGTCGTTTTTAAAGAGTGTGCGGCATATGTTAAATAAATGAGACCATGTGGGTCTTGAATTTAAATTGGTCTTTTTCTCGAGTTAAAAGTTTAATGCTTTAAAAAGCATGTAACCTAAGTTGAATAAATAAAACCCTTTGGATCTTAAACACAAATATGCATTGTGCATGGGTTAATCACATAATATTTTTTAAACGTGTGGCATACGTTGAATACATAAGACCCTAAAAGGTCCAAAGGTAAATATGCATTTTTGTGGGGTGACATTCTGAATGCTTTAAAGGAAGTGATGTCACCTGGTTTCTTCAATTCCTTTCTGACGACTGAAGGGCCTTGGCCGGCGCATCGTCGCATGGGATCATTTATTACTGGACAGCAGAGACGAAGACGACGTAACTGCGAAGGACATTGTGACGCGGGGGGAGGTCATGGTGGTGTTTGTTGTTGTTTTTTTTCCTTATTTGTCGTCATGGTGGTGCATATCAAGAACAAGGGCGGTGGCCAACGGTGGCGCAAATCTAGACAACGGGGTGGAGCCGTCGTTGTTGGTCGCCAATCTGGAACAAAGGGTGGCCAAGGTGGCGCAGTTATTGGTTATGTGTGGCATCTATCTGTTAGTGATGATGATAGATTTGTTATGTAATGTGTTTGTATTGTAAGTGAAGTTCAAGCACCACCAGGTTTTGGGTTTTGTTCTTTGTCCCACATTGGAGATAAAATGAATTTTCTCTCTATAAGCAAGCACATGGTACATATCATTTGAATTATTTTGAGATGTTTTGGAGGGAAGATTGTGAATGCTATTGTGCGGTGCACCGCACGCGCGCGCGCATTGTGTGCGCTTTAGTGGGCGCACTTTGCACTTTGCCGCAAACGCGTATAGCGCGTTGATTTATATATGATCTAACGGCCCATATTTTACTAAAATTCGGAATTGTTTCTTTCAATTATTTATTTAATGACTTTGAAAGTAATTTCGAAAAGGCACCAGAAATAACAGTTATTTCTGTTATTTTTTGATTGGTTGTGTCCCTTCGTGAAGGGGTGGCTGTTAAGTCCATATATAAGATTCTGAAATTCAGAATATTACGACTTCGCATTTTCCAAATTACTTATCTCAAATTTTCAGTTATATACACAATTTCGAGGAGCAATTCTGAAACGAATTTTCAGAATTGCTATCTGCAGATTGATTGGTTTGAGTAATCCTGGAGGTGATTTGCCATTAACCCAGTAGCAAACTCTAATCGAGTGGGGTGGCCACAGTGTTTTTAGACGCGCCTCAAGCTATTGAATTTCAGTTTTCTTCTTCCTTTCTGTAAATTTCTCTCCAACACTATCTCCTTTCCGCCGGTGGTGACAATGTCATCCTTTGGCAGCTCGATTCCGGTGATTGAACATATTGGAGCTGGCAGTGGTGGCACTGCAGATGGTGACGACGATGTCGGCTGGTGTGGCGGTTACTGGAGGCGTCGCTACTGCTGATCGTGGTGGGCGTCGCGGTGTCAGGCGAAGCCACGATAGTGCGGGCATAGGCACCTTACCGGAGGAGTTGACACAGCGGCAGCGATCAGATCTTCTTTGGCCATTTTGTTGTTGTTGTTGTTGTTTCTGATGTGTGGCCGCTCCGGCAGCGGTGCATAGTACTCTGAGGTGGCGCAAATCTGCACGAAACTTTTCGTCAATGGTGGTTCCTCCTCCATGGAGCGACGGTGTTGCCGGTGGTCGCGTGGTGGAGTGAATTCGAAGGAGATAGCGATGGAAACAGATAGATCTGGAGGGAGGTCACGGCGATGGTGTGGCGCCGTTGCTTTCTCGGAGGGCCTACCATGGTGGTGACGGTGTCTTGCTGGAGGACATGCCACGGTGGTGGCACTGGGGTTCTGACCCATCGGCGTGGCGCTGCCGTCGCTTATTCGTCTCTGTTTGTTTCTCTAGTTTTTTTCCTCTTTGCATTGCGGTAGTGACGGCAAGGTCAACGGTGGCTCAACTGCCGGCGGCAACTTATAACCAGTCATTAGAAAAATTACGATGTGGTTGCGTTGTCTTGAGGTCAATCGGCTAGGTTGGCGGGTCCCATAGTCGGCGTCAATCTGTTGCTGTTAAAAACTTGATTTGGAAACCTAACCTGGAACGATGACCTGCAAAACTAGATAACGAGTGACTGCCGGGTGGGGTTCCTGGCGGAGAACTCTCCGATGCTTAAGTGAGAGTGCGGTTACATGATAGAGACTCTGAAAAAACTGGAAAAGACTAAATTTGTATGTGTAGTTATTTGCATACCTGAGAGTAGTCCCCTTTATATAGTTATAGATAGAAAACCCCTAGTAGGGCTGGCCCTGGGTCAAATCTGTTAAGATCACATTAGGATTCTTGAGGATCACGTCAAGATCCGTGAGGATATCCTTAGAGTCCTTTTAGAATCATAATTCTTAATAAGCTAATTTAACCCAGTTTGACTGAAAACACTAAGTGACCCCAATTATTTGGAGTTATATCAGACAAGTGGTGCGTGAGTCCCTATCTCTCCCTCTCACGCGCGCGCGCGCACACACATAAATGGTTGATCTTATGATTTATCCAAAACCGAGAGACGACTGGATTTCGCTGCTGGTCTTTCCCTCCCTTTTGTTCTGTCTTACACAGTATTGCAAGCTTATGCTTATGGATTGTCGTCAGTGAGAGAAACAGGGACCGTGGAAAAATTGGCGGGTACGAGTTGAATCAGTGGAATCCAGTAAAAATGGTAGATTGTCGTCAAGAAGACGAATAGGTTTTGTTGGTTATTGGTTAGTACTCGGAAATTTCGCTTCAACTCAAAAGCAGAAGCAAGTGCAGCTGTCTTCTGCAGTACAGGAGGACTGGAGGAGCTAACTCTTTCTAAACTTTGAAGCTGTGCCATCAAATTGACATGACTCCATCTTGGAATGCCATTTTTCAAACCGACTGTGACTTCCAGTGTCTAACTTATGATTGGCTATCGGATTCTTTCCCCTGCTCATCATACTAAGTATCAGGTGGCCAGGTTGTAAACCATTTTGAATGATTGCAAATCATCTTGATGACCCTATTTAGAATGGACCTACTGGAGAATTTAACGTTGTTCAAGATTGGTTTCTTTGATTTGCATGGCCAAGAATTGGTGATCTACGACGCGTCGTTCTTCGTACTGTTAGATGTCTTGAATTCAAGGCTAAGCGAAAGGTAAAGAACCTGTCATTGTTCTACTTACCTCCCTCGAATGTGCGAGTGAGTTTGATGCTCATTCTTGGTCAGGAACTTAAATTTTGCTGGTCTCTAGACTGTTTCGTTTTGCTTCCGCTGAAGCTGATTGCTTCAATGCTGTGAGATTTCAGTAATGATATTCAAATTCCAAGTTTGCTCAGTTTGTACTGACTGCAATACCCCACCTGTAACTGGATCATGCTTGAATCACAAGGTAACTCACATGTAGCAATCCAAAGAAAAAAAAATAGGCTCATATGCAGTGGCAGAGTCAGAATTTTTTTTAAGGTAAGCACAAAAATCTCAATCTAAAATTAACAATCTCACTAGTAGTAATGGTCAAATTCTACCAATTTCTAATTGCATATTGTAAGTTCTAAAACCCAATTATCACATTCTAGATTTATACAAAAAAAGGAAGGGTTCTTATAAGTAGAAAATTTAAGAATCAATCATTGGATTCTTTCCTTACTTTCACCGACTATCGTGACAATTAGTGTCATGGTCGAGAAATTGACTTACCGACCGCCGTCCTTGAGCGTCGTCGCCGGTGAGCCTGTGAATCACCCTTGCTGTCATGCCTAAGCACGTGAGGCCGTGACCTTTGGGCTTAGGGTATTGTGACTCGTGAGCCCGTAACCTGCCGGATGTGGACCGGCCAGTGGAGGCAGTGGCATTGGCCGTTGAGGGAGTGCCGGCAGGAGGTAAGGTCGGTGGGCAGTGACGGAACTGAGGAGGAGGCGGTGCTCTGTTGTCCTCATATGTGCCTTTAAGACTTTGAAAGTACTGAGGTTTTGAAAACCGTAACAATGAAAGTAAAAATTATTATTTTTTGATCGACTTTATGCATAGATTAAGTTTTTATTTCTACTTTTTTGGTTTATTTGTATAAGTTTAAAATTTTAAATGACTGAAAGTATCTTTTTTTTAACCATCTTTGAAATTTTAAGGTATATTAACTTGTAAAATGATTACAAATACATCTCTTTTTAAGCATTTTTATTTTATTTTTAGGTAGGCACTTTCACCATTAAGAATAAAATATAACATCTAAAGAGGAAAAATTCTGGAGAAGCAGGTGGGCATCGGCCCACTGGTATGCCCCCCCCCCCCCCCCCCCCCCCCCCCCCCGGATCACGCTGTGTTGGGTACATCAAAGTGAAGCAGACCAACAAAACTATGCATTTTGTTGAACCACCTGGTTTGTGATGGTTTCGCGTGGGTGGGGTGGGAGTGGAATAAATTACAGTCAAATACTGTATTTTGCCATAACATCCCCTGTATTCGTTGACCAAACGGAACATGGATGGAGTTGAGTTAAATTTATAATTGTGGAAAGACTTATTTGTGCTCCAGCCTTTTTTCTCTAATTTCCCTCTCATACCATCTCACATATACTCAATGTCAACTCCAACTCCAAGGAGTGAGTATTTGTCCCCTTCAACTCCAACCACCGCACATAGACACCACCAACCACCGTACACAGTCACACCAAGACTCCAGGCCCTATTCTTCTAATTACCCTCTTTCTCATCAACAAGTCCACAAATTTAATCAAATTACATCCACTTTTGTTTGAAACTCCATACAGTCACGAATTAAGCTTTCTCACCACGGTGGCGCGAGCCATCATCGCCACCAAAAATTTTGCTCCAACAGTTACATACCTCCAACCACCGTTAATCGCAGTTAGTTTTTTTGTCTTGTAACCGCCGGGGAAGGACTTGTAGGAAACGGAGCACTTGTAGATCCTTTGACCACCAGTTGTGTGTATGTGAAGGTGTGTAAACATGCGTGTGAGTGTAAGCATGTGCACTTGTGTGCGTGCCGAATGGTGGTCATGGTGGTGTAGTAGTTGGGGTGTGGTTGGTGCGATGGTGTGGTTGGTGTGGGATGGTGCAATGGTGATGCCCGTAGTGGTGTTTAGACGGTGATTGGAGTTAAAGGGAAAAAATAAAGAGAGAGGTATGTATAAAGTATGTGTTTCGTGTCAAAATACGTACGAAAAATAGTTTTGTCAATTTTTATAGTATTGAATGGTCCCGTCAATCAAAATCGTTGTTAGTCACTTAATCAAAAAATTGAGAGAATCTAATACAAACTTTTTTGCATTTGAACACGGGTGTGTACTTTAAGAAAAAGTGTGTTTTTAAACTTAGGCCCTATTTGACAGGGCTTTTTTTTCCATTTTTGGAAAATAAAAAAAAAAAAGTGTGTTTGGTATCCATTTTTTTTTCTTCAATTTAAAAAATCAGCTTTTAAATCAAGGTTGTTTTTAAAAACTCAGAAAATGAGTTTCGATTTTCAGTTTTGGTTTTTTTTTGTGAGACCACCACCACCCTCCCATCGCCGGCGGCCACCTCCAACGACTGCCAACGGCCGCCAGCAGCCACAGCAAACCACCACAAAAAAAAATATCAAAATAAAAATTGGGATCTCAAACACTCACTTGTTTTTGTAAAAAAAAATTTAACTGCTATTTATTATTATTATTATTACAAATTAAAAAAAAATACTGTCAAGCAGAGCCTTAATTTATCTCTAAACTTAAAAACCTACTAATATTATCTTTAAACGTAAACAAATATATACAACAAAACACTTGATCCAAGCTATGGAAAATAATACTGTCCAGCGTATCGTTGGGCCTGAGAAAGGAAATCCTAAAGATTTTCAAGGCAAATTCACAAGAACGTATTAAAAAATTGACGTGACATGGCACTTATCCATGCATGTGATAAACGAAATATCCCAAAGAAGCAGGTGGAAGATGTCTTTGAGTGCAACTTTTTGTCACAAAAGTCACCGCTCCAAAAGCATAATTAATGTAAGAGCATCTCTGATATTCAGAAGCGAGTTTTCAAGAAACTGCTCGAATTTCGAATATTCATTGATCAAACTATTTACTCCATAGTCTGATAGATCTTTTGAAGAGACAACTTCATGTCTTTGTCTGCTTACGGAGCCACCGTCATTTTGTATTACACGATAATAAAGGAATCGCTCTTTCAATCTCAAGGAGTAAAGTCAAAATTGGCTTACTCTTTCCTTAATCACGACCTTCTTGCCCACCGCGAGTAGAGACTGAAAGAGACCCTTCCTTGTATGGAAGATAATTCTATCGTATACTCCAGTTGTTCAATTGAACAACCTAAAAGAATTACATGATTTTCGTGATCATACAATATATTGTGATACTCTAATAATATCAAAATTGCATGTAAAAAAACTTTACCGGTTATCATAAAACACACTATTTATGCCAGTAATTTCACTATAGTCCACCGATTCGTCAAGTATTATCGCAAGCTCCAGCTCCTTTAAAATCAGACAATTGTGCAATAAATAATCGGAAAAAGAGTAATCTATGTATACTTTATTCCAACAGAAAAATGAGAAAACAATATATCAACAAAAGGTAGAAAACACATTCTATCTTGAGTTTTGAAATTGTGTCAGAGTCAAAACACAGCATCAGATATCTGATTCTTAGCAGACTCAGCTTTGGACTGAAGCAGATCCGATCCCTTTGTATATCCCATCAGATCTGATCCAACTTTTTCTTGGATGAAGCAACTTTTGCTGGGCAGAGAGTACTCCTTGTCTCAAATTTCAAGTCCTCAAGTCCCTTAAAGGGCTAATAAGACAATCTTTCAGGACAACATACATGGAGATTATCATTTGAGTGTCACAGTGCCCTGCATACATTACCTACAGAAACATATTGCAGCCCAAATTCGCAACAAACCCTTCCTGCTTTTCGTGGAAGAATTGGACTGAATTTCCCAAAGCAAAACAGATGTGTAGAACAAAGGTTTTCGCATAACTTTAATTCACAGATCCCAAAAGGAACCATCTTTCTCGACCTTAGTTGCTTCGTAAGAGAAGTTGCTTTCAAAATTCTTACACCTCGTTTTATTGAGATGAACTTACATAACAAGCGATAAATCCAAAAAAACTAACTCATTTACTACCACTAGATTCATACCCCATTGAACCCGCCGCCGATCACCAGCTCCGGCCACCGGAAAGCACCGAAATTGACACCCACAACCACACACACAAGGCATCACGTTTTACGCTTACCGGAGAACTTGGGCCGACGGCGGCTCTTGTTGGGCTTTCCAAGCGCACTGCAAAACCCACATGCGGATACCTTCGGTGACGGCGGCTCGATCGCCGGCGACACCTTCCCGGTCCTGTACCCGCGCCCCCCGCCGTTGGATCGGCTCCGCTCGATCGATTCGGGGGTCTTAATGGGTTTGACCTCGTCTTTGGCCTGCTCTTGCTCCGGCTGCGCCTTGTCGCCGGATTCTTCGTTTTGGGCCGCCTGAGTTAGCTCGGATAAGAACTTGTCGTCCCATATTAGCCCCGACGAGCCTTGCCTCCTGAATGATACCGCAGACCTCTGCAAGCCCTCCATCTCTCTCTCTCTCTGTGGATCTTTGCTCTGGTTAGCAGCGTGGCACTTGCTTGCTTGTGTGAATATATAGGGAAAGAAAATTGGGGTAAAGTTTCATTTTTTAAGAACCTTTTTGTCACCAAATGATTGATGGTAATTAAGTAAAATTTATTATCAAATAATGAAGATAGTAATTTCAAGAAAAAAGTACATCTTTTAACCTCAGAAGTGCATCGGAAATGAGGTGTGTACAAACGATAGTATAAAAATAGACATATTTTATGAAAAAATATCACCTAGATATGATTCTTTAATGCTGATTTTTTTTTTCCGCAGTTATTAAGTTAAAGTTACTTCGTAATTTCACTCGTCGTGAGACTTGAACCTTTAACCAGCGAGCGAAAGAGGCCTTCATCAGTATGATGTCTACCTCGTGAGTGTTAAGAATAAGATTACAACAAAATAACGGTTTAATTATACCTTAATCTCGCATTTTACTAATTTTAAAATTCATGACTGGGCACGTCAGTGTTTTAGGCTACCAACATGGTGGAGTTAGGGAAGGATTGAAATGAAGCAAACTGTCAAAAAGACTAACTTTTTATTTTATCCATTGAAGAAAAGTGTTTTTCGCTTTTTTAACATGTGATCCAAGGTCTGTGTTGTCTATAGCACATTCGCAACAATAAAAATAAGTACTAGGAAAATACTCAAAGAAATCAACATAATGCAAACATTTAGAAATCTCTCAAGAATCGCGTTTTAAACATTTCTCAAAATTATTATCTATACAATATTAACAAAAAATAAAGAAAATCGTTCAAACATTGGAAGGAGATTTAACAGATGTAATGGCAGCGCTAAATTCTCAAGCAAAAAATCTTTTGAATATTGAACGTATCATAAAGACTCAAGAAGCTTAACGTGCAACATATTCACATCTTTTATGTTACAGGTTGTTTGGCTCACAGGAAATGTGGAAGCACATAAATGACAAGATACGCGCATCTGAATTTTGATTTTGTGATTTAGACGGAAGAGACCCATAATCTTGTAATGCCTTCCATCCTAAAAAATTAAACCAAAAAGTCAATAATATCGCCCGCTCCTTTTTTAAAATTAAACACATATAAAAAGATCAAGATGCTAGTACGAGGACATCTCCATTATGTAGCCAACGCATCTAAATAGCTACAAAAGAGCTAAAAAGATATGGTCTTCTATATTGCGCCCATAGGTCTTCTTGCGATCGGGCCCTACATATAAGCCGAAAAGACGTCTTTATATATCTACGCCTTCTTAAAGGTGGGGAGTTTCATGTCTTATGATGTCAGTAATATTACGGGCCTAATGCCCTGTGCCTTCTCAGACATGAGGGCTTCATAGCAACGGACATATTACGGGCTCAATGCCCCGCGCCTTCTTATTTAGCACCGCAACAACAAGTACTTGTTGCTTCAATCGAAACCCTCGAGGGTATTTCCATGAGCTTTAAGCTCCATCCGCCCCCGAGGGCGCGTAAGACGGAACTCTAAGTTCCGTAAAACCCTTAAGGGTATTTCTCTAAACTTTAAGTTCCGTCAAACCCTCGAGGGTATTTCATGAGATTGACGTTTTATCCGCCCTCGAGGGCGCGTACGACGAGAACTTTAAGTTCTGTCAAACCCCCGAGGGTATTTTCATGAGCTTGACGCTTTATCCGCCCCCGAGGGCGCGTACGACGAGAACTTTAAGTTCCGTAAAACCCCCGAGGGTATTTGCATGAGCTCCGCACTCTATTCGCCCTCAAGGGCTCATACAAGAACTCTAAGTTCCGTTAAACCCGCGAGGATATTTACATGAGCTCTGTGTTCCATCAGCATTCAAGGGCGCTTACCAGAACTCTACGTTCCACTAGCCCTCTAGGGCGGTCCCTCAAGGAACGAACACCCTCGAGGGTGATAGGATAGAGCTTGAGTTATATCCGAACGGTTTAGCTATAGTTCTAACCCGTGAAACGACAAAAGCATTATGTGGGACTTCATCCCCCTACCGTTCTTTGTCAATTCAAAACCCGGCCAAGCGTGAGTGCGAGGCTTCTTTGCCAGCTCTTAGCTGATGATAAGAGTTCGCGACAAAGTAAAACGCAAGCAAGATGTGGTCGGCTCGAGCTAAAGAACACACACTTGTACAAAATGAACACCCTCCAAAGAAGAGATGACCCTTCGAGGGGACATTCAAAGACTTAGCACATGCAACAACTTGCATGCACAACTTTGTGTCCTCTCCCGAGAGAGGATACCTTCGGGCACAGCCTTTAAAGGATCTCGAGATCCCATGATTCGTCTTCCCAAAGATGATTCCGAATAGCCTACTAAAGGGACATTCTAAAGACCTAGTTCTCAAGAGCTAGAGCTCTAGCACCCTACTTGGGCAAAGTTCCAAGGCTTAAGCTCCCAAGAGCTTAGGTCCGAATACATGGAGGAGAAAAATATTATTACCCCTACAAAGTAGATGGAGAATCCCTTGCAAATTTAACGCGTGTCTCGAGACACCAGGTATAAACTTCCTCGGCCAAACATTTTGGCTAAAAAAGTGGGGGGGCTTATGATATAACATAAATATAACTCCCAATAATTGGGGGACACCCGGCGATCTCAGTCAAACTGGGAGATTGATAATTTTATTTTATCAGGATTCTAAAAGAGTCCTTAAAGTTCGTGACGTGATCCTCGAGGATCTTAATACATCTGGCCCATAGCCCAGTCCTACTAGGAGTCTTCTCCTACAGTTATATAAAGGGGTCTACCCCCTAGATATGGGACAATTACACAATTCATGTTTTTTCAGAGTTATTATTCTGTAGTTGCGCCCTGACTTAAGTATCGGAGAGCTCCGCCGGGAACCCCACCCGGCGGTCACTCGTTTTCTGTCTTGTAGGTCATCGGTCCAAGCTCGAATTCCAAAAAATACGCGGAGAATATTTTTAACAGCAACAAGGCCCACTTCAATAGCTGAACGTCTCTCAAGTATAGGTATATCATAAATTTAGTGATAATTGTGAAACTAAAATGCTGAACGTGAAGCTCAAGTATAAACTAACCAATAAAAAACTTCCTGTCCACTTTGACTAGCAGGTCTGACACAACTGACCTGATCTGGGACTTGGTTTGGTCGTGTTTGACCCAATTAAGAACTCAACATTTTGTCATCAGTGTTACTATAAATGAAGTCTCAATTTTATTCAGTATGAATGAGAGTTGGCATGGAAAATCGGTGTGCCACGTTGTTACATCTCACCTTCTTCATGATCTTTCCATCACCAAATAAAGGAGAACCTATTAATTAATCAATCAACTGTATCTACACTTTTGGGCTCCTCTCATTTTCTTTCCTTTTCCACCCATTGATTATTATGTTTGGTCATGCAAAAATTGCTCGTACTGTTAGGCTGAACACATTGAAAAAAGGATTATACAACTGTGTTTGAATGGGAATTCAGCTTCGTGATCTCATTTATTGCCACCAAATGGACCCATTGACGACTTGACTCACGTCTTGTTTGCAAACTCGTTTTGAACGATCTACTTATTCTACATCAGAGTTATTCATGACGTACATATACTTATCACTTTTACTTTTTAACGATATCGTATCTCTTTACATTTCATACCGGTTAAAATATCGCTCGCTGCCAATTATGTCTGTCGGTACAGGTTATATCGGCTAATAACTGTATACCGACTGAGATATCTGAGGTTCTCTGTAAAAATGATACGTACCTGATAAATGAGTATATGTATGTATGTAGGTAATTGATGAAAATTTATAAAAAGATATCAAGAAAGTAACAGTACGCACCACTTCATTGTGAAAATTGGTACGCACTGCGGCACGGTCATCTGTAACTATTTTTCAAATGACATGACAGTAATCTCGAGATTCATCTAAATGATTCTCTTCTATTCATATTTTTTTCTTTATTATCATGTATGTTGCATCTAATATATAGATTATACAAGGATATCATAACAGTTTAGATAACCTGTAAACAATATTACAGCCACTTGCAAGATGCAACCAAAGGGAACCACGCAAGAAAATCCCGCGACATCAATGACATGGAGACTTTGTTTCAAGTTGCAAAATTTCGTACCAAATGGACTTAGGTAGTCAATGACAATAATTGAGTTCCAGACATTATAATCCACTCATTATTGGACTTTTGAATTCGGCAACCCAAAGCAAGTCTCCAGACACAATCAACCACAGTAGTCGTAAAATTTCAGCACTGTCATGATGATGATCATTAACCCCGCCCTAAACCACAGCTAAACGTGGTCAAAGGGTAACTTTGATCGTCTAAAGCCTTTTTTTTTTGTTTTGTTTTGGGTAAACATGTTATATTATTAAGAAACCAAAAGGATCAACCTACATCTCTGTTCCACACTTCTTCCAAAGAGGACAAAAGATTGGAAGAAGGGGGAACAAAGTCAAAAAAATTACAATGATAAGCATCCGCAGCAAGCATGTGAGCTCTAGAGTTAGCACTTCTGTGAACATGGCAAAAGTCCCAGAAAGCAATCCTCTTGATCAAGATTTGTGCTTCATCCAAAATCGGTTTGGTTTTCCAGTGTTCATCCTTGCTTGAGCCTTTGAACGAGTTGATGATGTCTAGAGCGTCGCCTTCGAACATGACATAGGACTTGCGAAATTGGATCGCAACTCGGATTGCTAAGAGAGCGGCCGAGGCCTCAGCGACTTCAGGATCGCCGGTGGAGATGAGCTCAGTATAACCGAAATCATATATCCCCTCTGAATTCCGGCAAATGACAGCGGCGCAAGAGTGGGATCCACGAGTTGCAGCATCAAAATTTATTTTGGACCAACCAAACGGGGGTGGTGTCCAAACTGTAAAGGCTTGCTTCAGAAAGTTGGGTTTGCTTAGAGCATCTAGGTAGCACAGGGTTGCCGAGTTGATTTTCTTTGCCAAAATGACAGGGTCAAAAGTCTTGAGCTCATAGATTAGTTTGTTTCTGGCAAACCAAACTAGGTCCAAGATGGTGGCTGCATTGAGAGTATATTTGAGCTGGTCTTCCAAGGATGGTAGAGGGGGTTTTAGCATATAATTCAGCCACCATAAATGATTATCCTCAGAAGAAGGAGGAGGACGGCAGCCAAAGTTCGACATCATCCATAAGAGTCTTGTGACACTGCATTTGGTGAAGAGATGGGTCGAGTTTTCCGGCATTGATTCGCAAAGAGGGCAGGTGGTGTCTATCCCTGGAATAAACTTAGCCAGCATTTGTTTGAGAGGGAGAATATTCCACGCTATTCTCCAGATAAGAATCTTGTGCCTTTCAAGGATTTTTGCTCCCCACAGATTTTTCCAAAAGGTTTAGAGGAAGATGACGTTGCTGGGAAATCTATGCTCATTTGCCACCAAGTATGCCGATTTTGTAGACTAAAGTGCTATATATGGCTGGAAGAGGTACTCTCATAAAATCTATTGCGATGGCCATCCCTACATATACCATGTCGACATTCCTCCTGCCGAAGCAAATCTGTGACCTTTTGGACAGAATCATCAGGAGATTCTGGTGGGGTTTCAAACAAGGAGGGCAGCATCATTTCCACCCAAAAGCCTGGGACACTATTTGCATACCAAAATCTCGGGGTGGAATGGGTTTCAAAAGGATGCACGACCTCAATTTAGCTCTGATTTCTAAACTCGGATGGAATATTATGACCAATCCTAGCCAGCCTTGGGTTCAGTTAGTGATGTCAAAATACCTGAGAGGTTGCCAATTTCTCAACCACATTCCAAAAAAGACTTCCTCGTGGCTTTGGAAAGGAATTTGCAAGAGCCAACTCATTATCAGCAAAGGTTTTGGCTACATTATTGGAAATGGTCGGTCCATCAACATTTGGGATGACCCTTGGATCCCGAACTCAGGTGGTTTTTCTCCAGCAAGTCCAAACCACCGAACCTCTGAGCATAATTTAGTGTGCGATCTATTTCTTCCTGCCTCCCGTCTTTGGAACACATCCCTGATCGATAGCCTGTTTGATGCCCATACTGCTGATGCTATCAAAAGAATAAAGATTTCACCTTCCCAAAACCAAGACATAATAGCTTGGATCCCAAACAAGTCAGGAAAATTGATCGTCTAAAGCCTTATATACCCTGGACTAGTCCTTTTCTATTAATGTGACTCGCTCTTGCTGTCCTGACAAATAGAAAGTTGATAAATGTTAAAAAAAAACTAGTCTCCCGCGATCAAGTTAGCCTAAAAAATATTTCTTTGTCAGTTGCTTACTTCTCACTGGGATCTCCTACCAACTATTAAGGAGAAAGTGCAAAAAATCACACGTTATGGTTTGACTCCGTTATAAAAAAACCACGTACAATTGAATGGGAGTATCACCCTCGTTTGACTAGGAAAATTTGTCTTCTTTCATTTTTGACTTCATTTGTCATATAATCATGATACAATTTTGCTTTGATTTTTGTCAAAAAACACGATTTCTTTATGTGTCTAACTGGATGGCTTTACCTCATCAAAATGTGAAATATTTAGCCCCCCCCCCCCCCCACAATATCTCTAGATGGTAACGTACACTCCAAAAGGAAAAAAAGATGCTAAATTGCGAATAGTCTTAGTTGAACCACCTAACTACTAAATTTAACACACAAATAATGCCTATGCAAACACAATTAGAATTGTGATCGATAGACATATGATGTAACAAATTCAAGGGCGGAGTTAAGAACGACGCGAGAAGGGAAAAAAAGAGAATCAGAGATGGTGTGAGTTACGAATCGATGGAAGTGGTTAGTTGGGCGGCCCAAATGTGTGTTCGTTCTGGACATGTTATTCTAGATACGATTTCCGGCCATCGGATAGACAATAAATAAACAAAGGATAATCACAACGATGGTGGTAATGATGCTGATGAGGCTGCGATAGATCGAGGTGGTTGGAGAAAAAGAATCATTGATGGAAATAAGTTGCTTGGGTAGTTGCCGCCAAAATGGTGGATATTTGGGATGTTGACGACAATCACCATTTTAACTATTCACGTATTGACATAAATGTGACCCAACTAGTTTTTTATTTTTGTTTTTTATGTTTATAGATATTCGTTCCCTTTTCTTTTTTGATTACAATTTTAATTTGATAACATCCTAAGAAAAGTTGATAATATTGACATTTCACGTAGCTGACTTTCTTTTTGGGCAAATTACACCTAAAATTCCCGAGTTTTATCATAATTACACTCAACGCCTACTAACTATTTTTATTATACTGAACTACACTTTTTAGCTTTTCAATCGACAAAGTTATCAGAATCTACAAAAAGACAATAATACCCCTCATAAAACAATAAAGAACGAATTACACTTAGAACTCCTGAGATTTATCGTAATTACACTTAATCAATATCTGACCAGTACATCGCCTCTAAACTGACTAGATCACCCCACAACCTCCACTGCCCTTCTATTACCATAAAAAACAAACCCACGTTGCTGATCCACACCACTGCCTAAAAGAAACTGACTACCGCTGACCTTCATCACAATCACAACGATCACCAAAAACTTAGATCCAAATGGGCATGTATAGACATGTGGGTTTTTATCGACTGAGTAATCTTGGTCAACGATGGCAGTGGCGGTAGTGAAACGGTCGTATCAACGACAGACATTGGTGCTTGGTGGAGAGAGGAAGCTGGTGGTCTTGGGTTTGAATCTAGGGTACATCTATGGTGGGTGGGGGATTGGTGGTCTGGCGGCGACTTGACCCCAACAGTGGTGCTTGGTGCATAGATGTGTTAGTGATGGGCGGGGGATCAGTGGGTGTGGTAGTAACTTGATCCAATAGTGGTGCGTAGTGGATAGATGTAGTGGTGGTGGGCGGAGGATCGATGGTGTGGCAACGCCGATGAAAGGAGAGGAAATGATAGATGTAGCGGTGGTGGGTGGGGGTCTAGGGTTGAATCACCACAACCACAAGGCGATTGCTAAATATTGACCTGTTAGTAAGAAAAAAGTGTAATTCACTTGAATAAAAATAGTTAATAGGTACTGAGTGTAATTATGGTAAAGTTTAGGAGTTCTAGATGTAATTTGCCCAAAGATATTTAGGGTATATCATAAGAAATATATGGCACCGTAACTTTTTTTGACGTTTTCTTAACAGAAGTGGGTGCCATGTAACACGATGACAAACAACAGGGAGCGAAGTGTAATAATAATAATTAATAGACGCTGAGTGTAATTATGATAAAGATCAGAAGTTCTAGGCGTAGTTTGCCCTTTTTTTTTCATGGGTGCAGGTTTTAAGTGGAAACTAATGAACTTATTCTTGGGTTTAGATATACTTCAATTGTAAAATTTAAAATGATATCAAAATATTATTGGTATTGGTATGTCTCATTGTGTTAAAAGATCAATATGTTATTTGGTACGATATTTAAAACTGTGGTCATGCTAAAAAGTGCGAGAGCATAATCAAATAATGATCACGATCAGTACCAAAATTTTTAAAAGATGAATTCTTATATAAGAATTTCGAAAATACTTCGGGGGCTAGTCTTAATAACAAATTGAAAGACTTTATAAAAGTTTCAATATGAATTTAGGACGCATTTCGAGTGTTTTCTATTTCCGGCTTCCTTTTTCGTTTTTATCCCATCCATTTCTCATAAAAGCCAAACGCGTCCTACTAATTCGCAATTTCCCGCCAAAAATACCCAAAATCATTTTTGGTAGACTAAAAGCTCAAAACCTTTCAAAATTGGAAATCACAGTAGGTATTTGCTCCATCTTCATGCTCCAAATCTCGTCTTCCATCACAGCCAACCCTAGGTATTTGCAATTCATATCTTATTGTAACACACACACACACACACACACACACACACACACATGTAAATACTCATATCTTTATATACCAATCTCCAACCCGTGGATTCGTGATTCGTTTTCTGTTGAAAGAAAGTCATACTCTGCATATACAGTTTCCATTGCAAGTGTGTAGAAGAGGGTATTACTGAAAGTTCCAATAGATTAGGTGGTTTTAGGTTCGCGCAGTTCAAGTGTTTGACAAAATGCCTCTATGTTTTTCTGCAGCGGCCCGCTGAAAAGTTAGACATGTACGGGAACAAGGCAAGCCAGCTAGTTAAGGAATTCTCCAGCAGCGAACCTGGCCAACTTGTCGCTTACAATGTAATTGTTTCCTCGTCGAGTTATACATTCTGTTCTTAATTGGTCTTAAGTGCGCACTGCACGCGTATATGATATATCGCATGTTCAATGCCATTGAAACTAAACTTACTAGCCCTTGTCAAGGGTTTGTCATTTGTGTTGGGTAGTTGGCCCTGCCATGGTCTTACTCTGGAGTCTGGTGTCAAATCTATGATCTGACTTTTCACTGGTTTCTATGTTGATCCAGCAAGACTTATTCAACCAAGTAATTGAAGAATGTAATGGTCATCTAAGCCATCTCGAATCCTTGTTCAGGTAATCCTCTTTTCTAATTATTTCTGCACACTTTTTTGAACCCTTATTTATGGTGTTGCTCTTTTATGGTCATTATTGGTTTTATCTTCCCCTGCTACAAGCCTACATTTGAACTTCCTTTTCTTTTATGTTATTGATAATCAACGGTTCAAAGTGGACTTATAAAATGTTGTTGGTTTGTCACCTTCGCTTAGGTTTATCACTTTTTTTTGGTAGACATATCTCATTAGCATGAGGTGACCTTCTTCATTTTTAAATGACTGAGCTTGCATAGTCATGTCCATAGTCCCAAGGTACTTCCATCATATGTTCAAGTGGATGATCCTACAATCATTTTCTCATGTTAGGAATTATAGTGCAGTCCGAAGAGTGTAATCTAGCTCGTTATGAGACTTTTCCTGTTAAGCATTATTTTCAGAAGTGCATCTGCCTTTAAGTTCCACATAACATTGTTGCGAACTAGCAATTCACCTGACAAGTGAGAGACTGTTTGTTCGAAAATCGAAACTCTGGGATCACATAGCAGGAATTCGGCATGATTACAGTGCTCTTGTACATTGTGATGGGATTGTGCCTCTTGTAACACCTTTACTTTATATTGTTTTTCCAAAAGTACTTAATCCGTGCTTAGTGCGTTTCTGGTTATAACTCATTCCATCCGGAGTAAGTTCACGGAAATGTTAACATATTGAAATTTGCTGCTATTTAAGCAGCAAGAAGGGGGAGATTCCAAAGCAAACTAACATTCCTAGTTTGACTCTTATTGGACTCAATAATCCCTTATATTGATGACCAAAGCACGAGGTAAAGGTCTAACCTCATTGTAAAGCTCTAGTTGAATGGAAAAGCTGCTTTATGCTGTCTCACGAGTAGTCTGAAAGGAAATTGTGAGGCATAGGAATAGCCATGCAGCTAAGGGCATTTTGTGACCATCTCAGTGGTCCTCATTGATCGAATTTGTAGGTCGAGTTTGAACATGATATATTTTCTTGGTAAGTAACTTTACTATCAAGGAAAAAATGAAAAAACAAACGAAAAGACTCAACAGATAGAAGACATCCTTTATACTAACAAAAATGCAAAAAGAAAAAAGGAGGAGCTTGAAATTGAACTATAGTTGCGCTTCCAAGCTGAACTCACCAATGAATCGCCAAAAGCTCTCAGCTGATGGCAGGAACAACTCCTGGAGGCAGAAAAAAAAAGCATGCCCAAAACTAGCTGCCTGATCTGCTGTGCCGCACTTTCTTCATGCACAAAACATCTGCTATTGCGTTCCCTCCAGTTGCCTCAGCTCAGGCACAATGTAGCCAAAGCCTATCTGCTCCTCATGTCGTGAAGAACTCTCACACCTCTCTAACACCAAAAAATACCTGCAGACCCAAGTTGGAAATGACCCACCGAATGTTATAAGTAGGGAGAATAGCGAACTCCATTGGTCGTGGGCCACATCACATTAGAGAAGTAAATGATCTACAGTCTCCCATCTCCCTTACATATGTAACAACAAACGACTAACATAATCCTCCTCTTTCTGGGATCCTCACAGTGTAAGATAACCCCTCTCACCGCTGACATGCAAAGAAGGCAACCCCTGGTGGAGCTCATACCCTCCAAATGCTTTTACAAGGAAACTTATTGCCAGTGCCACTGCGAGAGTAGTATGAAAAGATCTCAAAATGAATACACCACTACGGCCACCCATATTAGTGTGTCTTCAGCTTCACTAGGTGCCATAACCCTCATACAGCAACTGAAACAACTCCCGAACCGATCCCAACTCCCAATATGAAAACGTCGGACTCCACACCCAAGTCCCAATATGATAATTTCGGACTTCACACCCGACCAGCCACCGATGCCTCCCCATGATATGAAATAAGAGAATCACGTTGCCAAGCATCGTTCCCATTGCCAAAACAATGCAAGTATCTCCGCACCAAGTATCGTTCCCATTGCCAAAATAATGCAAGTCTTACTAGTAAACCTTTTCGAGTCACTAGCAATTTACTTCCACATCCCCTGGGTTGTCCTACACATCCATCCCTCTGCCCGAACTCTGCCGTCAACTACTTCCCCCACAGCAAACTAGTTTCCTTGGAATACCTCTACAACCACTTCCCCAGTAGGGCCTCACTAATTGCACCAAGAGAATTTTCATCCCTAAACCCCCAACCTGTATGGTTGAGGCACCTCCTTCTACCTCACCAAATTTTGAGGTCACATCACTCCCTCTCCACAATAAACCTTTCCTGATTATCAAGTCTAAGAACAAGTAAAGTCTGGAGGGAAGGATGGACATGAAGTATACGGGTAAACTAAAGACGCTACTATTTATAAGATCGAGTCACCCTCCCTAATAACAGGCTCTGGTTTTTCCACCCCGCTAATCTGCTCGAGACTCTCCACAACCGAATTCCAGATGACTTTGGACTTGAAACCAGCCCCCAACTGGAGGCCCAAATATGGCATATAATCTCTGATCTCCTGCTATTTGATTAAAGATTTGGTTATAGTAGTATGGTAACCGTGAACAATGCTGAGACACCATTTTCTTTACTTAAATAATGTTCAAAATGTCAGAAAGGTCAGTCATGTTGTTTATAGCTGATCTGAATGTTTTAAGACTAGCCTAAGCCTTAGATGTCCTTCCCAAGCCTAAGTTGAGCATGTGTGATTGGCTTTTACACGAGCTCGGTTTCCGATGAGTCAGACATATCGTGCTTTTCTTGGCTTGTTCACATCCATAACATTGTAACTTGCTTGGCTTTTATACATGTAAACCATGTCAACGTATTAATTTGTAGTTGCCTGGACTATGCGTTCTCTTTGAATTACTTCTTCTAGCTTCAACTTCTGTTCTACACTTCACGGTTTAACACACTCTTAATCCCAGTCATTGCTTTCAGCAACTTGTGGGTTATGTACACATGTGTGGAATCTTGTTGTGCTGTTAGTCCTACTTATAGGCATGCCATATAAGACCTGCTGGACTATAGTTTCCAATTAGTTATCTTGTTTAATGTCCAGTTTTGCAGTTTGTCATTCGAATGATTGTGTGCGCTGAGTGCTGACAGTTTGCTTTCCGCTCATTGCACCTTTATTAATGACAGGAAAGTACAAGAAGTAAAAGGGCCAGACGACAAGCCAGTTAGAAATTCTGATCACTATGGGGCACTCGTTCACCACCTTTCATTAGTTCGAAATAAGCGTTGTCTTATGGCCTATGTGTAATTTACCCTTCATCTTCTGCACCATTCTTTCCTGAATAAAGTTATCCACTTTTTATTTTCTTGTTTCTTCTGGAAACCATCATCTTCAGCAGCATCTATCTTTTGTTTTTTATTTACTTGATAGGTACAATCGAGCAGAGGTTATTCGAAGTTTGAGATGGGTGGTTGAGAATGTGCTCCCTGAAGATATTGCAAATAAACTCAGCGATGCGGAGAAAGACTATTTTAAGAATCATTCTGCCACGTTACAATCATATATTGCAGATTTGGATCTTGGGTTAACTGTGGTACTCTCTTGCTCTTCTCATTTGAATCGCACTTGCGAAGACTTAGGAGATCATAGAAAACAATAGTCTTGAACTAACACTGTTCCGATGGAGAAACTTAGTGGGAGGTCCAGTGAACTAACATGGTTGCGGACAATAGCATCTAGTCGATCTGAGGATTAGTTCTGCATAATCCTGTTGAGTTCTTAACTGTTGTGTGATAGAAATGTTGCGATCGGTGAAGGTAAAAATATTGCTTGAAACTTCTGTAGGAGTAGGCCATATCATCCCACACTATGCCGCTATACAGCATAATGACCACAGCATATCTTGAGAGTAGTTTTACTTGCGTCTTCTCCTGATCCTGTGTGATGACGAGATGACCAGTTTGAGAATACATTCAGTTTTATAAAAGATATTTCTCACCTATTAGCAAATTGAGGATTTTACAAAAAGTTTTTACAGATTTAGGAAGTCCAATTTTTTGGAGACTGCAGCTAATCAGTGAAGTTGGATTTGTAAATCACAACTTGTGTTACCATTTTTACATATTTTTTGACGTCTACTACTGTAGTTGTAATTTCTTGTCAACTTTGGAAGTTAAATGAAGCATCAGTTGAGTGCCAACCAGTAGGTTGCTTAAAGAGAGATGGGTTCATTTCTATGTTAGAGTAGGAACTATAAGTGTCTCAAGAACTCGGAATTGTGAAGCAAGTTCGAGGTTTAGGCTTTATTGGGTAAGTTGGGGGTGTGTAACAATCACCTATTGCTTTGAATAATTAATCATAACAGCTCATACACTTTCTACATTCATGAAATGAATAATCATCTGCAGTGAAATAGTTACATATTGGTTTCTCAAATGTCAACATGGCAAAGTTTCCAAAATCCCCAACTGTTTTGCTTCCGATGTGTCTGCCAGGATATGGTGCCACCCAAAGATCCCTACATCAAGGTCAGGGTCCTTGATGAAATAGGCAACGTTGCGCTCTCCAATCAGTTCACCAACCTTGCTCGCCACGCGATTCTCTTTCTTAGGCGAACAGATGCTGAGCCTTATATCTCACAGGTGGTTCACCTCTTTGAAAAGCCAAAGGTGCTCAACTATTCGAACGAGATCTAATATATTCTTGCTATTTTTTGTTTATCAGGGCTTAATGGAAGAACTCACAAGTTGACCCGTCTCTTACCATATGAAGAAAATGCATGTTTTGGTTCGAACTTACAAACTTCGATACAAGGGAGTGGGTAGGTACAACAGATTCAAATTAAAGGGAGTAGATGTGCAAGACCTTTGAAATATTGTTTACAACTCACTGTAGTACAAAAGCAAGATCTGATATGCTATTAGAATTAACTTTAGTGCCATTTTATTTAGAACTCACCATTTGAAATAGAGTTGGAAATAGTATGTAAGAAGAAACACAAAAGAGGCAAATAGAGTTGGCCTGTACATTGAGGTTTGATGCCAAAGACCGGGCTTGGAACGAACTTCGCCTAAAAGGTATGTCAGTTAATCACAAGTCACGTTACAGTCTGTTGTTAACAAGAAGGACATTGTCAAAATATGACGAAGTTGTCATTTCTTCTTCACCTCATGTGCAGACACGGGCATGTGTTGAGTTCAAAGGATCTTCATACAGATTTGAAGTGAATTAACAAATAATCTGAGGGAGTGAGGGTGGGGTGCATTGGAAAATTTGCATCAGAGGCCACGTAGGTATGTAATTTTTCCCCTTTTTTTGTTCGAAAAAAACAACCACTGGTCTGGGAACCAATAAGATCTTTTTCGCCCAGTGCCCATTGACTTGTTGTGGCACTTGTGTGTCTCCGGTCTCCACAGATCACACCCGACTGTCAACAAGTTAAAATTGCTGCAGTATGGGCCATTTAGCCAAAAACCCTGTAGCTCCCTTTAGCCAAAAAAAACCTTGTAGCCTATGAATCCCGGACATGGGTGCAAATACGACATTGGTGCGGATATGTAGATATAGTATTTTTGAAAATTTTAGGATACGGGTGCGGCAGGGATATGACAAATTTTGTAAATTTTTTTAAAAATTATATGCACTTAGTATTGAATTTCTAAACAATTTAAATTTTAATATGTATTAGATATATGGAAAAACATAAACATTCCAACCAAAGTAGTGAGAGTTTTTTAAGTTTAATGGGTTGTTTCATGAATTTTGAAGTTTTCAACCAATAGTAAGAGTTTGTTAAGTTTAATAGGCTGTTTTGTAAATATTAGAATTTTATAACTAAACACAATGAAGTTTGTATGTGTACTGCTTTTATTTCTTTAAAGTATTGGAGCTGATTTAAGTAATAAGTGGGTACTAAAATGAAATAGTAAATTTGTGAATTTAAGTTGTCAAAAGTCAACAACTTAAGATCTCATTAATTTTTAGCCACATGGGTAACATCGGTATTCCCTTTTAATAGGGTATACTAATCTTCTTCTTCTCTGCACGTCGCACGCCACCTTGGGTTGTCGGTGATAATTACTTCCTTCTCCTTCTTCTGTTTTTTTTTTCTTTTCTTCTTCTTCTCTCCGGTCTCATTCTCCTCTCATTGTTGCCGGTGGTCACAGGTCGAACACGAACCCGTGCCGCACCCGACATTAAAGTGATTAAAAAAATAAATAAGAAAAGGGACACGAACTGACGCTGCACCTGTACCTGACGCGCATCCGATGCTAGTACTTCACTTCGAGTGCCGCACCGGTGCTTCATAACCTGTAGCTCATTCTAGACAAATAGCCATGAATCAAAGAAATGTACTAGCATATAATGCTTGCAGCTTCTCTCACACACTCAAAAGAAAGGAAGGAGCAAGATTTGGGTGAAGAAGCAATCCTTTGATTGGGAAATTTTCTACTTCCTTTCCTCTCATGGAACAACAACCTTTAACCCAAAACCACTCCCATCTACCTTTCTCCACAACTTCTCGCCAAACCACCATTCCTGTCCCAAGGTCCCTGTACAAACACACAGCCCCATCAATTCCCACACATTTAGTACTCCCCCAACTTCCCTTTCCCCCTAACAAGGTCGCTAGTTCACATGGCACCTTTTCAATCACACACCAATTATGTCCTTCACTTAGCTCCCATATGAATGCCTCTCCACCACTCGTGCCGCCGACAAGTGTCAACTTCTTATTGCGCGGCACCAATGCGGCAAATTCGAGCCTATCCCCCATTGGCACACCTAATTCCCTCCACTTGTTTGTGCCGATTTCAAAGCCCATTATGCTGTAGGCGCGGGCTGATGTCATCCAATACAACACCCCATTGGCGCACACACTCTCGTTGGGGGTCCAAACGGTTAGCCTCACTGCGAACTCCACCGGCATTGATCCGATAATTTTCCACGCGTCACTTCGTGAATCGTACATTTCCACCGTGGTCTCGTATGAGGCACCACCACGTGGCGCCTCGGACATACCTCCGGCCACGTAGATCCTAAAGCTAAAAAATGGGCCATACTCTACCACCCCCACCGCTGGGTTGGTCCTTGCATTTTGCAACTTTGGGAGTTGTTTCAATTGACTAGTGAATGGGTTGCATATGGCTAATTGTAGGACCGTGGCACTTGTGTGTCTAAAAACTATTAGACCACCAAGTGTAGCAATTGGCCGAGCTAAATTGGGAACAAAGCTCAGAGACAGCAGATGCCAATTATCCTCAATGGGGTTGTGGACGTAGCAAGAGAGGCTACGGCTGCGGGCTGGCAGCGCGACAAACCACGCCGGGTGGTGCCTCCTCGACGTTTCTGGCGAGGCGGTGTACTCGGCGAACGTGTGCCAGTTCCGGCAGGTGGACATTGCACGTGCCAAGGAGTCTGGGGAGAGAAAGGAGAAGATGTTGGCTAGGAGATCAAAGGGAATGTTGCTCCACATTGCTGAGAGAGAAGTGTTCAAGGTTCTTGCAGTGTTGCTCCACATTGCAAGTATATGTGCACAATGCACAAAATTGGGTGGCTGAACAATGATTATTGTTCAATTATTGTGATGGGACGCTATTTTGGGCATTGGGATGCGTGACTCACTGAAACTTAATCTGACCCACATGTGAGTCCTAGTTGTCTTTGTACCTTTTTTGTTGTCATTTGGGCAATTGTTAATGCATGTAAGATGGTTCTTGGAGCAGCCCAGGGGCCAAGGGAGATGTATAGAGTTGTCCTATATTCCAAACCTCTGCATCTCTCTTTTGTCAACAAAGAAGTAATTGCTGCCTTATAAGATAAGATAATTGGCCTCCACACATAGAGAACACAAGGGATAATAATCATCATTCGAGTAGCTAGCGGTCTTCAAAATAGTTGAATCTATATTGTATCTTAGTTGATGCATGTTTGTAACATTTTCCAAAGTCGTGCTTGTCCAATTTGGATATATTTTGTCTTGGCTGAGTTATTCCATGTAAAAATATCTAGGTTTTTTTTAACTGTTTTAACGTTGAAAAAACTTACAATTGTCACGAAGGATTGAATAAATTTTTGTTATAAGTTATTGGACTTTTTGTGGAGAGAAGAATTTCATTACCTCAATCAAAAAGAACAAACTAAAGACCTTGATCCTTTGTGCACCCATTTCAAACTAAGATCTACAATTTTCTATGCGGTAACTACAGTTAAGTGTCGCTAAAGCTTTCTAATTGCCATTAAAAAGCCATTCATCGTATTTGATTTTGGCTATTATTCCGATTGTACGAAAATGATTACAGATCTCCAAATAGTGACGACCAATAATTACTAAATATTTTTAGTTGCGTTTATTTAGTGACACAAAAAAGTGTTATTTAGAATTGTTTCTAAAGATGTTATCAAAGATCCCACTAACCATATTTAGCAAAAAAAAGGTTGTTAAGACTACTTTAACTCAAACATCTATGTTTTTCAGTGTTTTTGTTTGTAGCTAAAAGATTAATAATTTTATCACTAAACCAGAATATTAATAACAAAAAAGGGTAAAAAAAGCATATAAGTGGCAGAAAGAACGTTTCGTAATTAATTATAATTAATTATTGTTATATGAGCGGATTTGTCCGTAAGCACTATGAGTTTGAGTTTGAATTTACCGATGGCTACTCGCGCCTAACAAGTAAAGTTTCTAATATATTTTAGGCCGCGGAAAAGATAGCAACAGAATATTTAGCGACAAAAAAGGGTGAGCAAGGGCGCAGCAGCAGCGGTCCTCTACTCCTTTTAGAATTACCGTCACACTGTACTTCTCTTGGGCAGTGGGTACCCAGCAAAAGGAGGGCCCTTCGGAGAATCTTCCTGGCCATGGCTTCAACATCCAAGAGATGGGCGCTCATCACGTCACGCGTAGCTTGTTGCGCTTATTTCTTCCTCATTATCTTCCAGCTCCCTCTCTTCAGGTAACTCTTTATTACTTCGTTCCCTCCCATTGTTTAATACATCAGTCATTATGCTTAAGTAAATTTAAGTTTTGTGTTTTTTGCCTTTAGGGTTTGTCGTTTTACCAATCATTTATTGCCGCTACGAGAGCACGTATTGTTGTGCTTTTCACACTTCATTTGTCACTAAAACTAACCGAATGATGTGTGAAGCAAACGTTGGGATTGCGAAATGTCATTTGCCACTCTTATTACCCTAGGGCACTACTTTTTTTTGGTACAGCCTAGGGCACTACTGTTCTGGGTTTGTAGCTGCACATAAAGTGGGATCATATTTAATTACGGCGGCAACAAAATCCTCTTGTTATTTCGAGAATGCTAGTCCAATTTTTAGAAGGATAAATTGCAAAAATGGTCCTCTAAATATTGTGGTTATATGTTTCGTGACTCTATTTATCAAATGCTTTAATATCATTCACTATTTATGTTTTCATGATCCATTTCGTAAATTTGAACTGCTAAATGGTCAAAATGAATGGCAAAAAGGGTAGATTGTACACTATCTTTTTTGTTTTTCTTAAAGCACAATATTGCAATTTCATGGTTTTGTCCTTCATTTTGACCATTAATTTAATGGTCAAAATTGATGAAAAGAACTAAAAAGATCTCGGAACAATAGATAATGAACGGCATTCAAACATTTAATAAATAGCGGACTGGTTGCACAATGCCCCAATAGATAAAGGACCATTTTTTGTAATTTATCCTTTTTAGAATGAGACCACACAGTCACATGATGCCTAAAGTTAAATTCTACTAATAGTATCCATTAGACATGTTTTCCAAGGCTCGTAAATTTCCACAACATGTGGAACAATTGAAGAGGAAGTCCTTCAAACATACATTAGCAAGTTTTTTCAGTCAAATCTACCAAATTTATGACTTCAAACCTGTTACATACTGTTCATGGATATGATGAAGTTTTGTTCAATTTATTGATAAGGCTTTCGTTACCTCTATTTTATGCGCTTGTACTGTATATGTACACCACAATGAGCACATGTCAAACAAGATGCAAGTTAAACTCAAGAGAGTTTTAACAACTTAAATTCTATCTTATGTCTCGCAGGTTCCCATGTAGAATCGGTATATGCACAACACCCATAGAGATTACCTCGTCTCAGTTGATTGCAACTGAAATCCTTCCCCAAGTCGTAGTGAAGTCCCTTCTTTACCCAGGTGCCATTGCAAATGCCATTGTCAATAACAAGCCCATGCCAAGCTTCCACTACTTGCTCAACGAGTTCAACAATTTCAAGGAAGTCCCTCCTACAACTGATCTCCAGCACCTAGAGGTATGCTCCTTTTAACCAAGTTCTCTTGTAATGCATTCCCAAAATAAAGAATCTTATTACTATTTATTTTGCAAACTCAAGATAAAACAATTTTGAGAGAGATATGATAAGTGCATCAGATCATTTTGGACTATAAACATCTTAAAAGTGTCATTAGCAGCACAATTTAGTGAATCCAATTCCACGAGACTGACTGACACTCTTAAACTCCAAATACGTATTAACCACAATTTGTCTACCGAATGTGTTATCAACGTACATCACTCATCTAGGAAGGTGTTCAATTTGGCACCCCACTGGAGAAAAGGAAATAAAGTGACATTCTTTATTAGATCCTGAACTCATTAGATTTTTGTTAGCACATTCCTTGATCACTGATGTAAATTTGGAACAAAGTAATTCTAGATTTTTGTTAGCACATTCCTTGATCACTGTTGTAAATTTGGAACAAAGTAATTCTAGATGACAGATTTGGATTCAAAGCTTTTAAAAGAAACTATGGGGGTTCCCTTTCCATATCTAATTGCCACACTACCTTTTGTCTCGCACCAGGTTCTTGCTGGAAGCTATTTCTCTGTCGCAGGAGCAATTCTAGGCCTATTGAATGCAGGAAGGTTGAGCCTGTTTGGAATGCTTCTATTGACATGGGGACTTGCTAAGGAAGCTGTTCTTGCAAAATATGCAGTCACATATCCTAACAAAGCTCTCTCTATCTACCCTACAATGTCAATTGCTGTGGTTTTTGCCTTCCTTTCTGTGAGAAGAGATGTGAGAAAGCTCATTCGTCATTGCAAAGCAAAGCGCATTGCCAATCCTTCGAGTACGTACTCAAAAGCAAGATACAAAAGCTGAAGCTGTCAGCTCTATTATCCGACATTTATTTTTTTCTGGATTTGCATGACATTTAAGTAGAGGTGACAGTTTAGTGCAGCGATTAGGTAACAGACAGCAAAGAGTAGAAGCCAAGTTTGCCAATTCTTTCCCTGTCAATTACTATCTCAAGGTATTAGAGCACGAAGTATGCCTGTCAATTACTATCTCAAGGTATTAGAGCACGAAGTATGACAGATATCTGTATACTTAGAAACTTTATCTACAAGATGGTGTAAGGATAGGTGTAAGGTTGTTCTTTTGTTTCAGTGTGGAATTTTCAAACTGTGGCCTAACATAGGGTACTGTGTTTGATTTTGAAATGTCGAGTACATTGATGTTATACTGTGTTTGATTTTGAAATGTTGAGTATATTGATGTTACTTATAAGTGTAACCTTGCCCAAGGATGTCAGTCCACTTACGCTGCTATGAGTATGACAAATTGGCGCTAGCGCATCAGGGGGCGACAATTTTAAGTACATAGTTTCCGACCTACAGAAAATCGTCGCTCAATCTTATTCGTAGCACTTATGCAATTACTTGCATCGACAACACATTCCCATTAAATTTACAATGTTTGCTAAAGTTTGATCCTCAACACCACCAGAATTTTAGATCCAATTTTCGTCACTCAACGAGGGGGGAGCTGAGGAGATTGCCCACAAAAAAGATGTATGGTCTATTTACTAAAACTCAGGAAACAAATGGTATTGTTTACCTTTAGGTCTTTAACTTTGGCACACAAACTTTCACTTCATTCGTGCGCGTATGTATGCATAGGTGTGTGTTGTTTGATCATCTAGCGTCAAACAAATTTTCGTTTCAGCAAAGTCTGGTTCAATCAAAGGATTGAATCCCACAAAAAGGGCTGGCTGCTTAGTTCTCGAGGCAGAACCCACTTTTATATAGCATTATAGCCTCCCTAAGCGTTCTCCATGAAGAGCAAAAGTCATAGCTTGTAATGCCAATGCCATCTATCTGATCACAGGACGTTTGGCAGGGGAAACCAGTAATCAGAGTTCATTGTATGGAACGTTTGTAATGTGCTTTGTTCTAACGCTTCACAATGTCCAAGCAGCCGTAACCTGGGGGTACATGAAAACAAAGTGGTATCTTCACCTCTTATAATCGTTTACCGAGATATGCTTCTTCGGGATTGTATCACTGCTTCTCTATTTTGAGGTGACGGTCGTGATTTGTGTTCTCATGACTTGTTGTACCTTGACGCTTAGCTTGTTACGCAGTTGAAGAATTATTATTATGGACCAGCATGAACCTAAGTGCCAAAATATACAAGATGAATTTAACTCGATTAAGAAGCTTAAACCGATAAGACTTAATCCATCCAGATATATATACTCAACTCACTATATACACTTACTCGTTAAGGAACCAAGTAACTCCCCGTTTGCATAGTTACACTTGTCACTTGATCAACAAAGGATTGTGATCAATATACCATAAGAGTACTAAGATCTCCATTAAAACCAATACCGTTAAAATATAATTTATGTCTTTTTTCCCCTAATAATGAACTATACAAACAAGTAACTCCATATGTTTTTTTTTCTTCTTCATGGATTCTAAATTCCAACATGACTTGAAATTTATTGAAATTAATTAACTCCATATGTTGTTACGAGATCGGGTTAGGCATGAAATTTTATATAGGTTCTACCGGGGACTGCCAAGCATTTGGTACTGAGTTTGCTGCTCCCTTTTTGGTAACGAAATGAACTAGAAGTTTGTTTACTCTTTTTGGTGCTTACAAAATGTTGTTACACTTCGAATAGCGGGTAAGAATCAATACCATCATAAGTTAAGATAATTGTGATTACACGGCAAGTAAAATTGAGATCTTTCACAAATTGATGGACCACACTATGAGCAGCTATGCTGACTGTTTGACCTTAAACTTGAAAGATCCACCCAACACCAACCGCACCTCCCCATGCACCATGTTGGAAAGTCTAGACAAGGTAACAAAGATATGGGTTCCTCATCCTTGTTTTTTAGTTATTGTTTAAATTGATTTCATATGCAAGTGGGAAGATTATGAGATAGAAGGACAGGCGCGAAGATTCCTTCCACATTCTCACTGATATCTGTCAATGATTGGAGCGTACATAAACCCTCCATCTTTGGAGATTATGTCTCTATTTGCCTTTTCTTGATCCCACTTTCCAATTAAACGCATAATCTTGCTGATGGCTTTTCTTGGTTGTTGCTCGAGTATCAGAGAGATGTCGTTGGTTTTATGTGGCTTAAGCCTTTGGTGCTGAATAAAGAGAGAAAGTACCATGGATTTGCTTGGTCTTAACAGGTTGCTTGAGTAGAGGCCAAAGCAAAAGTTTGCTGTCCTCAGAGGTGAGTTTTTGTTCTCAAGGGTTTCTCAGTGACCTACAGACATAGGTTTATGTTTTCTAGTGGCTGAGATTAAGGATTTATGAATCTTTACTTGTTATTTATGTGGGTATGTTTGTGGAAATTCAAAGAGCAGATTCCGTAAACGGGTTTCAGAACTGATCACAAATGGTATTTATATGTGGCAGCTAATAAATCATAAGAGTGAGAAGCTTATGCAATTCAATCAGCTCTCTGTAGTTGTTTCTTGATAGTTAACA
This sequence comes from Escallonia rubra, assembly GCA_033065855.1. NCBI lineage: Eukaryota > Viridiplantae > Streptophyta > Magnoliopsida > Escalloniales > Escalloniaceae > Escallonia > Escallonia rubra. The sequence goes on along the minus strand of JAVXUO010002322.1, from coordinate 323,688 downwards.
GCCGCACAGCAATGCCTTTCCACACATTGAATTACCCATCACATGGACTACACAGTTTGAGCATGCATAGAACCCTACATAAAACAAGAACAAACCGAGTTCTAGCTATGCCCCCAACTTCGATAATTACACGAATTGATGAAAGTGGTAAGCATCCTAATAAGAGTTCTGGCTCGAATACAGCCTTAAGAAGCAGCAATCCTAGTGGTTCGTTGCTAAATCAGTCTAATGCGGTGGGGATCATCGGTGGTGTATCGGTCAATTCTACTCTGACTTTTGTTACAAAACTTGTGAAGTGGAGTTCAAAGGATGGAAAAGATGGCCTTCCTTTTGTTCTTTGCTCGGATTCAGTTCTGAACAAGGAGCTTTCATACCATGAAAGATGTTCTTTTGCTCCGATCAGAACAAATGAAAGATTACAAATGGATTACACATCAGTCGTTGGGAATCTGTGGCGTAAAAGGGTTTTTCTTGAGCATTCTGGAGCTCGTTGTATAGTGATGCCTTGTCACATTTCACATTCATGGCATGATGAGATTTCAAAGGGATGCTCCATTCCGGTGCTTCACGTGGGCGAGTGTGTTGCCAGGGAGCTCAAGGAAGCAAAGTTAAGGCCACTTGAAGCTGGAAGTCTTCCAAGGGTGGGGGTTCTAGCCACAAGTGCAACTTTGGCTGCAGGAATTTATCAGGAGAAGCTTAAAAATGAGGTATGCTACCCACTAAACTGATGAACTATTTTTGTTCTGGTGCACTACTGTTATTACCTGTAAGATTATGTATCAGATCCCAACTAGTTGGAAGTAAAGCTTACTTGAGTTCATTGTTGATCAGGCTTCTCTAAAATATACCTTCCACAAAGTTTTGTCCTTAATAGGTGTCTCCAGTCTCCACTTTCTCTCTCACTCCCTCTTCAACCTTAATGGCCAAACCACCAGCAAAAACCACCGCCACTACCAGTACCAGCTCACCTCCTTGGCAGCCAACAGCCACGCCATTATCTCTCCATTGGACATGGATGTGATTATCAACATGCTCTCGTTGGCACCACTTTCATAGAACCGGGCTGATCTAGTCTTTATATTTAGCCCGGACATCAATAGGTATTAAGGGAGTAGAACCATTAAGATTAACGAACTGCACCTTCTTATTATCCCGTTTGCACCTTTCATCTTCATCCCTTTTAATTGT